>JAHVYB010000003.1:0-127143 GCA_020623695.1 Calonectria henricotiae
TATATAAATAGGATGCTTTCTTATTTAGCATTTAGTTAGATTTTACAAGGAGCAATAAGAGCTTTATATCACAATTATTTTAGTTACAATTATCGCCTATAAAAACCCCAGTGGGGAAAAATGACTAGTTATAATAACCCTTTTTTACCCATTTCCCTGGGCCGGGGGCTGGTGCGGGGAATCGAACCCCGGTCTCTGTGAAAAACACAGCGCGCTAACCACTGCACCACACCACCAATAATAAACCTTTATTAGTTAGTTGATAATAATTTTATTTTATATTATATATATATAAATTTTAATTCTTTGTAAGCTACTTAAACCTGGTTCCTTAAGGTAAGTAAAAGGTTATAGCTAAAATAGTAGATTAGCAGCTTAGATCCTATTATATATAGTATATATAAAGATAATAGTAAATCTTTATTAGTTAGCTAATAATAATCTTATTTTATATAATATATATAAAGAATAGTAATCCTTAATTAGCTAATAAATAAAGCTTTTATATATAGAATATAGTAATTATTCTATAGTAATAGATAAAAAATATATTATAATAATTAGTTTATTTAAAATATCTAAAATATAGTTATTTTATATTTTATATTTAAATAATAGTAATAAATAAAACCCTTTTTATAATTTAAAATAGATAATTATAAAATTATAGGAAATAATATAAAATTATATATATAAGTATCTAATCTTATTTTAATAAAAGAGTTTATATTTATAAAATATTATATTAATAAATTTAATAAAATAAATAGAATTATATAAAAATAATAATAAAAATAATAAAAAAATAATATTATAATTATATTAAATTATAACTTTCTAATATAAATATAATAAAAGAAATTAAAAGATTTCCTTTAATTTATATTTTTATTTATTTAATAGCTATTAAAGTTTTATTATTATTTTTATTAATTAAATTACTTATTATATAATTATAATATAAATTTTTCTTTTTTAGCTAGCTTATAAAAAAGAGCTATATTTTTATTATTAGCCTTAATTATAAAGGCTAGCCCCTAGGGTCTTATCTTTAATTAGCCTAATTAGCAAATATTATATTTATCTATCTCTATTTATATTTAATTAAAATACAAGCAGGAGGCTCGACCAGGCAATTCTAGGAGCGGATATAATTAGTATTTAAATAACTATAGTGTTGGTCTCTTTTTGCCCTGACCAATAGAACAATCAACTTTATATATTTTATAATCTTAATGCCCTTTTGATATTAGAGATAGTAAACTCTATTAGACCTATCTTAATATTTAAGATAGCTTTCCATGCTAAGACTAATATATTCTAGCCTATTTCTAATATTATTGAAAATGGCTAAATCTGAACTATATTTTGAATGCTATGTTCTTTATAATCTATTGCACCTTTCCGCCTTAAAATATATTAATAGCAAACTTTACATTAGATGCTCACCTGATCTTATTAAGACCTTTAAATTAAAGCTTAGAAAGGAAGGGCTCCTTAGGCTATTTGGAACCTCTATTGCTAACCTTAAATTATTCCAAAAGATATGACTTATTGAATTTAAGTTCTATGTGCTTAAAAAGAACAACCTTAATACTAATAATAAAGGGATCTATCTCTATTTATATCCTATCCTAGCTATAGTTTAGGCTAGCTATAAAAGATATATATTTAGAATAAATACTTTAAAAATAAGAATTTAATCTTAGCTTTTTAGACCTAAGTCCTATTTTACTATATACCTTTTCTAATAATTAAAGTATACCTATATATCTTATAATAGTCTAGTTTATAGTTTAAGGATAATATAATCTTATTAGCTAGGGGATAAATAGTATAGTAGGCGTAGGCTTATTAGCTAGGGGATAAAATTGTATTATAATCTTTGTAAGTTTATATTATAATCTTACTACTAGCTATTCTATAGGTATTGCAGGGAGAAGTTTAGTAAGTATAGTAATAAGGATTAGTATCTAGCCTAATTATAACTTTTATAGTATATCTATATAAGTTTAAAAAGGGAAGCTATTATAACCTAGCAAAACAATTAATCTTTATTTATTCTCTTATTTAAATCCTAAGTTTTAAGAGCTATAGCTTAAATAAGCCTAATTAAAGTTATTACTTTAAAAATCCCTTATTTTATTCTATTTACTTACTTATAGCTATATATTATTTCCAATAGAATATATACTAATATTTATATATTTATTTTATTCTTTCTAACTAGTTCCAAAATAAAATATAATAGCTCTATCTCTTGGGGTAGCTACCTAGGTATTAGTATTAGATCCCTCTACTAAATAAGGCCTTACCTTTAAGTATAATAGCTATAGTAATAAGCCTACTTTATTAGAATATTCCTAACAAAAGATAGCTATACTAAGTAGTTAGGAATACCCTTATATATTAGGATAAATATTTATATAGTATATAAGAATATTAGGAGTTATTACTATTAAGATATAACTTAGCTTTTAATATACTTTAATTACTTTTAATTAATTAGCTTAATTAATTATATATTATTAAGACTATTATATTATTACTTAGACCTAATATACCTAACCTAATCTACTTATATAGGCTTATAGTAATTATAATATAATCTTATTCTTTAGCTAATAAGCCTATACTTACTATATTATTTATCTCCTAGCTAATAAGATTATATTATCTTTAGACCTTAGACTAAATAAATTTATAGTAGTTATAATATAATCTTATTTTTTAGCTAATAAGCCTATGCCTACTATATTACTTATCCCCTAGTTAATAAGATTATATTATTTTTAGACCTTAGATTAGATTATTATAGTTTATACTAATAGATTGGATTAGGTATATAGGGTCTAAGTAATAATATAAGGATTATTATAGATCTTAATAATATATAATTAATTAAACTAATTAATTAAGAGTACTTAAAATATAATTAAAGTTAGATTATACTTTAGTAGCAATAATTTATATAGGTCTTATATACTATATAAATATTTATCCTAATATATAGGGGTATTTTTAATTAATTAAAATGATTATCTTTTATTAGAAATATTCTAACTAATTATTTAGCTTAGCAAGGACGGAAAAAGCTAAAGAGGGTAGAGTTAAAGAGAGACTAAAAAAAAAAAAATGCTTTTATTTCTAGTTAGTTTAATTGAATAGTCCCTTATATATATTAGTTAGTTAGTTAGCCTAATATAATTAACTATCTTAGCCTTTTATAGATATATATTAGCTAGGCTGTTAGTCTTATTTTATTTTTTTCTATGTATTTTTCTTAGTCTTATTATTAATTATTTCTCTTAATAGTATAATTTATAGTAAATAGCTATTATACTCTTTTATATTTTATCTTTAAAAAGACTATTCTTATCTATTTATAAACTAATCTCTAAATAAGAAAAGATAATTTAATATAATACTATTTATATTCTAATTATCTAATATAAAATCTCTAAGGAAAATAAAAAAAGATACTTTTCTTTAATTCTCTAATTTAGGGGATTACCTAAGGCCCTCTCTAGCTATATAGTAAAGGTAGTAATATTTTATAGTATATAAATAATATTTAATTATATTAGTTAGATTACTAACCTTTAGTTAATAGTTTATAAATTATTAATTATTTATTATCTATAAATAATAATAGCTCTTTTTTATTATCTAGCTAATAAAGATAATAATTTTATAATATTATTCCCTTATAAGCTCTGGACTATAATAGTGACTAATAGTGATTTACTGCTTATATAGCTTATAAGATATCCTTTCCTATTTTCCTAAGCTTCTATATAATTCTAATCTTACTTAGTATTACTTAACCTTAAACCTCTTCCTATAAAAATCTTTCTTTCTTTTCCCCTGTTTATTATTTTTTTTCCCTTTTTATCTCTTTTTAATTTATATATAAGGTATGTTTAAATTCCTTCTTTTTGCTACTAACTTTACCTTATTTCTTCCCCAATTTATTACTTATAATTATTTGCTATTTAAGATAGTAATCCTTTTCTGCGTGGCTTCTTTAGTATATACTATTATATATAGCTATTATGCTTATAATTATAGCTACTATGTTCCTATATCTTAATATGGATAGTTTTATAGCTTGTTTTTACTATTTATAGCCTCTTATTACTTAACTAATCCTTTCCCTTTCCTATCCAAACTTATTAAAGGTTGATTTACTTTTTAAACCCCTCTCTTATTATAGCTATAATAAGTATATTAATATATTATATAACTATATGCTACTATTATATAAATATGCATTTTGCCCTACCTATATATAAAAAAGAAGAAATTTCTAATCTATAGTATATAGCTAATTTACTTATTTTCTTTGAATCTTTTACTCTTTTTCTCTTTTTCTTTATAGTTATTTATTTTTTATTATTATTTTTTAAATATATTTTCCTATCTATTTATTAAAACCTTATATATCCTCTTATTATTATACTTTTATTTATATCCTTTGTTTTTAGCCCTTGATTTTTATTGCTATTAAAAGTTATTTATAGGAATAGAATAGTAAGAGGGTGCCCTAGTTAATACTTAGATATTCTAATATAATTTGTTTATATTTATTGCTTAGCCTCTATTATTAGTAGTATTATTATTTCCTTCTTACCCTTTATCTTTTAATCTTATTCTTATATTTATTTGCCTTGCTTAGCTATTAAACTCCTTAACCTACTACTTCTAACTAATATTATTATTAGCCTATAGTCTTTTCTTAGCCTAAGCTTATTTACTTATAGTAGCCTTACTCCTCTAACCTCTTTTTATTAACTTATATATATAGTCTACTCTTTTTTCATTTTTCTTTTTATTTTATCCTAATATTAGCCCTTATTTAATCCCTTTTTCTTACCCCCTTAATAAGCCTTAGCCTTAATATAATTTTATTAGCTAGCTAATAAAAATATTTACCTTATTTCTTAGCTAGTTAATAAGACTATATTAATATCTTTCTATCTCCTTTTATTACCTTAATTATTAAGCCCCCTCTAATAATCCTATAAATTAACCTTTTTATTATTTAAAAATACTAGAATTTTATTAGCTAGCTAAGGAAGTTATACTATTTCTTACTACTTCTCTTTATCCCCTAATTACTAAAGTTATATTATTTTTTATTTTTTTTTATTTATCTCTTAATATTTTTATCCTATAATAATTAACTTATATACTAATACTTTTACTACCTCCTTCTATTAATATTATCTTTTAAACTACTACCTAATTTTAACTTACTAACTCTTAATTAGGCCTTTGCCTTTTAATCTTTAACCCCTTTAGTATTTATTTGCACTAGCTATATAAAATAATACCTACAAGAAATACCCCAAAAAAATCAAATTATAAAAAGAAAATAATAACTAAGCCTCCTACTAAGCCTCCCACTAAATTAATTTTACTATACCTTAATCTATTAAAGATCTATAATAATACTATAGTAAAATTAGAATAAGGCTTACTTTATAATACTATACTTACTTCTAATTTAGCTAAGGATTATAATCCTTCTAAATAATTACCCCCTTTAATATAATCTCTTAATAATAATAATAATAAAAATATTAATAATTAGGACCTATCCTACTATAGTCCCCCTCCTATACCTTAGGCTTACTATACCCTTAAGAAGCTTATAAGTTTTTAGTATCTTAAGAATCCCTTTAGTCCCCCCTAACCGCAAAATAACTACCCCCTAGCTTTAAATAAGACTTTATTAAACCTAGATAGTAGTAATTTTTAGTAATAAATTAATACTACTAAATTAAGCAAAATTAACTCTATTATAAAATTATTTAAGCAATTTACTTTAGAAATAACTTTAGAATCTTCTAAGAAATACTATATTTTAGATATTATCTATAGATTTATATTAATTATATAAATTAAAGAGTTTAATAAAATCCTAAAAATACTAAGTTAATATTATAATAAGATAGTAAATTTAATTCTAAGGTCTTTTGCTCCTAAGAGCTTTACTATATAAGCTAATAATGCTCTAAATACTAAGTATAATAAGATTAATTACCTAGCTAGGATTTTAATTTATTATAAATAGGTAGTAGATATAAAATACTTATATATATTAGCTAGGTACCTTAGCTATAATTATACTATAGAGCTTATGCTTTTTATAGATACTATTAGTATATTTCTAGTTTATTTTATCCTTTTATATTATATAATATTATTATAGTACTTAGGCTAATACTTATATAATTACTAATATTATTTACCTAGCTACCCTTTTTTTAAATATTAGATTTACTAATAATACCTTAGTTAATAGCCTTTAACTTTTTAAATATATATAGAATATAGTAAAATATAATAAAGAAAGTAATAAGGTATTTATTAAATATATAAATAGTATTATAAAAATTGCTAAGGACCTAGCTAAACTTATCCCTTACTTTATAGGATCCTTCTTAGATATAAAGTAGCTTAATCTAGTTAATATAGTCTACCTTTATAATAGTAACTTAAATATTAAGTAATTTATTAATATTATTATAGCTTATTATAAAAGGCTAACCTTTATTCCTATCTTTAAGTTATACTTAGCTAATATTAATACTAATATAAAGCTTATTATTGCTATTATAGCTATAGTATTAATATATACTATTTAAATATTATTATTTGCTTATATTAATTTAAAATATATTAGTAAGTATACCAAGGAAAGGTCTAATAATATCAAAAAAACCTTTAAATTCCTAATACCTAAATCTACCAATAAAGAAGGCATTATACTAATTATAGATAGGTACTTCTCAATAAAGGACCTAAACTAAGCAATAGTCTTATACTATTATATTATTTCCTATTATATAAAAGGTAGCAATATACTAATAACATAAAAACCTATTATAAAGCCTAAATACAAAGACTACTAGCTAAGCTATAAAGACCCTAACTATAAACTATCTAAAGCTATCTAAGAGCCAAAGGATATAGGTAATAAAATAATAATCAAAGCAACCCTTAATTACAAAAAACATACTAATAAGCAAAGTAGATTAATAAAATCTAAGAAGAATAAGAACTTAAATAGCCTTAAAGATATTACTAGGCCTAAGATATATATACTCTAGGATAAGACTTTTAATTAGATTAATTTAATAAAGAAGTTTATTAAGGAAAGGTTTAAAGATATAAATACTTACTAAATAGGTCCCCTTTGCAATAAAACCCTAAAGAAAATCTAATAGTCTTTGCATAGCTTATATAACCTTAGCAATTAAAAGAAATATTTAGAGAAAACCTAATCTATAATTAGCCCTATAAAATATTTAATTAATAAGAAGGACTTAAAGGTATATATTAGTATCTAGAAAGAATTAGAAAATATTTTTAACTATATATCTAAGAATCCCTATAACCTTAATAATCTCTTAGAATAAATAGCTAAGTAATATATAATAGAAATAGTAATATTAAGCCTCTAGCCTAAGCAAGACTAAATAATTAGAAAAATTTATAAAATATATAGTTTAAATAATCCAGTAAAGATTAATCTTTATCTAGATAGAAAGGCTAAGGGAAAGAAAGATAAGCTTATTTAGGATCTTAAACTATATTAGCTTCTAAGTAAGTCTCTTCTTTTTTTTTCTTTATTAAATCTATCCTTTCCTACCCTCCTATTTATTTATTCCCCTATATAGGCATATAGTTATATAGTAAGAGAGATAGTAATCTTTTATTACTTAGTATATAAAGATACCTTATATAGTAGCAACTAGTATAGGCCTTCTTTATTAGTTAGGCAATAAAACTTGGCTATTCTAGTAAGCCCTTTCTACCTAATATATATTAGTAGGTATTAGATATAATTTCTCTAAGTAACTATAGCCTTTTTTTCTTCTTCCCTTTCTTTTTTATCTAATAGCTAATAAAGTTATACTATTTCTTGCTTCTTTCTTATATCTATCCTTTATACTAATTATAATTAGATACTAACTTCCTTTATTATAAAGCTAATACTTCTTTTAAGTATATAATACTTATAAATAAAATAGGTATTAGAAAAATAAAGACTTATTTTATAGCTAAAGCCTTATATTATTACTAAGAGGTAAAATAGTATAAGGCAGATAAATAGGTAGAATTTCTACTATCTCTTATCTTTACTTTACTTAATACCCTAAATTAAATATATAATAAATTAAAAGTATACTTTCTAGATTTTATCCTTATTATCTATTATAGTAAAAAAAATAAGTTTATTAATAGTAGTATCTTAGTCTTAGATAATAAAGGTCTTATAGTACTTTTTATATAACTATCTACTAATAAGGCTAAGAAAGATCCAAAGGTAATTATTATTAGTTTTTTTTCTTCTTTTTCTTTCCCCCTTTTTCCCCCCCTTTCTCCTCTTTTTTTTTTTTATCTTACCTTATTACTATATTAGCTATTAGTAAAACTAACTCTGGCTATATATATTATAGATTAGCAGGTATATTATCTTCTTAAGCTAGCTAATCTAATTAACCTAAGTTATCTATTTAACTCTCTTCCCAATTATCTTTAATACTAATAAAAGCCTAATAGTAGATTCTTAAGATAATAGCCCTTTTCCTATTTCCTTATACTACTACTTAAGGAGCAAGAAGATTCTACTATTTATATTAAATAACCTTAAGCTAAAGAGTAATAATTATATAATTTTTAATCCTAAGAAGTATAATTATCCTAATATTTATATTTATATATTTAGGCTTAAGCTTTTATTAGTTAAATTAGTTAAGTTTAATTAGATTATAGCTAATAAAGTATATATTATTAAAAGGCTTAAAAGAGTATATTACTTTATACTAAGTAAGCTTAACTTTAATAGCTTACTCTAGGTAATTAGTACTTTTATTTTAAATAGCTTAAAAGATCTTATTTTACCCTTACTACTAATATAATATACTACTAGTCTTACCTAAACTCCAAGGATTTATAAAATTAAATAAGCCCCTAGTTTATATAACCTAACTTATAATCTTTATAAGGTAAAAAATTTCTTTTCTAATAATAAGATTACTTATAAGATATTTTATATTCTAAATAAGATTCTAAAGAAGAAATCTAGAAATAATAATCTAAAAAACAAAGAAGATAATAATAATAATAAGACTAAGGGCCCAAAGAAAGATATTAATTAGCTTAAAGCTACTTATAATAAGAATAGTTCTCTTCTCTGGATTACTTTGCCTATCCTCTATTACCTAGCTACTAAATAGCTTAATTAGGGAATAACTTTAGGTAAGATTATTATTTATTATATTTTCTGCTTACTCTATCTCCGCAGAACTATACAAATAATAATTAAGCTTAATAATAATATATTAGTTTATTTATTAAATAGTATCTCCCTTACTATTATCTCTATAGAAAAGATAGCTTATTAGGATAATAATCTATCTACTAATCTTCTTTACTAAATATATAATAAAAGGGAATTACTAGATCTTTTCTTAGATAATATTAAAGTCCTAGGTATAATATAAAATAAAATATTAAATATTACTAGGATCTTTATACTTTACTATAAAATATCTATCTTATTAATTAATCTATAATTTATTAAACTTATAAGGCCTAAAAATAGGCAAATATATTTTAAAGGTAATCTAGAATTAGTTAAGTAAGCACTTTAAAATCTTTATCTTAAAGGCCCTAAAGGTAAAGATAGTAAACCTAGAGCTAAACTTTAATATATTTTAGAGCTACTTAAATCAAGTCCCTATATAACTTTAATCCTATTATATAAGCATATAAAAGAAGATCTATATATATTACTATTAATAGATTAAGTAGGCTAAGTATATTAACTAATAGGAGAATCCCTTCTACTATCTATTATACTTAAGTATATATAAAAATATATTTATAAGGATAATTAATATATCCTAATTTATATAGATATTCCTTAGATATAAATATAAACTATTTTCTTTATTAACCCTTTCTACCTTTTATTCCTTTACTTCTTTATCTACTCTTTTAGTTTATTAACTACCTAATAGAATTTTATTATTTTAATAGAATAGGTTCTTTTACTTAGTATTATAATTTTATTACTAAAAGTAGCTAGCTTTAATATTATAATAATCTACTCTTTCTATAGCTAATTATATAAAGATAAGGTTATTAAAGCTTAGAATAGTACTAATAATAGCTTCTAAGTATTTATTACTAATATAAATTCTATATCCAGCAATTTAAACCTTTACTATATATATACTAAAGGTATTTTTCTTAATTAGTATTTAAATTTAAAGATTATAGCTTAAATTATCTATAGACTAATATAGATTAGCTAGAATAACTATATATATTTCTATCTACTAAAGGTAAAGAATACTTACTATAATAATATAAAGAGACTATACCTCTTAAAATAGATAGTCTATCTATCTATTAAAATAGTGCTCTTAGATTAGCTCTAATTAGAACTTAATAAGATT
This sequence comes from Calonectria henricotiae, assembly GCA_020623695.1. Classification (NCBI taxonomy): domain Eukaryota; kingdom Fungi; phylum Ascomycota; class Sordariomycetes; order Hypocreales; family Nectriaceae; genus Calonectria; species Calonectria henricotiae. The sequence continues at coordinate 10,479 of JAHVYB010000003.1, forward strand.
TACTTATATAAAGTAATTAAAGCTTACTAAAATATACTATTTAATTACTATACCTAGATTATCTAAAATAATATAAAGTAAAATACCTTATTTTATTATTCTTTTATTATAATTAAACTTAATTATATATTCTTTATAGTAACTAAGCTTTTATTAAATACTATTAAAAAAGAAAAAGAGTTTTAAACTAATTATATTAACTTTATTATCTAGGCTTACTTAAGATTTACTAAGAAAATAAAGTTAGAAAATAAGGCTAAAAATATTCTACTACTTAATCTAAGTAATATCTAAAAAACCTATTTTCTAAAATTCTAGGTAATAATTATAGAAATTTAAGGGAAAGAAAATACTAAAACTAAAATAAAAGAAGCTACTAAATCTACTAATACTCCTAATACTAAGGCTATATAAGTTTATCAAGCTATTCTTAAGCAATAAAAAAAGGCAACCTAATATAAGGATATCTTAAGCAATAAAGGCAATAAAAAAGATAAAAAATAAAAAAAATAAAAAGAATAAGAAAAATAAAAAAAATAAAAATAAAAAGAAAATAATAATTAGGAAGATTTTAAGGATTTTAATAATATCTTACTTAAAAATAATCCTATTAATAATAACTTAGATTACTAAGATAATAATAATATAAATAGATCTAATAATAAAGTAATTATTATAAAATTAAAGAGTAAGAAGAAAACTATATTTACCTTAAAGGTAAATAATAAAAAGAAAGCTATATCTACCTCAAAGGTAAGTAATAAGAAGAAAATAGTATTTACCTTAGATATAAATAGTATAAAGTCTAGTAAAAAGTATATTACTATTAATTAACCCTTAAAGTATATAAAAAAAAAGCCTAAAATTATATTAAAAGATAATTAAAGAGACTTTACTTAATTATATATCTTTATTTATATATTTACTTATAACTTTAATTATTAAATAGGCTATATAATATTACTTTTTTTTTTAGGGAGAGGGTAGGCTATTTTTTTATTATTTTATATTATATTATAAATAATATACTATACTTTATTTAGGTTTTAATAGAAGGATAGGAGCTTATAGTTTAATTTTATAGTTTTAAGTTTTAATATAAGAATAGGAACTTATAGTTTAGTTTTATAATTTTAATCTTTAGTTACTTAATTATTATATAAATATAGTGTTTTTATAGCTTATACTCCTATATACTATTAACTAAATATAATATATAAGTTCTATTAAACTTTAATCTATCTAATTTACCTAATTATATAATTAGTAGTAGAATAGACTAATAATAGTCTTATTTAGCTTAGTATAATTAGATATAAGATAATACCTTTTTATTATTTAATAAATAAAGTAGCTTTACTATAAACCTTGCTAAGAATAATATACCTTTAATAGCTAGGTAATAAAGGAATATTATAGTTTATTATTATACTGCAGATAGTATTATTTTATCCCCTAGGTAATAAAAAGAGAATTGATATTTGCCGCAACAGCTTTTGTTATTTAGCTCAACAAAGTCACGTGAAGCCCAAAATTTCTCCCAGAATTTCAACATATCATCTCTTTTCTATCCTAAATATCCCATTTTTATCCAAAAACAGCTAGCCTAATAGGCCCTAGCCAATTACCTTTGCAATCACCATTGCAGTCACCATTGCAGTCACTATTGCAGTCGCTATTATAGTCACCATTGCAGTCGCTATTGTAGCTATTATTATGACGCATTACGCGATATTGCAGTCGCTATTGCAGTCACCATTGCAGTCGCTATTGCAGTCACTATTGTAGCTATTATTATGACGCGTTACGCAATATTGCAGTTGCTATTGCAGTCACCATTATAATCGCTATTGCAGTTGCTATTGTAGCTGTTATTATGACGCGTTACGCGATATTACAGTCGCTATTGCAGTCACCATTGCAGTCGCTATTGCAGTCACCATTGCAGTCGCTATTGTAATTACTATTGTAGTTACTATTGTAGTTGCTATTGTAGTTGCTATTGTAGTTGCTATTGTAGCTGTTATTATAATGCGTTATGCGATATTAATAAAAGGTTGAAGTTTGTTTATGGAGCTACTTTTTGCTAGGTTTAGACAGGGATTTCTATTGGAATATTAGTTGTTCTGGGGTTATTAAGCTAAATAATAAAAGCTATTGCGGTAAATATTAATTCTTAATAAAAAAGTGTTATTTTTAACTATTTTTATTATATAGGCTATGATTTCATTCCTTATATAATAAAAAGGTATTATTTTTAATTGTTTTTATTATATAGATTATAATCTTTATTCCCTAGGCAATAAAAAGGTATTATAGCTTGCTAATTTCCAATAAATCTTCTTCTTCTCTATTACTTATATAACTTTTAGTTTTAGATTTATTACTATTAATTAGCTTAATTATTTGCTTAGGTAATCAGATTAATAATAAAAACTCTTAGAGTAGACTATTAGTCCTATTTATAGATAAAATTATATTAGCTTTTATATTAAAGTAAGAGTAAATAATAAACTATTTATTATTATTATAAAAAAGAAATTAAATAAATCTAGTATATTTAGTATTACTAGGTAAGAACTCTCTATATATATTAATAATATTAAAAAGTTTTATTATATTATATTTTATTAGTAAAAGTATACTTAGTTTACTTATAAATATTTCCTAATAATTACTAATAATATAAATTTCTTATATAGAAAGGCATAGGAGCTTATATTACTCTTTATAATATACTATCTATAGATATATATATATAATAATCCTCCTATTTTTAAAGTATTAAATAGATCCTCTAATCTAGTAAATAATAAATAGTATTATTTTACCTAAGTAGTAAGTAATCTATCTATTAATATACATAGGGAGTATAGATAGTTATATAAATTTATCCTAAAAGTATAATACTTTTCTTAGATAGGTATTAAAACTTATAGGAGTTATAATATAAGGGATTAAGTTAGCTTTAGAACTTTCCTTAGTTTTATAATTATAATAAATAAAGCTTAGAGTAGTATAGATATTATATATTAGAGGCAAGAAATATAGTACCTAGAATTATATTCTAAAAAAGCTATCCTAATCTATATATTACTTTAAAAAGCTTTTATTTATATTTACCTCCTTTATATTATTTAAATTAAATATAATTAAAATATAAAATCTAATCTAGCCTTAAAACCTTAATTTAAATAACTTAATATAAAAAGTAAATAAAGCCTAAAGTTTTATATAAAAATAATAAAGGCAAAGAAAATATTAGCCTTACTAGGTATATAATAAAGAATAATTAAAAAGGTATTTAAAAATAAATAATAATTAGTTATAACCTATTATACCTTAGTATACCTAATAATATATTACTATCTAGTAAGGCAAAATATTATCTAGGTTATCTTTAGGCTTACTACCTAGTAATAATAGCTTAATTATCTATAGATAGGTAATTAAGTAGTATTTCTATACTTTTAAGTAGATATCCTAGATAGACTATATAGTAAGTATAGGGCCTAAGTCTTTTTTTATAGCCTAATAAATCTCTTATAGACTTTCTAGGGTAGGTAGGTAGCTTAGGCAGGGGAGCTTACTCTAGAGCTTATACTAATATAATACTACCTTAGTAAGAATATACTAACTATAGGTATAGCTAATCTCCTAGGCAGTAAGTTTTATAAATTTATAAGCTAGTTTATTAGCTATAGTATAATTACTATAGCTTTAGAGTCTATTAAGTTCCTTATATAGATAGAAAGCTTAGTAGGCCTATTTCTTAAGTAAGATATAAACTATTTACTAAGAACTAATAAAAAGCTAAAGATTAGTTTAAATAAGAAAATATACTTATAAAGAAGAATAGGGGATATATAGCTATAGTAGGATAGGCAAAGTAAGATATCTATAGTCCTAGTCTATATAGGCTTTAGGAATCTATATTATACTAATATTATTAATAATACTATTAAGGCTAAGATTATAGTATTTATAGTTATAGGCTATCTAAATAAAATTCTAAATTTACTTATTAAAGGAAAAGTAATACTTATTATTTAGAGTAAGAATAAGTAGGTAGATTAGTATTTAGGCTATATAAAGGCTAAAAATCTATTATATATATATAATATTACTATTAATAGCCTCTTAGAAGATATAGTTAAGAGGAAAGATAAATTATATAGCTTAGGTAAATATAAGGGCACTTATCTCTTTAGTAGGGGTAATCTAGAATAAGAGGTAATAAGTTTAGTCTAGATCTTAGATATAGTTTTTATTACTATTAATATAATATATATAATTATTATTATTATTCCTCCTCCTCTTTTTTATTTTATTATTTTTAGGATTATTAATATTATTATTATTATTACTTTAGTAGAGCGCTCTAAGAATAATTTCTTTTTTTATAAAGCTTATAAAAAGACTTTAATTTAAATTAGCTTAACTAATAATATATATTATAATAATAATATTAAGATAAAAAATAGCTTCCTTATAAATACTATTATTCTAGGCTAATTTTAGATTTTATATAGTCTTAATATATCTTTTATTAGCTTTTTATATATTAATAAAATAAGTTTAGTTTAGCTAAAAAGAGGGTATATACTAATAATTATAAGTAATATTTATAAGCTCTTTAATAAAAGTCTAATTAAGTATAAAAAGCTAGTAAAAGGGAGAGCTAAATAGGCAATAATAACTAAATATAATAGAAAATAATTTCTTATTATAGTTATAGGCCTTAGCATAGATATTAGTAGGTATCTAAGCATCTAGATAGCCTAGATAGAAAGTAGTTAAAGGATAGTAGGATCTTAGCTTAGAACTATAGGTACTAATATCTTAGAGAAGAAAGGATTAATAATAGACTTTCTCTAATAGGAAATCTAGGATTATTATTATTAAATCCTTATATAGCTAATAATTATATCTATTTTTCCACTAAAAAGTAATAGCTAGTAGTAGTAATAATAATTAATTATATATATTAAAGGAGGCTATTAAGGCTAAGGCTAAGGCTAAGGCTACTAAGGCTAAGGCTAAGGCTACTAAGGCTACTAAGGCTAAGGCTAAGACTAAGGCTAAGGCTAAGTCTTATATATTAATATTAAGCTAGTAAGATATAATTTTAAGAAAATAGGGGTTTAGGGCCTTAAAAATATTATCTTAGAGTAATTTAAGGGCACTTTATAATATAGGAGTAGCTAAGATATTCTTTAGGTTATAGGCTTAGAATAAGAGGCATAGGTATTTAAAGTAAGCTATCTTTTAACTATAGGTAGTTCTAATATAAAAGGTATTAGTATAAGTAATAAGGATAGACCAAAAGAATATAAGGTATTATATAGGTATAGTATAAGCTAGGTAAATAGATTAGGACTTATTATTAGCTTTTTAATAACTATTACCTAGGTTTTCTTAGAATAAGTATAACTTAGTATAGATAATATTAAAGGATAATAAAAACTCTTAGTAATATAGATTAGAAATAGCTTTATTTATAGTAAGGATAATTATATTATTATATAAATCCTTTTACTATTCTAGTAAAAGTAAATTAACTAAGACCTTAATCTTAATACTTTTAAAGCTAGCTTAGGTATAAGGGAAGAAAAGGAGGATATAGAGATAGATATTATTAGTATATATAGAGCTAATAGGAATATAATATATATAGGTAAGGTTAAAATTATAAGGCTAGATAACCTAGTTAAAGGAGATATTATAAGTAATAAAGAATTAGAATAAAAAATAAAAGGTATTAAAAGTATAAATAGTACTAAGATCTTAGGCTTCTATCTAAATACTATTAATATCCTAGTAATAAGATATAGTAATTTTAGATAAGGGAATATTATCTTATATTTTTTAGAAGGAAAGAGGTAATAGTAATTATATAAATAGCTAGCTAAAAATAATTAGCTATTATCCTAAATAGGACTATAGCTAATATATATTACTTAGACTAAAAATATAAAATAAGGGGAGTATAGCTAAGTAAATATAATTAGTAGTTTACTATAGTATATAGTAATAATCTTAGCTAAAGAGGATAGGGTTTATAAATAGGTATTAGTAATAATAATAAAAGAATATTTTTATAATATAATAATATATCTTTTAATAAGAATATAATTCCTTATTATAAATTAAGGTTCTAGGTCCCTATTTAAGAATAGTATCTAAATAATCTTTAAGAGTATTATTTTCTAAGAAAGTAATATAGAAACTAAAAATTAAAGAGAAAAAGAAGAAGAAGAAGGAGAAGGAGAAGACTAAACTTAGGATTAAGGTTAATATTACTATTAAGCTTAATAATAAGCTTAAATTTAGATATTAATTATAGCTATAGCTAATAGTAGGGCTAGGTTTAGAATTAAAGCTAGGTCTAAGGCTAGAAATAATAAAAGGGGAAAGTCCCTTACTATTTAGATTATTACCTAGCTCTAGAGTATTATCTAACTCCAAAGTATTATCTAACTCTAAAGTATTATTAGATTACCTTAAGCTACTTAAAGTAAATATATAGCTAGATAGGGAGAATAATAAGCTTAATTTAAAGCTTTCTACTATCTCTACTAATAGCTTACTAATTTATAGGAAGGATAAATATTAGTTAATAAATAGGGAACTTTCTATTCTTTGGTTAAGAAGATAATTAGGCAGGGTAATTAAAGGGTTAGGTAATATAAATAAGAGAATAATACTTAATAAGGAGTAAGTATCCCTAAGAGCTAAGTAAGGACTTTTATATCTCTACTATAATAGGGAGTAAGTATTCCTAAGAGCTAGGTAAGGACTTTTATATTTTTACTATAATAGGGAGTAAGTATTTCTAAGAGCTAGGTAAGGACTTTTATATCTCTACTATAATAGCTATAATATAAAGGTAATAGGTTAATTATTAGGGGAATCCTAAGATATTAGTTTAATATTAGGATCTTTAAATACTAATAATTATATTTATTCCTAATATTAATACTATTATTTATTTTAATAATACTATAAATATACTTTGTTTTTTACTATCTTTTTAGTAATAGGTATAGTATAATAATTTATTATTTAGAAAGGATTTTTTAAGATAAAAAGTTCTTATATATATATTCTTTAGGTATATAATAAAGATAAGGTAAAGAAAGATTTAATTAATCTAATTATAAAAGAAAATAAAAAAGGTTTATTTTTTGTTTTTTATCTTCTTCTTTTCTTTCCTTTTCTTTCCTCTTATATATTTTATTCTTAGTTATAGGTTATTATAGTATTTTTATCTTCTTTCTCTCTTATTTATTATTATTATTATTATATTTGCTTTTTTTGCCTCTTTATACTAAAGTACTATAAGAATATAAGGCAATAAATAGTTTAGAGAGGGGCCCTATAATCCTATTAGTTCTATTACTTAGGCTAAAATATATAAATATAATACCTAGTAAAATAGTAAAAGGATAGTAACTAGTATATAAATAGAAGGTAGGGCTTATAGGTAGGGCCCTACTAGGATTATAAATAGTTTATTAGATAGTTAATTAGTTAGATAAATATTTAGCTAATAATATAATTAATTAGAATCTTATTAAAATAGACTACTAACCAATATAATAGTCTAGTCTAGATTGATCCTATAAGTAAAGTTAAATAATAAAAAGTTATTAGCTAGAAAATAAAGGCCTTAAGCTAACTAGAACCTAGTATAAGGATAGATAGATTAATATTACTAGGATTAATTAGGTACCTTAGATTTAGTAGTTAATCTTAAAGTAAGTAAGTTAGGCTTTAATTAGCTAGTATAATTTAAACCTAGCTATAGGGTAATTAGGATTAGTTATTTATCTATCTATTTATAATAATATCCTTACTCTTTAGAATAAAATTAATTACTCTTTCTAGAATTCCACTATAAATAAATAGGATTTTTTTAATTGCTTACCCTATAATTAGAACCTTATACTATTAGCTTCTTTAGCCTATATTACCTCTTAGTTATATAAACCTATAGTATTTATAATAGATTTTTATTAGCTAGCTTATAAAAAAGCCCTTAGTCCTTTATCTCTTAGGTAATAAATATCTACTATTTATCCTTATTTACCTAGGCTTAGTTCCATATTATTATATATATTATATACCTATCTACCTTTCTCTTTATAATTTCTACCTACTTCTACCCTAATACCTCCCTTCCTAATACCTTTCTCCCTAATACCTTTTACCTTAGCCTATCTATCCAACTAATCTACTTACCTACTCTAACTCTAAGCCCTATCCCCCTACCTACTAACCACCCTATTTTTCTCCTAATACCTTACTTATAAGGATTTCTAATACTTTATTTAACCTTTTATTAGCTACCCTATATATTAACTAGGGTTTTAAATACTTTAAATATATATCTATTAGCTACTTTATTTATATTTTTATATCCTTAAAATCTTCTTTATTCTATATATAGGCTATTATTATTAAAATTAATCTAAGAATTAGCTCTTTTTATATATATAAATAGAAGAAAAAAGAATAAAAAATAAATCTATTTATTATATAAATATTATTATTTAGTCTTTTGATTTTTAAGTCTATTTATACTATATATATTATTATTATAAAATTAATATTAATTTATTTTCTCTTTTTTACCTATGCTTTAAAAAATAACTAAGTCCCTATATATAAACTATCTTAACTTAAACCCTATTTATAACTTTAATATTACTACTTTCTATAGTATTTTATATAAAAAGACCTTAAGATCTAATATATAATTAGATATATAGAAAGTAAGGTATTATATAATATAAAACTATATTTAAGTAATTTTATATATTATTCTCTAGAGAAATAAAAGAAAAAGATATAAAAGATATTTACTAGCTTTAATTACTTTAAAAAGAAAATTATTAGCTTATATAAAAAAATTAATAAAAAATAAGAGGCTATCTAGAAACTCTGAAATCTAACTTAAGAAGGCTCTTATAGTTCTTATTTATTTAATTTTAGGTATTATATAGTAAAAATTAATTAGGATAATAAGGCCTTTATTAATAAGTTTTATTATAGCCTAAAAGAGGATATATAGGATAAGATATATAAGAAACTTAACTTACCTATTTACTTTAATAAATATATAGTATTAGCTATCTAATATAATACCTACTTATACTAAAGGTAATAGCAAAAAAAGATAGGGAAAAGGGCTATCTAATCTATTAATATAGAGTAAAAAAAGAACCCTTTAACCTCCTATAAAATAGCCTTAGGACCTATAGAACTTAGTAATATCTAATAAGAAAAAGACCTCTTTTAAATAATTTATTAGAATTATAATAAGAAAGAATATACCTTTTATAAGTATTCTAAGCCTAATATTAACTAATAATTTAAATTTATTTTAAAAGATAAAAAATAAGTTAATTTTATATATACTAAGAAAGAACCCTAAATAGTAATTTAGATAATTAGAAGGATTACTAAAAAGACTTTTATACCTAAGAGGAAATTAACCTTTATAATCAGAAAAACTCTTACTATAATTAAAAAGTAAGATCTATTATTAATTATTATAAAAAATACTATATATTCCCTATATTAAAGTAATAAAAGTAGTAGGATTATAAGGAAATAATACCTAAGATAATCCCTTAGAACTATAGGCTATAATAGTAAAGCTATAGTTTTAATAGGCTACCTTTTAGCCCCTTTTATAGAAAAGAGCTATTAAAAGAGCTATTTACTAAGTCTTTATATACTACTAATAGTAAAAAGCTTAGATAGCTTAAAATAGAAGTATATATTAAAGGATAATAGTATAATACTATAGTAAATAGTAAAGCTAAAATAAATTATATTTACCTAAGAATTATAAACTAACTTTAGCTATTATAAAAGGATAAAATAGACCCCTATATAATATTAAACCTAAAAGGTACTATATTTAACTATAAGAATAAAATAATTAGCTAAAAGATTAATTACCTTAAAATCTTTATAAATAAAAAGAATTATAATATCTCCTTTAATATTATTAATACTAGGATATATAACTTAGTCCTAGGATACCTATAGTTATACTAATATAACCTATAAATTAATTAGTATATTAGCTAGGTATAAGTACTCCTAGAGTATAATATAGCTAGTAATATAAATAATAATAATTTAAGATCTCTAATCTTTAGTACTAACTATATAGAGGCTATATATAATAATAGCTTACTATTAAAGGGAATATAGTATAAGTATAAGGCTAATCTAAGGAGAAAATAGTAGAGAGTTATTACTTATCTCTATATATAGTTCTAATAGCTTGATTAGGACCTTTAAAAAATAAAGAAAGATATTACTAATAATTAACTAAATAAAATACTATTATAATACTATATCTATAAATAGTTATTTATAAATAAACTTAAGATTAAAATACTTAAATTTAGTTAATAGGATTATAAAATTATATTAAAGGAAGAAATAAGTACTTATTTCTTTTTAATTTATAATCTTAATTAAATAGAATTTAATACTCTTAAGAAGTATATTAATAATATACTATAAAAAGGATATATATAAGTATTAAACTCTAAAGCTAATTATCTAGTAATATTTATTCTAAAGAAGAATAGAAAACTTTACCTTATTATAAACTATTAATAGCTTAATAATATTACTATTAAAGATTATATATTATTACCCCTTATTAATAAGATAAAGAATAGGCTATATAGAATAAAATGGTTTATTATACTTAATCTAAAGAGAGCTTATAACCTAATATATATTAGGAAAGGAGATAAATAGAAAATTGCTTTTTAAATAAAGTTTAGGCTATTTAAGTACTTAGTAATACCCTTTGGACTTATTAATATATTAGTATTTTTTTAGAGGATAATTAATAATATATTATAAGAATACTTAGATATCTCTATTATCTACTACCTAGATAATATCCTTATCTTCTTAAAAAATAAAAAAGATTATAAGTAATATATCCACTAGGTTTTAAAAGCCCTTTAAAATACTAATCTACTAATTAAACTAGAGAAGAGTATATTTTATACTAAAGAAATAGAATTCTTAGGATATATTATATTATATAATAAGATCTAAATAAACCCTAAGAAGATTGCTATAGTAAAGGACTAAAAGGAACTAAAGAACCTTACTAAGGTATAATTATTCCTTAGATTTACTAATTATTATTATAAGTTTATTAAAAACTTTAGGTAAATAATAAGGCCCCTTATTACTTTAATAAAGAAAGGGATACCTTTTATCTAGGGATTAAAAGTATAAGAAATATTTAATTAATTAAAAGATATTATTATAGCTAAGCTAATACTTATAATATTTAATCCTAACTAACTAATTAAATTAGAAATAGATATCTTTAATTATACTATTAGAGCTTAGATTAGATAAAGGGATAATTAAGGGAAATTATATCTTATTATATTTTATTTATATAAATTATAAGGAGCTAAACTTAATTACCCTATTTATAATAAGGAATTTTTAGTAATTATTAATACCTTTAAGGAGTTCTAATAATATCTCCTTAAAAGTTATTATAAGATTATAATATTTATAGATTATAAGAATATATCTTATTTTATAATTACTTAGAAGCTTAGTAGATAATAGCTATAATATACTAAATATTTATCTAAGTTTAATTATTATATTATATATATTAAAGGCACTAAGAATACTTAAGTAAATATTATTAGTAAATACTTTAACTACTATAAGGAGAAGAAAATAATTATAGAAAAGTTATTATAATATATACCTTAGGATAACCTTAAATAGGCCCCTATTAGTAGTATAATAATTAAGAGTAAGAAGATTATAATTATAATCTAAAGGGAAGAATAGTAAGAGAATTATATCTCCCTTAGATATTAGAAACTATAAAGGCTAACTTCTAAGACTTATAGGCTCCTTAGAGTAACTATAGGTAGCTATAGTTCTTATAGGCCTATAAACTAAGCTAGTAAGCTTATTATCTTAGTAGAATAGGGTAATCTACTCTTATATAGGATTAAGGAGTATAATAAGGTATTCTTAGAAGATAAATAGATAATATATTTATAGGTTTTAAATAAACTATAGGATAATCTAATTAGAGAAATTTATAAATATTCTTTAAATAGATATAAAGATATAAATAAAACCCTTAAATAAATTAAATAGATATTTTCCTTTAATTATATAAAAAGAAAGATAAAAGCTATTATTAAGTAATATTTACTTTGCTAATAGATAAAGTTATTATAATATAAGCTATATAGTAAATTATAGCCTATTTTAATTACTTTAAAATTATAGGAATTAATTACTATAGACTTTATTATTAATTTATTATTATTAATAGATCTTACTATTAATAAGTATTATAATACTATTTTTATTATTATTAATTAATTTATAAAGTTTACTTATTATATTCCTTATAAAAAGGCTATAAATAAAAAGTAATTTACTTACCTTTTCTTTTAATATATAATTATAATATATAGACTACTAATTAAGATTATCTTAGACTATAGATAGCTATTTATATTTAAGTTCTAGTAAGGACTAATAGCCTTTATAGGTCTATAGTATAAGCTTATTATTACTTTCTAACCCTAGGTTAATAGATAAACTAAGAGGTAAAATCAGGAGATTAAGTACTATTTATAATACTATATTAATTATAAGTAAATAGATTAGGTAGAAAAACTACTAATTACTTAGCTTGCCCTTAATATATCTTACTAGTTAAGTATTAAGATTATATTTATATTTATTAACTTTAGATTTACCTTTAATATATTTTATATTAAATTAGAAAAATTAATTAGAATACAAATACTACTTAAATCTAAATAAATATAGTAATTATACTTTGAGATAAAGATAGAACTTGAATTTATTTATATATAAATAAAGAAATATTATAATTCTAAATAGATAAAAGGTCTATCCTTTAAGGAGGGGGATATAATCTTCCTAGCTATAAAAAATATTACTATAAAATAATAAAATAAAAAACTTAATCTTAAGTATATTAGTTTTTACCCTATAAAGAAGAAAATCTTATAAAATAATTATAAACTTAATTTACTAAAAGATATTAAGATTTATCTAATCTTTTATATTTCCTTACTTAAATCTATTATTAATATTATTATAGTAAACATAGGATTATATATTAAGCTAGCAATTAAACTATAAGAAAAATATACTATTAAAAAGATCCTAGAAAAAGGTATAATAAATAGAAAAGTATATTATTATATAAAATAGAAAGAATATACTAAGGAAATATAGAAATTACTATAAAACCTTATATACTACTCAAAGAAATTAGATAAATTTCTTTGCAAGAAATAATAATTAAATTATTATTAAAATAAATATTAGCTTAGTTTAGTAAGAATACTAATAATTAAGCCTTAATTAACTCTACTATAAAAAGACTAACTACCTTTAGATACTCTTCTATCTTATCTAATTACTTAAGCTTAATAAATACTATTATTACCTAGGACTATATAGCTAATATTACTATCTAAGCACCTTTAAATACCTTTTATAATACCTTAAAAGCCTTTTATAATACTTTAAAAGATATATATAATAACCCTAATTACTTTTTTATTTTATTTTATTATTTATATAATTTTTTTATTTCCTAAATTACCTAGGATACTTTACTTATTAATATATATAAAAATAAAAAAAACCTTAGTTATATTTATAGATTATAGAATCTAAACCTACCTAATTATAAGATATATAACCTAAGATATACTTATTATACTAAATAGAACTAGACCTAAAAATATACTTATAATCTATTTATAGATATTACTTATAGGAAGGCCCTTTAATACTAAATAAACCTATATAAAATAATAAATCCTAATTCTTATACCTCTTCCAAAGGAACTTCTTTAATAAAGTCTAATAAGGTATAGTATTAGTAGAAATAAGAAGATATAAAAGATATATTTACTAAGTAAAGCTATAGGAAAAGGAAAAAAAAAGCTAAAAAGATAATCTATAATAGTCTTAAGAATAAGACCTTTAGAGGGAAGATATTATATTATAACTTAGAACTAACTTACTCTAGAATCAAATTACTATACCAGTAAAAGTCTAAATAAAGATTTACTTCTTGTTTTTATTAATAAGGCTTATTACTTAGTATAATAACTAATTAAAAGCTATAGCTTAGAGTATATAGTCTTAGTACTAAGGCCTTAGATATTCTAAGGGCTTATTTATATTAATATATATTTAAGATTTCTAGGAGTTATTATTATTAAAGTATAACTTAGCTTTTAATATAATTTAATTACCTTTAATTATTTACTTTAATTAATTAATTTATTACTAGATATAATATATCTTTATTATATTTTTACCTTTTATATAGACTTAATATGCTTAATCTATCCTATTAATATAAACTAATAGTATAAATAATATCTCTTTATTAACTAGCCTATAAAGTGCCCACCCTTAGCCCTTTAATACCTAGCTATTAAAGCTTTACTATTTCCTCTATTAGAGCTAGGACTAGATTATTACACCTAGTACCTTACTTATAAGGATTTCTAATATTTTATTTAATCTCTTATTAGCTACCCTATATATTAACTAGGGTTCTAAATACTTTAAATATATATTTATTAGCTATTTTATTTATATCTTTATATCCTTAAAATCTTTTTTATTTTATATATAGGCTATTATTACTAAAATTAACCTAAGAATTAGCTCTTTTTATATATATAAATAGAAGAAGAAGGAATAAAAAATAAATCTATTTATTATATAAATATTATTATTTAGTCTTTTGATTTTTAAGTCTATTTATATTATATATATTATTATTATAGAATTAATATTAATTTATTTTCTTTTTTTTGCCTATACTTTAAAAAATAACTAAGTTCCTATATATAAACTATCTTAACCTAAACCCTATTTATAACTTTAATATTAAGATTAATATATTTTAGCTTACTTTTAATATTATTAAAAATAGCTAAATTTAAATTATATTTTAAATATTATATTCTTTATAATCTATTATACTTTTTTACCTTAAAATATATTAATAATAAACTTTATATTAAATACTTACTTAATTTTATTAAAACCTTTAAATTAAAGCTTAAAAAGAAAGAGCTTCTTAGGCTATTTAAAACCTTTATTTATAATCTTAAATTATTTTAAAAATTATAATTTATTAAATTTAAGTTTGTTTTTTTATTTTTATTTTATTTTAAAAAACCCTTATCTAATTACTTAACTTAACCTATATATATATAAATAGGATGCTTTCTTATTTAGCATTTAGTTAGATTTTACAAGGAGTAATAAGAGCTTTATATCACAATTATTTTAGTTATAATTATCGCCTATAAAAACCCTAGTAAGGAAAAATAACTAGTTATAATAACCCTTTATTCTTTTACCTATTTCCCTAGGCCAGGGGCTAGTGCAAGAAATTAAACCCTAGTCTCTATAAAAAACACAGCGTGCTAACCACTGTATTATACTACTAAATTTAAGTTTTATATACTTAAAAAGAATAATCCTAATATTAATAATAAAAAGTTTATTTAAAAAAAATATAAAAAATTTAATATTATTATAAAGAAATTAGATAAAATAGTATTTAAGAAAATAACTAAAGTAAAGAAAGCTTTTCTTAGAGAAATTAATAATAATAAATATAATAAATAGCTAGAAAGAATAATAGGTATTATAATTTATATTAAAAACTATAATAAAAATAGGTTTAAGAGTAAGTATAAAAATTACTAAAAAGTTATAAAAAATTAGTAATTTAGGCTAGATTTTAAATATCTAGGAAATTAAAAGTATATTTATTTATAATTATTAAATCTAGTTTATAATTAATAAAATCAGTTTATAATTATATAATATAATAAATATAAGAAATTTATTATAATCCTTAGATAGATAAATTAATTACTAATTAAGTATAAATATAATATTATTTAGATTAATATATAAGCCTTTTTTACTAAATATTATTATACTTAGATACTTAAAATATATCTTTTTATTTAATATCTTACTAATCTATAAAATTAGTATAATAATATACTATCTAAATTAATTAATATAAATAGGTTCTAAGGATTATTATAATATAATTAAGATTATAAGTAATAATAGTTACTAGGTTATAATAATTATTATTATTTTTCTCTATTTATACTAGCTATTATAAGGTTAAGGTAGTATTAAGGCTTAATAGTTATATAATAAGGTATATATAACTAGCTTTCTAGGCTATTATTCTAATAATTAATTTAATATTCTAATATAATTATTATTACTTATTATAATATATTTTATAGATTAAATTTAATATCTTTAATATTAAATTCTAAGAATTACTAATTATATTTAATAAGGTATTATACTTATAGCTTATAACTATTCTTAGGTCTTAAGATATAATATATATAATACTTATTTCTCTATAGTCTTAGTAATAATTCTAGCCTTTTAAGGGCTAGTCTTATTATCTAACTAGGTAGCTATTTCTAGTATATAATAATTAAGTTAATAAATATTATTATTAGTACCTAGTAATAGTAGCCCTAGGGCTAGTCTATTATACTTAATATAAATCTATAACTCCTTAGCCTAAAAGAACTTATACATAAATAAATCCCCTTTTTCTTTCCAAATTTGGCTAGGTTTAGATTTAAGCACTGGTGGATTAGAGCGGATAGTTTGCATCAGAACTCGAACAGTTATCATTCCATGTTTTCCATCATCACCAAATAACGAAAGACAACCATCGTCACTCAGATCCCAGCCTGTCTCAAAATCTCCACCCTGGACCCTCTGGAAACCTTCGCCCCATTCGGGATTTTCACTATGATCCTCGGGCAAAAGATGTGGATACTCGTCAGCAAAGAAGACCATTGCATGCTCATTTGCTGATACCACATCGCGGTATGTACCAAGAATATCCGAAACCGTGTCAACCCACTGGCCATTAACAAGGTTGGAGACTAAATATACTTTATCTCCTTGGTTGGTTTGTTTTTCTGCGAGCAAACGCGTGCGAACGCTGCCTACTGCATTGATGAATGCAAGGTTGTATTTCAATCCCCACCTCTTCTTCCAAGTATTATACTCTTCAGAGGTCCTTGAACTAGCAGCTGTGGTCGAAGGCTGAGTGGCCTGTGTTACCTAAAGCTCATTCTTAGTTACACAAACGGTAATTGATTTTAATCGCGTCTTAGAGTCAGCTCATACCTTTTGCTTCCCGAGTCGAGCCAATCGCGCGGCCTCCATCTCAGCCCGGTTCAAAGTGCGGAAGTTTTTCTCAGCCTCTGTAGGGGTAGAATTCACTTTTTCAGCACCATAGTCATCCTTGATTTCTACCTTGGCCTGGTCATGCTGCTCAGTTTTGGGTTTCCTGGGGTCCGTAGGATCCGCCCGACGTCGCTGGTTCATAGGCAGTCTTATTTTGGGCATGGTGAAATTCTGTGCAACTGCAAACGTAAAGTTGACACTAGACTAGACAATGATATGAGTAAATGAGGTTTATTAATGAACAACGGGGATTATTTTTATTGGCCCCTTAAGAGACTAAAAAAGCGAGACGCGACTGGCGCTAGTCGGAATAACCTACTTCCGAGAGATTAAACTTTCTTGCCAAAGGCTGCCCTACCCTAAACTCACCATCCTATTAGCTACCAATCTTGAGAGCGAATTTACTCAAATGCTATTGTTCACAACCTATATTAGTAGTTGCTTATAATAAGCTCTAATTACTAGGTTATAATATAATACTAGTGCATATTTGTTATAGATATCTAAAGACATTTTTCATCCGAGCCTATTTTTACTATAAATGTAAAACATATCTAGATAAACAGCATTAAAGAGGGATGAGTATTTTGTAAGGAAAATTGCTACGCAATCCTTTTAGCCTTAGCACCTATAGGTTTTTATAAATTATTCTACTTGGGTTATTTATATCTAGTAATAAATATACTAAACAAGTTATTAACAAAACTTCAATTGCTAAGGTAGTAGGAATAATACTTGCATTATAATCCCTTTGATTATGGTAAGCCTCCACCCCTGTACCCTGCCCTACATAGCCCTTGTAAAAGCAAGGTAACCTTAAGTAATATTAATAACTTCCGAAATCAACTATTGTTATTAACAGTGCAATGTAGCTCTATGTAGATATGGCTATTGTTAGGACTTATATATTACCCAATTTAGTAGGGAAATAATAAACCTTTTATTTAAGGCACTATAATTATCTATACCCCTTAACTGTGACCTAAGTGGAAGCTTACTATACTCAAAGGGATAGTTTAGTCCTAAGCCCAGGGCATAATAGTTTTCTATTATCTAAGGGAAAAATAATACTAAAGGTAGGGATTTATAATCTAGAAAGAGAAAATCCTAGACTGGGTTTTACTAAAGACTATTTACAAGTTTTTATTATATGCCACATTAAAGTTATTAACATAGCCACACTGTAAAAGTGAAGCGTCGTACGGGAATTCATCCAGTATACACGCTGTTGCATCATAACCGCGAGCTTTGCTAGGGTCAAAGTGGAGAACAAAAAACATTTTGCAAGTAGGATTTGAAGTGCAAAGCGCCTGGCATTCTCGAACGCCACTTTGGTAGTTGTTGGTAGGGTCATTATTCACAGTCGGGTAGTCATAGTAACGGTTATACACACAGTCACTTCTCGGAAGAGTGATTTGGCTGTAAGTGACAGTCTGGTATACGGTGTCTGTGGGAATTGCTAGGGCAGTGGAGATATCCAAAGTGCTTATCTCTGTCGAAGTGACATCCTCGGTTGCTGTAAGAGTCGTGTAAGCGGTGACCGTATCGGTTACTGTTAATGTCACGACTGTTGTAAAAACATCCGTCGAGGTGCTCGTGGTACTGGGAATAGTAGTAGAGAGTGGTTGTATGGTAACGGTAGCCTTTGCAGTAATGCTTCTGGTTATTGTGATGGTGGTTGAAGGAGTTGGTTGTAAGAAGCATTCGCATGCTTGCGATGCCTTGTATAGATCAATTCGACGGAGCTCTCGAGGCAGACTGGGATACGAGTCACCCAAGCAGCCGCTCTGTTTCCTTTTGTAGACTGGGGCAGCGGTGACTAAGGTCCTGAATTGAATTTTCACTTAGCATCTGCGAGTCCACAAGATGATTCTAAAATGAATGAACAGTGAGCCACTTACACTGTAACTGTGGTCTGGGGTGAAATAGTAACCACATTCGTAACAATGGCGGTAGCGACTGCCGTGGCTGTAACTGTTACTGTGACCGCCGAGTTGAGGGTAGCGGTGGCGGTATCAACAGCTCTGCTTGTCGCTGTTTTAGATAGTACTACAATCGAAACCCCGTTCTTCACTGTTGCAATCGCAGTGTTGGTCACTGTCGTAGTGGTCTTTATTGTACTGGATTTAGTGATAGTGACTGTCTTGGGAGGGCTGCGGCGGAGTAGTTTCGTGCAGACAAGCTTGCTGTCTGCTTGGTATTTTGAGAATATTTTGATTACCGGACCAACATCATAGCTCGCACAGGAGTCCTTGTATCCGACATTTGGGATGTTCGATGCATGCGAAGTAAAGCTTAGGGAGAGAAACGTGACGAGAATCCCGAATATGATCGATTGGCTAGATGAGGCCATGTTGAGCATTGTCAAATAATGCGATCAAAGAAAGTAATAGATGGGTGATTCAACGTATGAAAGGGAAACATGATATTTCTATCCCTCATTATGAACTGCTTCGGCTATCTTACTTAGCTCAAGGTCTAAACGAACTATTTAAAATGGGTTGAGATTTAGTTTTCAGCTCGGCGCAAGCTAGAGCAGTAGCAGGCCAACCAACTAATCAAGTGCCATTGTCAAGATTGGTCAAGACCATGCAGACGAGCTGGATCCAAGCCTTTCCTCTTTCGGCTGTTAGCGTATTTGTACCATGTTTTGCTGGGCTAAAAGTTGTCACACGGTAAATACCACAATACCACAAAGCTGGTTGTTAGTATCAAGGTTTTCTAAGGAAAAAGGCATCAAGGTTATTTCCATTGGGCTGCATGAGGTTATTGGAGATATATATTGGATTTTAAAGGCTATTGGGTATTGTAGCCTGACTGCTAACTTTGCTGTGTGAAGCTTATATTGTGCTGGCTGGGGCCACGATTTGGATACCTCTGGGTTGAAGAACTGGACCTCTAGGATATCAAATAATACCACAATATCACTGGCAAAAGTGTAGGTCTCGTATAATATATTATACTCTCGGTGTATCTTTTACGGCCACACCGCTTTTGTTTTGTCTCCCTGAAATAGAGCCTAATAAGTTTGTTGTAATGGTCAACCAAAGTGGGCATTCTCCTATCCAAATCTTACAGCGATAAAGTTTTCTCGAGTACTGGTGGCGATGCCACACTAATGAGCAAAATTATCATCATTGAAATATGGCTAGTTAGAGGGTCAGATTTATCAGGCATTTGTAGTCTCACTTGAAACACTGTGTACTTGAACCTTCATGGGGCTATAACAGCTTGAGGCATCAAAAGAAGCATGCTACGTATGGGAGGAGAGTATTGACATAGCTCACTAACCATTAATCCAAAAGCAATGCCCTTTTGCATCTCAAACTAGCATCTGGGAATTTCCTAGGAGAAGAACTTCCGGTGTGGCTGGATAGGACATAACTAGTTAATATGGTTAATTCGCGCCAAAGTCTCGGAGTAGCTCAGCTACAAGTTTAGTGAGACACTAGTGGGGACGCTAAAGTAGGCAGAAAAGGAGCTAAGGTATGGATGGTTAGATTGTAGGTGAAGCAACAGGGGAAAACGCCACGGTTCCCATTACCCCATTACCCCTTTCCTCTTAGACTTTCTCCTTGAAAATTCATCTGTAATATGCGTATGGGGCCTCCCAGTTGGCCAAAATCAGAACAGCACTCAATCTTCCTGCTATTATCACATGCTCTTAAAGTCCCTTTGACAGATGATACATACTAAGGCCTTTACCGTATGAAGATGGCTTGGAATTGGACGGTGGGGAAAAAGTGACTGGAAACATAATTCATATTGAATTGATGCCTGTCAATTCCAGAGGTAGTATCGGAAGCACGACGACAAAACCGTTCTAGTTTGCTTTTATACGCCCAAATTATAGTTGTGAAAGAAATACAGCATTCTACGCTGGCCTCTGGGCGCATTATTCTTAGGTTTAAATCAATTCCCTGCCATTAATAGATCACAGTGGTGAATACTCCAACAATTGTTTAACTAGATGTCAACAAATCGCGATGTCCTCTCCCTAGGCATATGGAATATCCCTTCAACTTTGAAGATATAAGAACTATGGAGTCATTTCCACTATCGAGCCGATCGGATCCCAACATTTCCAGGTATCACCACATGTTGGACCGGGCGTCGAGTTAGTCGCACTAAATTAAGAAGGGTGTACAATCGATCGAGTATTTAATCGGCTGACCTCAAGATGAACTGTCACATCAGGACCAACGCCGGATGGAGGACTAACACAGTGTAGATGTGCGGTGCATTTATTTTGTATAGCTACGGTCTGAAAATGTATGCTAAGTTTGATGAAGTTTTCGAACGCATCTAGTTCTGAATATGTGGTATGTTACCACCTCCTCTAGCATACCCATGGTAGCCAACACACATAAGGGAGTAATAAACTCCTTTGGTGTCTTTCAGGCTTATCATATCAAGGTCCTGAACGAATTTCCATCGGGTATGGCTTGGGTTGGGTCATTTGAGATATTTCCTCTTCTAATCATTAGTACTATTACAGGACACCTTCATATGATCATGGTAGATTTTCCATGCTGAGTCAGATTTTCAATTAATCTAGGTCTTATTTATTAATCATAAGGCACATTTGTCTGGTCATTTGAATAAGAGGAAGTGTCCTCAAGTGTTTGGGTCAGTGGAAATTGGCGGTTTCAGGCTTTCAAACAGGACAGTCCCCTCTTTCCCTTGTCTATAAGTCTAGCTGGGGGGACGCTTTTGGGAAGTGTGACCGTAGCGACAATGTGGAGATATGCGAATACACGTTCGAAAAGGTTACTAAAAATCCACAGAGAAACTGAGCTGGCATATGGAGATGAATTTTGAAGCTAGGACTTCTCGGGTAGGCCATCATTTCCTAGTTTGAATCATTTCCGTACTAATTTAATCTTGGTCAGAGAACCCCATTTTTAAAACCAGCCCATTTTCTTCATATGTGAAAAACAATTAGACATTTGTAATACCTCAAGCTTGGGTAAGAGAGTGGGCCTAAATATCTTGTTCTGAACACACTGTTTACCTTAATAGTCTTTTTTTTCTTCCTGCAAAATATAATTGGCTGGTATGACGACCTGACAATAAAGGCATGTGACACAAGTCTATAAATTTCTTTAGACCCATCACGATGATTTCTAATTGTTAAAAACCTTGGTTTGATTGAACTCCTCTAGATAGGGTAGCGACGTATTGTTACCAGACTTCGATATTTGCTACTACTCCAAAGTCATCTGAGGGGCTGTCGAGCTATATTCCAAATGATAACCGTAGCATTATCCGATCTTAATACCACCCCCGCTCGCACTTAGGACACACCCTGTGATCCATCTGGCATCGGAACTGCAAAGAAGCCCGACCACGTCTGCAACATCGTTGGGTTGTCCAAAGCGAGGGATGCTTTGAGAAGGGAAGAACTCGTCCTGGAACCGCTTCACTGCTTCTGGTCCACAGTTTACTACCGCTTCCGTCTCGGTCAAGCCGGCTGTTACTGCATTTGCCGTAGTTCCTGTCATAAATGAATACTATACAGCCTTGTTAGTAGGTTGCGGTTGTCCCGGTAAATAAAGCTCATACCTTCTCCTCCTTGCCACCAAAGGCTTGTGCCCATGTCCGGCATAGGGACTCCCCGGCGGACTTTCCAGCCGCGTACATAAGTTGCATACTCCACGGCTGTCGAGAACGAATTGACGATATGTAGATGATACGGCTGCTTGGCTGGAAGTACCGCCTGCGGACGAACTCCTCGACAATCAAGACAGGCGTTTGTATGTTGCCAATAAGACTTCGTTGAATCTCTTCGAACCCCATCTCCCCAATTGTGCCAGGCATCGGGTCGCTAGCACAGTTAACAAAGATATCTACATGTCCTTCAAAACTCAGGTTAATTTCCTCGGCAAGTATAGTGGCGCAATCAGGAGAGAAAATATCAGCGACTAGCCCCTTAATTTTCAAGCTTGCAGGCCGTTCACGAGATGTCGCTCCAAAAACCTGGGTGGAGATGTCTTCACTGAGCTGTTCAGAGATGGCTGTTACACCATTGTCGCTTGTACACGTCCCAAGGATGGAGCAGCCGCGGGAGCCAAGGTTGAATGCGATCGCCCGTCCGATGCCACGAGAGGCGCCACTGATGACGGCAACCTTGCCCACGAGGTCTAGCTGACGTGAGCTTGATGCCGGAGGTATCAAAGTATTAGACATAGTTTTCGATGTGATCATACGCTTTTACTGCTTGCACCAGCAATATTGACAGACCAAGGTTAAATCTGATCTACCAGTACATCAATGACTCACGCCGAGGCGCTGGCTTGGGACGCCACAAAGTCACGTGGGAACAAAGAATGCGTGACCACTTCAATCAATCACGCAGCCATGCGTCATGGGCGTTGTCGAGTATGGTCTAGATACCAAAAAAAAAAAAAAAAAACCCACGTTGTGATTTAACAGGAAGAATTCGTGAATTGAGCAATTTACACTAAGGCGTTGACATGGAGATCGATTTAAATACGGATTTTCAAATGTCTTCTTTTTTATTTATCTCATTTATCTCCTCTGCGGGTAGGTAATTCATTCAGTGTCCTTAGTTGATCAAAAACTGCCCCTGGTACAACAAGTCCACTATTCCATGTCAGTATGGCCGATGATGAAATTTTACGACATTTTGAACACTTACCTCTATTTTGCAATCTTTTTTATTTGTCGCCTTATTAAGAGTTTCGGATATCATAGCCATGTCGCCTACACGTTGGCTAGCCCCGCAGCTGGCCTCGGGCGTATTGCCGGGGCAAGACTTCCAGGGCTCGATACTAACAGAGTTACTCATTTGCCGAAAGCATCAATACGCCCTCAAAGTAGGCCTTTGGGAGCTGCGACAACAGACTGGCTTTGTCTGTGCAGGTCCAAGCGCGCATCGGCCAATCCGAAATGATGTAATTCGGTGGCTTTTCATCTTGCTGAAACAGGTTACAAAATTAGAATGCGGTCGCTAAGGAAACACAATGAAATTAGTGCATTAATCTAAGCTCAGGAATTGTCCACAATGGCTCTATGAGCAATTTATGATTAAATGATTGCATGGTGTTCTATAGTGTAGCTGATTTAGAAAATTCTGTACACTTGGTATTCATCCCCAACCTCCACAGGTAATATATTGAAGCTCGTATAGGAGTCAACTGCCTCAGGCTCTAGGACTGAGAACGCGAGAGCCGCATTCTTCTGTCGGGTGCTCACAAAGAAGCCACCTGCCGGGATATTCACCTCCTTCTCAAACGGCTCAGTGGTAACCGTGGTCTTAGCTATACCTTCGTATTTAGTGGTAGCAAGCTCAGTAGAGGTGATATTCAGTGCTGTAACTTTGCCCTTGAAGTTTGTTTGAAGCTCGTCAACAATAACCCCTGAGTCGCGAAGGAGATCTGCGGCACGGCGCCATGCCCTGGGGAAAATGTATGCCTCCGGACGGGGTCGTGTCAGGTTTGCAATCGCAGGAGTAGTGTTCATGAACGTGACGGGCACGTCCATAAGACTACCGTTGTTCTTATTGATATATTCCCACATGATGTTCGTTTCTCTGACCGAATCAGTCACAATGATTTCTTCGTCGCTGGAGATGAAATCAGCCCACGCCGATTCAATTGTCTCGTATACGTGCTCTGCATTATCAGAGGCAGCCTGCACTAGTGATTCAACCATAGTGAGGGCTGAAACAACACGGCGATGCCAGTGCTGATCGCCCAGTCTGATGCCGCGAGTCTCAGTGGTAAACATCACAGCTTGACCCAGGCCCACTGACGCATCTCCAAACTTGGCATCAGTTGTTACTTCCTCAAGTACGATGTCATCCGTGTCGGCGTTCCCAGTCACGTAAGCACTCCAGCGAAGACCGCGTCTCTCCAAAGCCGCCGCCATGCTATCTGCGAATAGCGTCTCCTGCAGGTGCCGGATGTCCGGGTGGATGTTCAGGTTCTTGACGCCAGCAATTTGGCTGTCCTGTGATGAGATCCACTGTCCCGTGGCACCGGTTCCCCCCGAAGCAGTGTACTCATGACAATCGGCTCCGATATGTGGAGCAAAGTCCATGACAAATTTCTTAATGTCCCGGGTCTGTTGGCTCGCCATCTTAGTGTGGTCCCGATTGGGGTCAAGGTTGCTTGCAAGCTGTCGCTGGAAATAGGCGACTCCGTCCGGGTTGTACCGCGGAAAGACGAGAATATCCATATTCGCAAGAATGGATGAGGTCCAAGTCGCGTTGGCATCCATCTTTCCAAGCAGAGCTAGTAGACCCTGGTCGCCTGCTGGTTCATTCCCATGGACTCCGCCTTGCAGTAGTACCCGAAGCTTGCCGGTGGACTTGGTCGTGTTGGGATAGCTGGCAACATCGGCAAAAATGCTGTCCCGTCCACTTGTTGTAGAGAGATACACGTAAGGTAGCGACCGCCCCTCCTCCGAACGTGCACTCGGGTTATGGTATGTCATCCATGCATTACGAGAGGCCAATGTTTGGAGAAAATTCTCCAACACGAACTGGCTGGTTGGTCCACTCGTTCCGTTGGAAAACCCATCAGAGATGGATTCCGGATTTGTAAATGCTGGCGCAAACAACTCGATGCCCTGGAGCTCGGGAAAGTTCGCCGCAATCAGACCATCGTCCTTTTCCAATGGCGCCTGGTTCTCTTGGTACACGAATTGAGCAGCGGCTAGCCCTGCAGAGAGCAGACAGGCGGCGAGAGGTGGTGGCCTGTGCATCAACATTTTGATGGAACTTGAAGAATCAACGAAAGAGTTGATAAATTCTGAGCTTACGTACAATTGACGACTCTCTGGTTGGTGCAAACAGCTCCTGCATCTTGCTTTTATAGCCTCTGCTATTTTGCTCCAGTCCGGCAAATAGTGGTCGGTCCTTTTCCAATACGATAACTGTTGCAACTACAGTATATACAGGGATTACGGGCCCCACAAGGGACGGTCGTCTTTTTGTGACACTAACTCAATCGAATACAGTTACATGAGTACCTTTTACTCCGGTACCGCTGATAAGAAGTGACAAACTTATTGTGGACTGATATGGTCTTGGCATCTTGTCCGCATCTGGATAGTAGCTATGTCCAATGGTGGGGAGATCTACGGAAAAAATGCGATATTTGGCAAGTGACATAGCTCCACCCCTCAACCACCCGCTAAATGAGTATCTAATGATAACGACCCCAGTTCCTGTCATGGCTTGGCATTCATTTGCTGCTGATTTGTAGGTAATACAGACAGTCAGGAAAAGTGGGTAAAGTGGGATTGATAAATCGAGGTTATTTGGCTAAAAAGAAACAAAAATACCAATCAAGTTTGCTTAATCTTATCGTAGATTAACAACGGGAGAAACAGTCAATCAAATATTCAAAGCAACCCCCTTGGCTGGAGATATCTAACCCGGCAGCTTCGGGAGGACTTTTGCGGTCATAACTAAAGGCGGGGTCAAAAAGAGGGGGAAACCTTGTTGTTTTTCCCAATACGGACGGAGCCTAGTGACATGATTAGTCAGCTCCTTTAAAATTGAGTGACCTAACTACTTGGCTAGGCATTACAGACCCCAATAAGGCAAACTAATACTGTCTTAGTTGCTATGAATAAACAGCTTATATGATCTCTAGACATGGGAAATTATAAGATAAAAGCAATGCACGTTTTTGTCATTCTTTTTAGTGTACAAAAAAACACCACAAATCAGGACGCAGCGTGCTAAAATCACGCCCTGTTTAAAAACACTTTCCGCAAATATTAGAAGGAACTCTTTGTGATACATATAATATATTAATTTATATTACAAGATCATTCCAGACTCAAACGTGAAACCTGGAAATCTCCCTCATGACATTCCCAAAAGTCAAGACTAGGGTCGCTTCCCATTTCCATCAAGATAACCGCTTCTTTCAGCATCTTCTGGCGTAAGGCATCATTATCCAAGTTGCCAATTCCCGCAGGTTTTGACACAGCGTTATCATTGTTGGACCATGGGCTCTAGGAACTCGCGGTGGTTGCACCTCCTAATAGGATGGATTTGCGATATTGGCCTGGCTTGTTTCCCGGCTTGGGGAATACAAACATTGAATAGCTCCATAGAATGAGCACCGCATTCAACAAAATCAATAAGCTGGGAAAGAAACTTTGTCTGTATTTGTGTGCAATATCGAAGACACAGCTCGCATATAGCACGGCGACCTGGGCGCTTTTTATGGAACCTGTCCAGAGAGCAGCAGTAGCCTCTTGCAGGGTGTCCTCGTCAATGGCTGTATAAATGTACCGAATAATCATGGAGGAGAAATTTGGAATAGGGAAATGATACTTGGCTTGGGAAATGTGAGATATTGCCGAGAAAATTGGAAGCTCGGGGAGATCAAAACGTGACGCGTCACGTAACCCTGTGCCTCCGATTGAAAGCATGTCTGATAGCTGCCTGCAAGCTTTCTTGCTGTCACCAGAGCTGTCGAAAGTTTCACCGAGTTTCAATGTAATGGTTTGTTGAGGTTTAATGGTGATATGCCATAGGAATCAAGTGATTGCTAGTCTTCCAAGAGTGCCAGGGCTTCTCTGAATCTCTTTGCTATCATTTCTCAACAGCCTTTGAGCGGTAACGTCTTCTTCTGGATCTTCCATTCATTAGAATTTACAGTTACAAGTATGACCCTCTAACATACATCTTAAAGTAGTCGTGTTGATCCATGCTTTCGATGACTGAACATTCAAACACTCGTCTGACTTTGAGAGATAATTACGAACTTCCGCAAATTCCATGGTTGTACAAACATCAAAATGTAGACTGAAAATTGAATATATGATCTAATTCACCAATTTTACTATTGGTTGTGGTCTCAAACCTGGTAGAATTTGTGCCGTTTCATCATCACTGATCCCATTTATCACAGTGTCTTCTTTTCCGCCCGGAAGCTGCCCAAGTTCTAATTGAAACGAACTGAGTACAAATTCATATACCGGGCAAGCGTTTGGAGTTCTAGAGCGCGATAGAAAGGTTCCACTGGATATCGCTCAGTTTCTGTGAATATCTGCACCTCTGAATTCGGCACTAAGTTCCAAAATCACAAACGAGCTGCTCTTCTTTGGTTGAAGGGCATGCATGGACGAATTCGCCTTTCGCAACTGGTGTAGCAGTTCAATGTATTTGGAACCTCCTGGAGCGCCACCACATCAAAATACTGTTAAGTTTAATACTCAAGGTCTGGATGACATGCCATGAACATGCTATCAAGGTCAGTTCCGGTTGCTAGTCATTGCAGAACTAGCTTTACGGTTATCTGGGTGCCTTTGCGTGGAACATCAATGTTGATACAGCCTGCTACGGAAGCGGCAAAAATAGAGAGGAGATTAGAAGATACCGGGCTACTAATGAGCCAATAATCAAACCCGCACTGAGTGGTTTAGCATGAAAATGGACTTGGCCTCCTTTCTTGATGCATTTCTGCATATTTAGATCATTTTGGAGGGAGAAATATCTGTACAATTTCTCATCAGGATGGAGCATCGTATTCAGGATCTGGATAGGTTCATCACTCGGCCATCCAAGTTCTATACAGCAATACTAAGTCAGTCTGCCATGCTCCGTTACGAGTTCATTCGAACATACCCATATGCAGGCTGTAGAATGGCTCTTGAGCCAGTGATACAAAGCAGAGATTGGGTCTTTTCAAGACTGCACGTTCTCCAGAACACCCTCCCGGATACCCTTCCTAGACGGATGCATAGACCTTGCGGTGAGATAAACAGGCCATATTGCAATTACTTTTGTTTATACAATAAGCCTTGGCCGGTATTGGTCTGAGGTTCCCCCAACAATGGCGAATGATGGGCTTAGTATCTGGCTGATATACTTTGTCTATGTTTATTGATGAGCTAGCTACCTTGATTGTATGTACTTACCAATATTGGCATTCGAAAAAAAACTTTATTTGACCAATCTCGATAATTTGAGGTCTTGTGGTAATGTTATCAATGTGGCATTCCCTCGTCATCTCTGACCGTTTCATCAGAACCCTCCCTCCACACCAAGAATTGATGATGGAGGATAGCACTCAAATTAGAATCGATAAAATCAAAACCAATATTGTGCTTTCTCAGTGACAATTTACTCTGCACTTTTCATTTCAGACCCCGCGACAAAGCAATTCCGTCACCGTGGGTCTATCCCTAGCTGATTAACCCCGATAATATCCCACTGCAGTGTGAGGTCGACACGACGTGTGACGCGCAGCATGACAGTATGAAGGTATCTTTAATTCGGTGCATCTTTTCTAACTACCCAAGTGCCATCTCGTCACCAACCCCATCCGACACCATAGTTAAGTTAAGACGGGCCAGTGTTAATAGCGAGCAAGATATCACATCCCGTCACTTGCCCCATATCTTTTCTAGATATTTGAGCCAGTTCTCCCCAAGAACCTTTATAATCTTCTCTCGTCCCCATCCTTGGAGCCCAATAGCTTGATCAAGTGGTCTTCTTTGTTGCGAGGGTGTTGCTTAAGGCCATTCGGGAGGATATGCGAGAAGTATGGAGGCTTCCCAACTGGCGCAAAGTTGACGACATCTTCCGATGTTTGAGGTCCGACATGACACAGATCGCACACAATGCCTAGCCTGGCCATCTCATTGACAATTCCCGTCCAAACCCGGTCAATCCCAAGTCTCTGAGCTCCGTATAGCCGGCCTCACTGTAATTTTGCGTATTGTATGTCAGCTGCATCTTGTGAACTCCCAAGTCTCGGAAGACTCTCAAATACGAGATCTGGTCCTTAATTCCGGAGGTATTCTGCCAACTCAGTACAACGGCCGTACGGCCAGTCTTTTTAGCGTCCCGTAACTCCTTGACACATTGTGCTTGAATTATGAGGTCGGAGTGTTTCTCGAACCACTCTTTCCATTCCACCACGTTGGCAAGACTACCACGTAGGCCCTCCCAGAGACCACAAGTGCAAGATACACTAGTGATACCACCAGTATGCCAGGCTTCAAATATTTCTCGCGAACAATTGCATATATTCAGTCCATCAAAATGAATAGATGATCGGTAGATTTCGCGAGCTTCTTTTTCTGTGACCATGTTGAGATATCAGTTGGCCCGACAGACTTTGACGACAGGCTACAGAAGTGTCTGGTGCAATAGGTTTAATTAGATAGTAATGTTATGCTTGAAATGTCTGCGAGGGTCGAAAAAGGCCAGATATGTTCGGCTCTGGGGTTCATGGAAAATTATTAAATATAAAACGGGGAAAAACGGAATATCACAATCTTCTTACAATTAAAACCCGATAAGACAGCGGAGAAGTATGATTTACTAATTGTCAGGAGACACCTACCGCAAGCAACTTAAACCAACCAATCAGGCCACTCATTTATAAAGCAAAGGATGATCGCATTCATGAGAAACAATGACATTACTCGGTAGCTGGTACACCCCGATGGAGTTGGGAAAGAGGGCCTGTAAATTTAAAGCATCATCAAGCACAGCCCAAACGTTTTCCGGGTGTCAAATTCTGCCGTCATCGTTTTGCGTCTAATAAACTCGATAGATATCTACAAGCGGCTCTATACGCGGGAATGGATGGCAAAAGTGGACTGAGGGCATGGCAATGGCTTTTCATCTTTGAAGGTTAGTATAGGCGCGATTGTAACCCCTGCATTCACTATGAGCTATGGCTAATTTTTTTTACAGCCATCATCGGAATCCCAGCATGTATACGGATATTGGGCTATTCCTATTTTAACCCACGGCTCAAATCCACCGGTCGCTACACAACTGAAGAAGTCAACATCGTTCCAAGCGCCGGTTATGGCCTCCAGATTGCTTTCACTCTGAGTTATGCTTGGACATCGGACGCATTCCAACTTCGGTGGCCACTCATTATAGTGACATGCATAGTGTCTATGGTTGGGACCATCATCTTGTCGGTGTGGCCCGAAGACAACTTTGCCGCCATGATGGCGGGGTGGTTGCTTACATTCTGTGAGACTGGTACAGGAGCTCTTATTATCACTTGGATCAACGAGATTTTGTCGTATTCGGCAGATCATCGCGCCATCGTGATTGGCGTCGTTGAAACAGCAGCATTCACTTTTCAAGCTTGGGTGCCACTCCTTATATACAATATCGGAGATGCACCTCACTTCCCAATTGGTTGTGAAATGGCTACCATGTTCTTTGGGCTGGAAATATTGCTCATGTTGATCATTTTGTACTTGTCCAAAAAAATGCCCGCTCAGTGACACCATTGCATGAGTCTAATTTGAGCCTGGAGAATAGGATATGGTGTGTTGGATCGGTCTAATGGCAAGTTTCGATTTTTTAGTTGCTTAAAACCGATTTACTACACAGTCCAATCTAATGCAAGTGGTTTTCTGCCGATTGATTCAGTCTTGGATTTACTATTATGCATCGAGTTCCAGTCTTTGACCCTACCCTATAGCTGAACCAGGAGATTGCTGGACCTGGTCGAATTGGCCATTATTACACATAAGAAACAAGTAGGAAATTATTTAATCTATTTAAATGGAATTAAAATTCCAACCAACAATTAATCCGACATCAAATGCGGATGTCGAGTAAATGCTGCTTTTGGCCATTATTGCATTGAGTCAATCTGATTGGCCGTAAGCTAACTCAGGCTATCATAGAGTGGGCCAAGCCAGTGGAGAAAAATACACGCGACGCGACGAGGCAAAAATTGGGAATCATTGAACACACAACCTTGACACGACTGAGAAATGATTGAGCGAGAGAACGGGATGCCAATCAAAAGAATGAAACGCAAGGCGTTGGGACCACAGGAGAATCCTCGCACAAAAACGGTAAAACAGCCTTGCAGGACGCTAGATTCCTACTTTACCCCTAAGCAGCCGCCGAGCTCGCCACTAGGCGCTTGTAAGACACAGGGCCAGGATGAACTAAGCGACGAGCAAAAGAAGGTGATGAGAATGGTCGTGAAAGATGGAGAAAGTGTCTTCTTCACTGGGTCTGCAGGTTTGCACGCCATGCCGACCTACCAGCCTTGGCATGGGACTAACCAGTTTCGTAGGCACGGGCAAATCACTACTGCTCAGGGCCATCATCGCAGGGCTCAGAGAAAAGTATTCCAAAAATCCAGACCATGTAGCTATCTGTGCAAGCACTGGAATGGCAGCGCAGAACATCGGCGGTGTGCACCATCTCACAGTCTGTTATTAATCCGACTAGGTTTCTGACACGGGATTCAGGGACAACCATACATGCCTGGGGTGCTGTCACTCCTAACCTGTTCGACATTGACAAGCACATGAGCTATATCCAAACATGTCGGCCTGCTCATCGTCGCTGGAAATCTGCCAAGGTACTGGTTATTGATGAAGGTAGGCTCGTTGCCAATGTCGACGACCTGCTGTTGCTCATTTAGTGTCCTAGTATCCATGGTTGATGGCCAGCTGTTTGATACACTCGCAGCGCTTGCCGTGGCCCTGAGAAGAAAGCCTGATAAGCCATTCGGGGGCATGCAGGTAATGTCATCCACCGCGTTTTCCTAGGGCCAAGGCTCGACCCTTGCTCCCAACTAATTATGTCGACAGGTTGTTCTTACCGGTGACTTTTTTCAGCTTCCGCCGGTTACCCAAAGTGGCAAGGACCCATTCTTTGCCTTCCAAAGTAACGCGTGGAAATCCTGTATCACGAATACTGTAGTTCTTACAAAGGTCTTCCGCCAAAACGATGACCGTGAGTATATTCATTGGGCCCCAACAATCCTTCTCGTTGCAACTAACTAGCACCCCAGATTTTATTAGTCTGCTCAATGAAATGCGTCGTGGCGAAATATCACCGGCCTCAGAGCAAACCTTGACCGGCTTATCCAGGCCTTTGGCCGCAAGCGACGGTTTACTCCCTACAGAATTATTCCCACTGCGGAACCAGGTCGATCGGGCCAACTCATCCCGCATGGCCGCGCTCAGTGGCCCGTCTTATAAATTCGAGTCACGCGACTCTGGATCTGCGGCACCAGAAAAACGTCGTAAGCTGCTCGAAAATATTGTTGCTGTGAAGACGCTTGAGTTAAAGCTGGACGCCCAAGTCATGCTCGTCAAGAATATCAATGAGACCCTTGTCAATGGCACTGTTGGTAAGGTCCTTGGATTTGAGAAGAATAAGGACAGGACTAGAGCTGCACATGACGAATTACTGCCCCTGGTTGAGTTTAGTACATTGAAAGGCAAGGAAATTCTGCTAGTCTCTCGGGACGAGTTTCGTGCAGAGGACAGCGAGGGCAAGCTGTTGGCTAGACGAGCTCAGGTAAGCTAAACTCTTTCAGTTTCCACCAAAGTCCGCAGCATATTACTCGATACTGTTCAAAACTGATCCTCTTTTCCGCGTTCAGGTTCCTCTCGTGTTGGCCTGGGCGATGTCAATTCACAAAGCTCAGGGGCAGACCATTCATCGCCTCAAAGTCGACTTGAGCAAAGTCTTCGAGAAAGGTGCGCAAGGGATATTTTCGTCGATGGCATAGCTGATAATCCTTCTGTGATAGGCCAGAGCTATGTCGCACTCTCTCGTGCTGCGACTCTGGAAGGTCTCCAAGTCCTTGGATTCGATTCGAAAAAGGTTGCGGCACATCCGCGAGTTCTGGAATGGAGCAGAAGTATTGGTTGATGAATGATTCTGTTGGCTTATCCCATGATCTTATACAAGATGCATGGTCCTTAAAGTTGATATTTTGCCACTCGAGGAATCGATCGAAAAGCATGAACGTGAAAAAAGGAGAAGAAATACCACAAGACTTCGACTACCGAGCATGGGAAGAAGGATGATAGATGGGGAATGCTGGGGTCTTTTGAGAATATTCAAGAGATACGACTGTAAAATAAATTCTATTGCTATTGAATGTGAATACCACCGCTAGTACGTGTTTTGAAACTGGAAATACCTTTACTCGTGAAGATGGATTAAACATCGTCTGCCAACCGCACAATGAGCTTCTTGCCAAGCTCATTTGTCTTGTGGACAAAGTCGTTCAAATCTTTCATGTCAATTATCATTACATCTGGAACCACAAGCTTTCTGTGAACGAACTCCACTGCTTCACAAATGTCGGTACGGCTGCCAACGATGGAACCAACAATCTTAATGCCGTTGTCGATCAGAGCAAGGGGGTGAAACCCAACCCTTGTAGTCGGTGGAGGAATTCCCACGCTAACTAGAACACCAAAGTAGTCGAGACAGGTCAGAGCCGCTTCGTAAGCAAGCGTAGACCCAGCACAAACTATGGCAGATGAACACAGCTTGCCTCTAGTTTCTCGGACTACAGCTTCCTTCAGATCCTTCTCTACCTGGTAGTCGAGATATACTTCAGCGCCAAAGTCAAGACAGGCCTGTTTATGTGATTCGCCTCCGTCGACAGCAACGACTCGATAGCCCATGGCCTTGGCGTACTGTACTCCCAGAGCCCCAACACCGCCGGCAGCACCCGAAATGAGCACCCATGAGCCTGGAACCGACTCGCTGCATTTGAGCGCCTTGTAGGCGGTGACACCGGCGCAGAGGATCGGCGCCAATTGCTCAGACGGGAGGTCTTCCGGGAGAGGGACTATATATCTCTCCGGAACAACGGTGAGGGTCGCGAGCGTGCCCGGAACCTTGAGGCCACTGAAGGTTTGTTTTTGACATCTCGTCTCCCCTCCAAGTTTACAAGGGTGACAGGCTCCGCACGAGTCGCGAAGCCAACCGACGCCGACGCGCTGGCCTACGAGCTCCTTAGGACATCTGGATCCAACGGCGACGACGCGACCGACGCCTTCGTGGCCCAGAATAGCTTGAGGCTGTCCCAAGTAGCCACTGGCGAGGGCGATGTCGGTGCCACAAACGCCACTCAGCTCGATTTGGACAAGCACCTCCTCGGGACCAAACGCTGGAGCATCTGAAACCTCAACTCTGAAGGAGAAGTTGGCTCCTATCTACGCTTCAATTAGTTTCGGTCCTGCCATGGAGTGATTGGCCCTCACGTTTTCGAGTATGGCCGCCTTTTGCTTGAATGCCGTGTCTTGGTGCACCATCTTGGGCGGTGTCGACGGTGCAGCTAAGCATTAACCATCAACGTGTTTGGAGCAGAGGCGTGAAGGAATGCCGTCTCGCATTTATCCTTCAGCCGCAGACAGCCAATTTTAGACTTTTCGCTGATCTCAAAACGTCATCAAAGTCATAGCAGGGGCGTAATGCACGAAGCCGCTGGCAGGGGCTGAAACGCGATGAGATGGCTGGGTGTTTGCGGGGTTGGTTGTGGGGAATTCACCACGGTCGCATACTGTTCATCTTCAAGCCAAGGGCCAGGAGTCGTCGAGAGGGGGTGGGAAATTTCCGGAACCCCGCTACAGGGAGGCTTGCAGGGATCTAGAGTTGGCCAGATATCACGTTCACTCACCAAAGCGGAGCAGCTGGCGTGTATGTACTTTGGCGTAGGTTACTTAGTGTTTGAGGTTGGATCCATTGGCTTAGCGGCTTGTCGCCTCACTGTAGGCAAGTGTGTTGAGGCTGTCGGATTGATTGGCTAAGAGCTGCATTGTTTCCTCAAGCAAGGCCATGTTGCACACCCCGAGGGGATGTGGCCATAGTCAGCGCATAGGGCTCCCAATTTTAGTCAATGAGTTCATTCATATTCGCTGTCGAAATATTCTCATCACATTGTGTACTGGTGGACTACCTGAGGTTTACAATATGACAGCAATCCTTCTCGGCCCCATTCTCCTCCTACACCGCTCTCTTTGTAGCCCGCCAAGTGTGCTTGGGGAAGAGGCTTCTCAAAGCTATTGATCCAAACTGTCCCAGCCTCAATTCTACCCGCCAATCTTCTTGCTCGCGCAAGATCGTTTGACCAGACCGCTCCCCCTAGGCCGCTTAGAGTGTTGTTCGCTCTTTGGATGACGTCGTCCTCGCTAGTCCATTTCATCAAGGGCACAATTGGCCCTAGTGGTGAGTATAATAAGTTAGCGGTGCAGCAAATTGTTTGAACGAACAGTTCTTACCGAAAGGCTCCCCCGCAACTACTAACGAGTCGTCGGGAGGGTTGTCAACTATCGCGGGTTGTATGACAAAGCTCTCATCTGATTCATCCGGCTCGGCACCGAGCGCAAATCGGTATCCGTTTTGAGTTGTGTCTTTGAAAAACTGTCGGACGATGTCGTACTGCATTTTGTTTTGTACGGGGCCCAGCATGATCCCCTGCTCCAGCGAGGCTGTCGGAGCCACCTTCCAACCCTTTACTGTGTCCACCATGATCTGAAGAAATTCGTCATATATATCTTCATGAACGTAGACCCTTTTACTTGCAACACACAGTTGTCCCGAGTTGAAAAAGCTCCCCATGGCCACCTGGGGTGCGACAACCTTTGGATCGACATCGGGACATATAATACTTGCGTTGTTTCCTCCCAGCTCTAATGTCACAGCCTTTAGCCCTTGTGCTGCGGTCACTGCCACCTTCTTGCCAGTCGCAGTTGAACCCGTGAAGCTGATTTTGTCAACCATTTCGTGGCTACACAGTGCTGGACCTAGACTGACATCTCCGTTCAAAGCCTGAAGAACACCGGCCGGGAAAACGTGTCGGACCCATTCGGCAAATTTTAAAATCGAGTACGGGGTGAACGGAGACGGCTTCACAATGATGCAATTACCAGTGATCAAAGCAGCTGCAATTTTTCCCATAGCAAGAACTAAAGGATAGTTCCAGGGGCATATCGCAACAACGATGCCTATTGGTTTTTGAACGATGCTAAGACGAAGCTTTCCGTCATCCTGGATTATCTTTTCCCCAAATGAACTTTGGGACGCTGTTCGTCGTCAATGGGGATGACTTCTGTAGTAGTGAATACGCCAACGTACCATTAAATGCCAGGAAACTTGCTGCGTGGTCAATTTCAAGGTTGGCGAATTGTATCTAGAGATGTTCAGTGAGATAATGGTAACGCTTTTAAATTGGCAATCCTACCGGCTTTCCCCCTTCATTGGTGAGCAATTCAGCCATTTCCTCCCTGTTTTCTAGCAAGACCTGATGGGCAGCAAGGAGCAATTTTTGGCGGTGCTCCCATGTTGTCTGTGACCATTCCTGGAGACCAGCCTTGGCCGACGAGATGGCAAACTCAACATCACTCATGGAGGCTACTGGAACATCCCAAAGCTTTTGCCTCGTGGAAGGGTTGATTCCTTGGGACATTTGACCAGATGAAGCCTCTCCATTGATGGTGTTTGAAAAAGATGTCTTGCCCATTTTGAAAAATGATGGACTGCAAATACCACTTAGCCAGTAATACGGCTAGAATGCGAATAATAGAACAGTTTGGAAATGGATCATTGATCGGGAGAGGCGGACCTTTTCATCCAAAACTCTTTCACCTCAGATATGGGCCTGTCTCCTCCCAATCAACCCCAATCGGATTAGCCACTATACCTTGAAACGGTATGAAGAAATTTCTCGTGCCCAATGTTTCGGATTTCCGGGCCACAGAGCATGGCCAATTGCCGGCCTCGGTAAACTGTAGTGGGGATTCGTAGTCACGTAGGAGAACAGTTACACTATTGGGGTTAGTTCGTCGGGTTTTTCCCACGCAGCCCAGCCAGTGTTAGTAAATGATTTCCATAAACTTTAATCCCCATGTGGTTCTATCCCCGCTTTCCTTATCTCTCCAACCAACACGATGTCTGAGGCGTCTCTGTGTCAGGTTATCGAGACGATAATTAGCATACATTCTGATATTATTATGCCTTGAATATCTTCGTGAACATTGAAACCCCAGATTGAACTATGCGAGCATTTAGTACAATCCTCTAAACTATGCTTGTGGTCTGAAATTGTACAATTAACTTGTGTACCTGCCCCATGTCTGAGCTGTCAAAACGTGAGAATGCCGCACTGCCCGCATATCCTCCATTCATTACCATATTGTCTAACCGAGAGGTTTTTATGTAGTTGGATTGTCGGTAAATTATCATCGCCAGTCTCCAAAATTCCGATGCATGTCTCATGAATCCCACCCTTCGCCAGTCGAATGTTCCAAGTTGATATACCTTGTAATCGGTATGGTTTCCAATGCGATTATCCCAGGCCCGTGCCCAGTTTAACAAGCCCGTTGATAGGAACTGTGATAGTATTTTAGAGGTCGGGCCGTTTTTATGATGGAAAATAAGATTATGGAATGCTTTAGGCTGCGTTAGCGATGACAACATCCAGTGATCGAATCGAAGGTAATCCTGGTATAACATACTGTTTGAAAGAGCAAACAGATTGAGAATGTTTGTATGCTCAAGAATCTTCCATTCGTATGGAGTTGGATCATTATTCAACACCATATTGGTGGCAGCTGACAATGAAATTGCTTCTCTTGTATACTGGCATTCGGACCAAGCCAGGGTATGAATAATCCAATCATCAATATCCACCGCTTGGAAACAGGCTTCAGGGCAAGATAGACCAAACTTAAGCTCGTTGATAACCATTCGCGGGCTGGTGTTGTTGAACATGACATAAGCGCAGTCGAGCATGAAGACATACATCGCTGTGCGTATGCATTCTTCCCTTAGTGAAAATGTTTTCCACATCTGTAGCTGGCTATTTGGATCGAGATAGTTCGTAACGTGGTGGGGTGTTGCAAAAAAGTAAAGGGTGCGTGCTACACAAATAAGCTGAGAAAAGCGACTTCTCCGGCTTCTGGTCATTTGGATGTCGGATCCTTCCCATGAAAGAAAAAGAACAATTGCATACGCCGAACGAACTGCATCGAGGCGCGCTTCCACCTGGTCCTGTTCTGATTCATTGTTTGTTCGAAGGATAATAGACTCAGACAACTCAGGGTCCGAGAACACCCACTCCTCCACCGCGTCTATCCAAAACATCGCTTCCTCCAAGTCATCATTCTCCGATGTTAAACTTGCAGCAATCAATGCCAATGAAGCAATCAAAGTGGCAGGCTTCTTGGATGTGATGAAAGTTGGCGTATGGAAAACTGGCCAATTTGGGTACCACATGAACCAAAACGCCGCGATAAGCCTGTCGAGGTTCTGAGGTGAAAAGAAACGATAGCATGCAGCCTCAACGCTATCGTCCCATCGAATAATCATCGACTCAGTCGTTTTATTTCTGCAGATAGTATCCTTTAGTCCGCATACAATTTCTTGAGTTTTAGACTGGAGGGAATGCAAGCCTTTGCTATCTTCTGATGCCGTTTGCTTGCTCGACATATGTGGGATGCTATAGATTAGGTCAAGGGCAAAGCCTTGAACGTTAGAGTTGCCTTCTCCGGCATGGCTTTCACGCCGTTCAAACCATGATGCTATGCTTGTCTTTGCCCGGTTATTTGCGACATTGTCCAGTCTGTATGGTGTAGGTTTGGACTTGTATGTCAAAGAAGACATGACGTTCTTCCGTTCATGGGGATCTCCACAACTAAAAGAGTCTGCTATTCCATGGGTTGAAGTAAACCTGACCAAAAAGTCGAAATTGGCTCCCCGGGGGCTAGACTTGGGAAACAAGGAAGGGATAAATGAGGCAAAGTCGGCCATAGTCCATGTGTCATCTTGAATATCCAAGGCATGGCCCTTTATTCCTATGGAGCTGGGGCATGAGAAATAATTTGCTGAAAGACCTGTGCTACCGGTAGAATGGCTATTATTGACTGTGGGGAGAAGTCCACAGTCGTCAAATAGGTCATTGAATGTTGTCAAAGTGGTTGGTGTTTGCATTGATGCCTGAGAATGCTGCATGGTATTTTCGGGTAGCTCATTGGAGATGGCGTAGTCTTCTTTCGCAAGACCATTTGATTGGTTACTTGGGGCTGACCTGGTGAAGTTGCACTCCTGGCCATGCTCGATACAATTTATGCACGGGTGTGATCCGCTGCACTTCTTCTTAATCTGTGCACATCTTGTGCAAGCATTCTGTTTTCTTCCCCTTTTGCGGCATGGCAGCGTTGGAATCGTAACCTTAGATACTAAACGAAGCTCGCAGGTTCGCCAGTGTCTGACCAAAGCATCCCTTGATAATGTCAGATGGGGATAAGAAAATGAGCAATGCACTTTACCTGCGAACGAAGCTTGAGAAACAGAATTGGCATTGGTAAGAGCGTATATCTTCGTCTGCGTTTAAAAACGCGATAAGTTGAAGCACTTTAATATCGTACGACAAGAAACAACCTACGGGAAAGTTGGTGGCGATTGAGGTGGTCTAGGATGTAAATCAAGTCAGCGCTCCTAGTCCAGTACGCCTGTTGGTAGTTGGAGAGCAGTGACCCAGGAGGGCAATTCGGTGTGGTCGGTAACCTACCGGGTTTTCTGAATCGGGCGAAGCATTCTGAGCATTGTAACCGTGGATCGTCAGAGGCCATGGTCTCTATTGACAGGAGAGACGCGGCTAGGCTGGCAGTGAATGACGGGGATGGGATAGAAATGGCACGATATCTCAGTGGGGCATGCAGAATCAAAAGATGTAGCATGTAGAATTATGTGAGAAAGACGACTGCGGTAAAACGGTGCGACAACTTGTCCAGGTTACAGAGTGCTGGCGGGAAATTCTCCACCCCCGCATCTGGGGTTTGAAGCCATGCCGCAATATTGGTTAGTCAAGCCAATAGTAGCTCACCTGGCCCGTATCAATGAGGCAAATTTACCGACTGGAACACACCTCGGATGTCTGGTGTCATCCGAGTGGCCGAATGAAAATATTGCCTAGTGGTTTGATAACGAGAAGTTGGAGAAAATGCAAGACTCCGCCAACGAAGCGTTATATCAAATGGAAGGCATTTTCATCTTCTACACCATGGATTAAATGATGCGCCTGTAGTCCAAAAATGAGGTTTCGTCGCTTTTAGATCTGGGCCTGCCCACAGTAGTTCCATTTGATCAAAATCGACATCTATCCGTCATAAACCGTAGCATGTAGAGTGGGTCCAGTGACGGGGAAGATCGGTTGATGATTATTTATCACAAACCGACCCAGCGCGTGATAACTCATTTACAGCTTAATCGGCCCGAAAATTTCCTGTTCGATAGAGGCCCGTGAGATGTCATCTATCACTCTTTTAAACTGGGCTTACTATTCTTTAGTGTCTGGTTGATTCATACTATAGTGATATACTTGGGGTATATCAATTCGCCTAGTTTGGGCGAACGCGTATTGACTCAACTGAGATTTCATTTTCTTTCCCCTTGATCTTAGCCAATAGAGCCCTGTAATGTTGTGTGCCGATCTCCCTCAGAGAACATTCTCGACAGCCACTCGCATCGCCCGGTTCTCCATATCACACAGGCGTGCGGAAAAACGCCCACCCCCGCATCTGCGACGGGTTCCTCCGATGCGGATTACAT
This sequence comes from Calonectria henricotiae, assembly GCA_020623695.1. Taxonomy (NCBI): domain Eukaryota; kingdom Fungi; phylum Ascomycota; class Sordariomycetes; order Hypocreales; family Nectriaceae; genus Calonectria; species Calonectria henricotiae. Next base: position 52,180 of record JAHVYB010000003.1, read on the forward strand.
GCGTCTCTTTACTTGTACTGGTGGAAAAGTGCCAAAGTGCCAAACATCCTGGAGATGACGGGGGTTAAAAGGGACCATTACCCTCTGTGAGCCGTCAATAACCATTTCCCTACAATGACAATCACTTCTACTTGCTACGCCATTGTCGCAATGACTAAGTCACCACAAAACAACGGAAATCGCCTTCCAGGAGACCCCCTGGTTCTCCCCCCCGGGACTGACAGCGCTACGTTTAAGAAATTCATTGTAGCCTCAACACATGCAGTTGGCGCTGAAAATGTCATAATAATATCCGAAATGGGCCAATTGCACAAAACGGATTACCTTGACCCGTCCAAAGTTCACGACATGTTTCATATTGTGGGACGAGAGCACTTTGTTTCTTCTGCAGTGCTCACCCCACGCAACGTCGCCGAGGTGCAAAAGGTCGTCAAATTGTGCAACGAGTTCGACATTCCACTCTGGCCATTCTCTGTTGGCCGAAACGTAGGATATGGCGGAGCTGCCCCCCGGGTTCCTGGATCCGTTGGTCTAAATTTAGGCAAACACATGAACAAAGTCTTGAAGGTCGATGTTGAGGGTGCCTACGCCCTAGTAGAGCCAGGTGTGACATATGCCGACCTCCATCAATACCTAATCGACAACAACCTCCGCGACAAGTTATGGATTGATGTGCCTGACCTGGGTGGGGGATCTGTTATTGGTAACACGACTGAAAGGGGCGTAGGCTACACACCCTATGGTTCGACATACCCGTACGCGATATGCAAGACAGTGCGCTGACCAATGACTAGGTGATCATTTCATGATGCACTGTGGAATGGAAGGTGAATAAATTTCTCAAATTCCCTAAAGTGATGATGTAGACTGACTCCCTGCAGTCGTTTTACCAGATGGCACTCTGGTCCGTACTGGCATGGGCGCATTGCCCAATCCCAAGGCTGATCCCAATGCACCACCTCATGAGCAAGAGCCAAATGAGGCCTGGCAGCTTTTTAACTATGGATTTGGTCCTTACAATGACGGAATATTTAGTCAATCATCTCTTGGAATTGTCGTCAAAATGGGCGTGTGGCTCATGGTAAACCCTGGTGGCTATCAGTCATACCTGGTAACTGTGCCAAAGGATGAGGATCTCTACAAGGCTATTGAGATAATCCGCCCTCTCAGGACATCCATGGTACTTCAAAATGTTCCTACCCTGCGTCATATTCTTTTGGACGCGGCTGTCATGGTATTTAACTCCTCGATTATCACACCTCACTATGTTACTCACTGCATTAGGGCACACGTGAGTCATATACATCATCTAAAAATCCACTGACGGATGCAGAACTTGATGAGATTGCAAGAAAGTTGAACTTGGGTCGCTGGAACTTTTACGGGGCTCTTTATGGCCCGGAGCCTGTTCGAAACGTCATGTGGAAAGTAATCGTAGAGGCCTTTTCTGCTATTCCGGGGGCCAAGTTCTACTTTCCTGAAGATATGCCCCAAAATGTGGTTCTACAGACCAGAAATTTAACCCTGCAGGGCATCCCAACATTTACAGAGCTTCAATGGGTGTAAGTTCTCCCTGTCCACTCATCTTTACGGCATAAATCTGACAGGTCTAGCAATTGGCTTCCCAATGGCGCTCATTTGTTCTTCTCGCCAATTGCCAAAGTTACAGGTAAAGATGCGATGGAACAATATGAATTGTCACGCAAGAGATGTGAAGAAGCTGGATTTGACTTTATCGGCACCTATTGCGTAGGTATGCGAGAGATGCATCACATTGTTTGTTTAGTTTTCGATCGTTTGGACCCTGATTCATGCCGCCGAGCTCACTGGGTCATTTCAACACTGATCGACGATGCCGCCAAACGAGGATGGGGAGAGTATCGCACTCACCTCGCCTTGATGGATCAGATTGCCAACACTTACACTTTCAACAACAATGCCCAAATGCATCTGAATACCACAATCAAGAACGCTCTTGATCCTAAGGGAATTCTCGCACCAGGAAAGAATGGCATCTGGCCAAATGCGTATGATGCAAAGTCGTTCGAGGTTCCTAAAGGAAGGCACGACTTCAGAGAGAAGCTGTAATGACTCACGTTATTTCTACTTTATCGGTCTCATTTTACCTCTACGTTGCAGCTATCAAGTAAAACGAATTCAGGTCATTACATAGCAATAACAGAGCCCTGGATAAAAATATATGAAACTAGGAAAATATCATATTTTTGCAGAATAGGGCCATTCTTGATGTCATTTGGCCTTATTCATCCTACGAAGATTTGATAACTCCGACACCCCCGGAAATACAAACTAAGATCATGCCATCCCCATGACCACAGTGCCTTTTATTAAAAGATACCCTCTCCCCAGCTAGAGCGGCTGTGACGCTGAGTTCTGCGCAACACTAGATACCCCGAATAGCCTTGAATCTAATTTACAGAGCTCCTTCTCCAATAGGAGTTTGGTCACCAAATATTTCAAATCCTTGCGGTACTCCTGCATAGAGATGAAATTCGGTACGGACTTGGGCTGCTGTAAGCCGGCGAACATATTCCATATCCTCATCTCGAAATATGTCCAACTCTCCAACATCGACGTAATCTGGTGGCAGTCCTTGCATTACACCTACTCGAGACTGAGCTGCGTACTCGGACACCTCGTCTGTTCCAACCTTCTCTCTGAGCATTGCTGTCCATCCTGGTATGTTATCATCGCAAAACCAAAGTGCAAAAGGCTCCAATTATTCGATGGAGTGATGTTTCGATCATCTAGCATCGGGGCTAGATGTATTTGCTTGGACACCAGTGAATAAAGCTTTCGGTCTCATGCCATTATGGCCACAGCAGCCACCACCCATTATCATACCCCCACCATGAAAATGCAGTACTGCTGGCCCCAGTGTTTTCGTTGCCCCTTCATCTCAAATTGGAAAATTGAGATAGTACCGCCTTCGACTGAGACCGGATGTTCTGTAATAGGAACGGTGGGAACATCTGGAATTTGATGGAGAATCGACCCAAAAACGCGCGTTGTATCGATGCGCCGACCAACTACCTACACCAGGAGAGAAAGAATGAGAACAAACCCCAGACATCCTAGAGATGGATCTCCTCCATATGCTTACTGCAACTCTGATGGCGATTCTAAGAATACAGATTCCCACCAATGCCCATTACATATCCTCTAAAATAATAAGAGTATTCTAGTCACCGAGTAAAAGGGTTATAAACTATAGCTCACAAGATATTTTGCTAGAGAAACGATTCCACCCAGGAATTAGTTAATTGCTGATCAGAGGGAAATATAGAACTAAAAAAGTAATCAATTGAATACAGAAAAATCCGAACATGTTTGAAACATAATATGAAAAAGGTGTATATCATATGTAATGACAATGGATAAAGCCTGAAGGAATAATAACATGTTCAAGGATGTCCATCTGATGACTGCCAGGATTATGGCAGGAGAAGCCTGGTGAATAGCCAACCTACGCCTAGGGAAAATAAGTATGTTTCTCGCCTTCGCCAGAAATTTAGGTTTCGTCGCCAGAAACCTTGCGTTAAAGTAGTTTAGCTCCCAAGTGACGAGTCGATTGCATAGCTTGAAGCTTAATGCCCACCATTATCTAAACCAGAAACACCTTGAACTTCTGTTGCACTCATTCCGCATATTCTGCCTAAATTGATTGCGCTGCTGTGATAATTATATGCGGAAATATAGCTCCGGGGCCACGGGTACTATAACACTACAGCACCTTTATCTATAAGATGTGATTGGGGACTTGAGTAAGACCAACCCTGACAGTTGGGGGAAAGCTTCTGTTGGGACTAAAAGGCACACACTTGGACTAGCTCAGTCTGGACTTGCCGCAATTATTTAAATTTGGCGGAAGTAGAAACACGGGCACATTGCAGTTGATAGTTGATTTTGCGCCAGACTGGGTTGCAATCATGAATCCAGACATGCCACTCCATTGATATACCGAGCTTGCCGGAAGGTGTCTTCCTTGGCAAATATATATCTAGAATCAGCTACTGATTTTATGTCTCCTAATTCCCCCCTTACCGGCAACTCTAAGACTGCATTAAAGTTTGGATCTTCTCTAATATTATCTTACTAAGATTATGTAGACAATTCCGCTCCATCCTTATTTCTATTACGCATAGTGGCAAGTATTCAGAATGACTGCAGCCATACCAGTGATTTTGATGCCAGAACATAAGGCTTTTATCAAACGAATCCAATTCTCTTCATGTTAGAGCAATCATGTAGATTATTTATACAAGGTTGTGTTTTGAAGTTCTGCCAACCACAAAATTGTACTGTATGTATATGAAAAGTTGTTATAGTTAAACACACAAAGATAGGGAGAACCTCAAGTTTCTTGCCTCCCAGAAGCCCTCTATTGGAAACTGCACTTAGTAACTGTATTATAAAATATCACTGTGGCAATACTTTCCATGTAGTTAAGTATATATTTGTTAAGTAGTTCAAAGCACATCACTTTTATGATTATGCTACTGGGCCTCGCACCTTGCTAAATATGAATTATTTCCATTATTGGGAATATATTTCAGTATTTACACGAGGTAAAATATTCCAATCACGCTAATAATACACAATTTGGATGCCAATTGAGCCTAAGAACAACTTGCTATTCGGATGACCCAGTTGCCAAGCTCTGCCTACTTCCTGTGTCCGAATAAACCAGCTTAGCCTCCTCCAATGCTTCTCTCTTTGAAAATTCCTCCAGCAATAACTGCGCTGTTTCCAACGGTATCTCAGGGAATTCGCCACTCAAGTGCTGTTTCAACTGGGTCAGCGATACACTGTGGGTATTGAAGATGATAGACGTACTGCGGGGAAAATATTTGAAGGGCGTGTTTTGAACTCGTCCATTATTTTGTAGAGCGCGAGAACCGACTTCCACGGAACTAGGGCATCGCCTATTAAAAACGCTGGGAAGCTTGCCGAGGCTATCTCCTCAATTATCCATCGTCGCTGAAAATATTGACGGTTTATAAACTCAACACAACCCACCCAGTGCGGCCGCTCATGGGGAAGTTCGCCGTTTGGTCCTTGCTCCCATTGATGCTGGATTTCTCGCGCCCACCGGTGTGTTGGTGAGTAATTCTCCGGGTGTTGTTCCCTATCGCCAGGTTTGCCCCAATTAGGCGGCAGAGCATCCTGTACTTCAAAAATTGTCTCTATAGCGGCATCAGTATGCTCGCTCTTCAATCCCAGCCAGCCAACCACAATGTCGGCCAGGTTGTAGATATATTTAATCTCCACAAGCTGTTTGGACCTTTCCCACTCGTCATTTTGGTTGACACACAGATAATCCAGCCATACACGTAGAACCCCGGGATGGTCAATGTCGCCGTCTCGAAAGTCCCAGCTGTTTATATCGAACAGATTTTTCAGCCAACGGGGGGCGCTATAGAGGCGACTCCCTGATCCCCGATGATATCTCTGAATGATTACCGGGTAAAATACATGGCGCACGTGCTTCAACGCCTGAGATAGATGTGATGTAATGTTGACGGGGCTACCGTTGACGAAGATGGTTTCGGTTTCGGACGGGTCACCATAAAGTGACGATAGAGCGATGTAATCTAGGTTTTCGTCGTGGCGAACTGTGATGAGGCGGCATTTGATAGGGTCGTTCAGGTGGTCGCACGGTTCGATCTCTAATAAACGAATTTCACGCCTCAGGGGGTTAAGACGCCTATATGAGATGGTCATCTTGGAGTCGCTAGTTTCGGCTGTTAGAAATTCTTAAGAAAGCATAAGAACCTGGAAAGGTGCTAAGAGTGCATCTTTGGACGGGGTGCCTGGGTTTATACCAAAAATGGCTGTCGGGGGATAACCGACCTCGTTATCAGTTAGTTTACTGCCGTGTAAGATCTAGACCATCGGACACCCGAATTATTACCTCATTTTCCGTGTAGATCGGCAATCATGGCACTCACATGTGGCATTAAACTCTGGGCGTGAAGCTTGTTTGGGTCATTACATTCCAAGGGCACTAGGGCCTGAGTGATTTGAGTTTCGTAGTGACTTACCTCTGAGCGATTTAATAGGCTATTTCAGGTTTAGTAGGTTATATAGATCCTGCGTCTAGATCTCCAATTTGCGCCCATGTAGTCCTAAATATGCGCTATGGCCCCAATCTCTAGTATGAGCAACCATTTACATCTTTCCTGAATTTCAATGTGTCATGCAAGGACGTATTAAGATTTGAGTCGAAATTTTCGAGTTATAATACGTTTCAGACGTATGTTAAGGCACAACCTCATCCTAACTGACAAATTGGATTATTCAGTCTGCTCTGATCTGTCAAATATCACATTAAATAAACCGCTCTCACTAGTCAGAGTCATTTCTTCTATGGAAGTCTTCCCACCAATTTGTTTCCTCAAATCTCCTTCTGCGGCGATCATAATCATCATAGCCATTGTAATCATCATATCCGAAATAGTCGAAACCATACGCGAATTCATCATCGTCCCAGCTCCCGTCGCTTTCCCAATCCTTCAATTCTTCTGTTTTAATTATCCATCCAGACTTATTCATCTTTTCACGTATATCAATGTTGACTGGGTCGTTATAGAGGTGAATTATCACTTTTCGCAGAGAAATAATCATCCGAAGCTGCTCATCTACCAGTTGCAATACCTGGTTGACAGTATTAGGGTCACACCCATCAAGGCGGGCTTCAATGAAATGAGAGCTCCCAAGTGTCATTTCCACAATTGACATATTGTGACATTTATCTTGTATCATTTTGAGCGCCCGAAGTCCCTCGCAATCTTCTTGGAGAGTGATGCCTATGTGGTGGCCGTCGTTATGAAAGTCGGGAAAGGAGATATCCAAGTGTTGCAGCAAATTTGCATTTAGCCAACCTATCTTGTCCAAGAAGCGAGCAAAGTTGTCAACATCTGCGATCATGAAGTGATTTTTGCCATATAATACCGCGGTCGCTTCAGAATTAATTTGTTTGTTCAGTAAAGCAATCTGCGGGTATAGATTTAATAGTGCTCGGTTGTGGTGAGCGAACCCGTACGAGTATTTGCTCAGAAGATGATCGGTCAAGTTTATCGGGTCTTGATGATGAAGAAGTTTGTCGTAAACCTCATCCCTTATCTCACCAGGCAAGTCGAGGAAGCCAGGGGCCTTCATAGTGCTTCCACAAACCAGAGTTGGTCGGCGCTAACTAGGAGGCAGTGACTCTGAATTTGACGGTGATGCGATATTTCAAATGCTCAATCGATGATTGCGCGATGTAGACGAATGAACAATGTGGCATTATCTACATTCAATCAAAATAATCTCTAATCTGTTGATGAAGATTAGAATCAAAAGAAAAAGGAGGGATTGAGATCATGCGTACAGACCATCCATGGGCAGACGTTGATGTGGCAAATAAAGCCGGTATCCAAAAAAAAATAGAGAAAATGCTTGGCTGACTAGAAAGGCTGGAGAAAGTAGCTATGCTTTATGAGTCTCCCTTTGCCTTGGTCGATGAGGCCCACCCCCAGCAACACGGATGATGTTGCGTGCGGGGTTCACACCTCGATTTCGTCACGACCAATCATCGAAAACAAAGACACTGCCTCTTCGCTCTTAGTGGTCTGTGCTTGATTTGGTGTTAAAAGGTCAATCCGCGGTGGTGTAATGGGATCCTAATTGATTGGGGAGGAAGATTATGTTGCGTATGCGTATCGGCTACTAATCTCGCCGAACGCTACGTAACGAGCGCAGCTTCCTTCAAAGTATCCAATATGAATGAAATAGCAGTATTTCATTATTCTAGCTCAATGTTGCTCTCTTGAATGGCATTTATCATTAAATTTCTCTCATAGTGTTGCTTAATATACCTAGACCACGACGCTTAAATAGCTACTAGGGGTAGGTCGAGTTCAGCTGACGAGTTAAATCACATTGTAAATTTTTTTTAGCTCCCGCCCAGTATTTGATAACAGTCTACTTTCGAATCTTTAGTCGTTCTACTTTGTACTCCGACATATCCCACCTCTCTCAGCCAGGTAGCTTTCTGTGCTTCGGGCTTCGCCCACAGTTTGGTGCCATGAAATGGTGATGAACAACTCAGTCGCTCGCTCCAATGGTTTATTTTAAAAATCAAATACAACATATTAAATTCGAAGATAGACACAGACCAGGGGGCCCTTCATTCATTTACCCCAAATTAGCGGATTCCAAGCCTGGATCGGAAAAATTATGGCAACCTCCGAAATGTCGTCATTATGACAATTGCCCTTTTCCATTCCAAACCCACCAACACTCGCATCCTCAAATGGATTAGCATCTTTCTATGCTATTCGATTACATTTTTTATCATGGCATTGTCCAACCATCCAAATATTGTCTGCATATGGACATATTCGGAATCGTGATCTCATAGTGAAATCTTCGAGGTATTAGTGATGTTAGGATGCCAGTATCCAAAGCGAAAACCCCGACGGTCTAGAAAGGCACTTGTGCCTCTACATTTTTCTTCTTCAGTTATTAATTGATATTATGGCAATGAAATGATATGCCATATTGGCCTTCGGAGATACACTCACTGATCTTGAATAGCTTGACGGTTTGGTGACCGCAACGGCTTCCATTGACTCAAACGGCGGCGGCAACAAGGTTCGAAAACCCACTTGGTCCAGGTATTATGGTCACTGTCAAAGGCTAAGTAGGAGCTTTTATTGTTCATACATATACTGTTTGGCCTTGGTACCGCTATTTAGTTTCTTTCTCGCTAGAGAAGTTGCCCTATATAGAGGATAGATCAAACACTAGTCGATGATATGCCATATTTAATTTTTCGCGATTGACTTTGAGGATGATAGGCCTAACTCTTAAAAGCTTCCAGAATGTTGTCCACTGTTGTAACAGCGCCAAATATCCCACCCTCTCCGCATACACTCGCCACTGCAGCTTCGTGCAGGTAAACTTCTGCAGCAGCAGTAGCATCCGATACCAGCAAGCAATCCAATCCCATATCATCTTTTATTTGTTAGCAATGACACCCATGGACTATTCAATAAGACTCCTTAGCTCTGTGGGATCGACACTCACTTGCATCTCTCATCGTTGTAGACACGCACACGTCGGTTGTCACACCACATATTATCAAATTTTTGATGCCACGGTTGTCAAGGAGCAGTTTAAAATCAGTGTGCCTAAATGCACCTCTACCAGGCTTGTCAATAATTGGTTCCGATGACAAAGGGGCGAGCTCCGGAATTATTTGGTGGCCTTTTTCGCCACGAACAAGTAATCTACCAAGTGGACCATCATCGCCAATCCCATTACCGCTGGGGTTGTTTCTACTCCTCGCCAACTCCCTAGCAGATAGTGTTGATAGATCGGGTCTGTGTCCCTCGCGAGTGTGGTATACCGGAAACTCAGTCTCGCGAAATACACTAACTAGTCGTTGTATCTGAGGAATAATAGCACGGGTGGAGTCGATGGGAATTCCTTGAGCTTCCAGATAGCCCCCTGGGGAGCAAAAGTCCATTTGCATGTCAACGATGACAAGAGCTGTCGTAGAAGGACAAAATGATGAATTTTGTGGCCAGTTATAGGGCTGTGCCACTATGGCAGTTTGGGCCGACAAGCTTGATGCCATCATGAAATACTAGCCGCATCAATTGCTTGCGGATAGAACAGAATTCTGCAATATTTTGAAGATTTATAATCCTTCAAATATCAAATCCCTCAATTCTTATACATGATGAAAGAGCCGGAGATGGATTATGTAATTACGAGAGAACGTGGTCCAGCGTTGCCGGCTACCCAGCCACATCCATGAAAAATACGACAACGCCTTATCTATGGATAGGTTATCAGGCTAGACAAGGTAGCCTATTCGCGATATGGCACTTGTCTCCCTGCCTCCTCTTCCAGGGGCTATTCGACCTTGCATCAGTGCTAATCCATTTCAGGGTAATTAGCCGCTCCCGTCTTAAGATGCAATAGGTTGCCGACGTTCGGCCATCGGAACAGCCCACATACAGGCTCCTGTACAAGACATGTTACACTTTTCATCCTCGGGGATCTGGGGAAAAGTCTTATTCACGAGTGATGAGCTCATGCTATAAAGTGCAGCGGGCACCAATGCTCTATGCATAGAGTAGCATTGCGAAAAATTGGCCCCAAGCCTGATACCATTTGTTACCGTGATATCTGGCAAGGTTAACATTCGGCTGGGCTTGAAGTGCCTGTTGATAAAGGCAGCCAGAGCACGCTTCAGGCGTTTGGAGCCAGTTGTGCTATCCCCGTATGTAAGAGTTTTATGGGGAAATACATAGTTTTGCCTCTATTTGTTGCGGCATTTCGTCTTGCATCAACTCGTTCTCGGCCATTCCAAGACTACAATATCCAGAAGGGTTGGTTATAGGGTCCCGCTCTTAGACAAAGCTATGTCCTCGGCTTTCTTCGAGAGGACCATTGTAAACAATGTTGAGTATATACCAAACGGTGAGCCAGGTGTGTTTTTAGAGATCTGACTGTAGTTGAAACGTATGCATGAAGTGTGCTTCTACAGTTTAATTAATAGGTGAGCATTAGAGGCAGAAATATAGGGAACCTCACTCAACTTCAACCTCATCAGTATGTGCGTATCTCATGGACGGTGCACGATTTCGAAATAGTCAAATAACACACACAAAATAAATAGGGTTAAACCACTGTGGGAATTTGAGTTTTTTTAGGCGCTAACGTCATTGAGGTACATCATATAATAAGAGTCGAGGCTCAGTATCTGTGCACCTCAATGTGTAATTCAAGCATGTTTTCGGCGGTCAATTCTGTAACCGATCGCATTATACAAGCGGCGTTTGAGGGTTGGGATAACCCTATGTAATCAAAGAGGCATCAAATCAAACACCATTTAGCAACTCGTAGTAAATGGTTGGTGGTTAAAGAATTGGGTTGGTTTATTTCTATTTAACATTAAAGCGCTTTTCGGTGTGGCATTGCCTAAGTAAATACCATCCAATCAGAGTCGTCAGGTTCCTTCATACACCATATCTGAATTCGCGGAACTTCTTCTGGTAGTAGTATGTAGCAAGTCCACCAGCGGCACCAAGTGCAAGTGGTACAGGGGCGCGAGCTCCAGTTTTGATTATCCGAGGGACGGCAGAACCGGTAAGAAGAACACTGTTGGCGAGGGCGAGCTCAGCGCCATAGTCCTTGTTTTGCTTGAGGAGGTAGCCTGGAGGGTGGCGTTTAGTTCCAGGAATCAGCAAATTGGGTTGTCAAGAGGGTTTCTCACCAGCATAAGCATACGAGACTCCCAGACCCACGCCGGCAACAAGAGACGGCACAGAACGCGTTTTGACGTAACCAATAGATCCGCCAACAGCCACTGGGTTTGATGAGTAACAATTCAAGTCAATTGGTGCGCCATGAAAGCTTACAGAGGCCTGCAAGGGTAAAAGAGGGGTGTTCGGCCATGGTTTAAGCCGTGTTGCGATATCAGTTGATGATGCAGGATGGCAAATATGCCATTTGTGCGAGCGGTTGCGACGGAGAGCGAGGGGTTGAGTAATGCCGGGTAAACCGCGGTAAATACAATTGTCTCCGAATGACGCGAGCACCGAAAGACGCGAATGCCGAGATACGCGGCGATATTTGGTGGGGAGAAAGAAATTGGGATCACATCCCTGGGTTTTTTTTGGGCATGGGAAAGGAGACTTCTCTACCAATAATATTTGGTTGTTCAATCACAGCGTGGTTTGAATATTCATTAACCAAGTCCCTTTCTCGTCTGGATTGTTTTAGAAGCAAATTAGAATTGTTGTGGCTGTGACTGTGGCTGTCATGAATGAATGACTAAGCCTCGTAGCACTGCATTTTTCCTCCGGACCCTTCCGACTAGAGTTGCACTCAGCCAATTCGTCATAACGAGATTTTGTCATTCGCCAAATCAAAACGAAGTCGTTGAATCACCACCTTTTTTTTAATACTTATAGTAGCCTCTCAATATTAGTCAACATACTCTAATAAAAGCCTCTAGAGGGACAACAGAACCTGACTATTTTGGTCGCCGAAATTGAGACGGGAACACTAATCAGGGCCGAAGATGCAAACTATGGCCTGCTTTCTGAAGCGGCGAAAACAATTCACAACATCCTTGACCGTCTTTTATCTGGTAAAATAGAGTGACCACCCCAACGGCTGTCGAGAAACACCCTCCCTTTTACGCCAATGATGCCCGGTGTAGATGAATGGACGCCGTGAGGGAACAGCAACATGCAAGATTTTGAAGTCAACTTTTGGACGAGTTCAATGTCGCGAATCAATATGATGGTATTAGACAGGTCAGTTCATGGGACTTGGCTGCGGATGTGGAATTTGTGTAAAAGGAGAGCATGGAGAGATTGCTGGCATATGTGGCGAAAACCCGCTACAATCATCTGATGCACTAAGCGCCGATGATGTCTTGATCACTCAAGGGGCCATTGCAGCAAACTATGCCGTCCTTTCTACCCTCATTAGCCCGGGAGATCATGCAATTTGCAAATGCCTAACCTACCAGCAATTGTGGAGTATTCCTTCTGCCCTTCGAGCCGAAGTTTCACTCTGGAAATTAAAGGAGACGAATGGGCATGTTCCTGATCCTATGGAACTTGCCAGTCTTCTAAGACCAGATACCAAGGTAATGTCAGACATCAAAACATCGAAGCGGTTATCTAATGGAAATGCCAGATGATTATCATCAACAACCCAAACAATACACTAGGTGTCCCAATTTCCAAATATATATTGGAAGAGATCATCGACTTTGCCCGGATTCATGATCTCTTTCTGCTGTCTGACGAATTATACCGCCCGCTGTATCAGGGTCTCTTTGAACATGGCACCGAAATTTCGCCGCGTGCGGCCGCACTTGGATATGATAAGGCCATCGTCACCGGTTCATGCCTAAAGTTTTCGCCATGGCTAGAGTACGAATTGGGTGGATTGCATCCCAGAGTCGGGAAGTCATCAAGGCTTTGAAGTCTTCTCGGCACTACACAACTATTAGCGTTTCCAAAGTTCATGGCCACATTGCCAGTGTTGCCCTCTCAGGCCCAGTGCGAACTGCGCTACTCAAAAGAAACGTCACAATTGCGAAAAAGAATCTCGCTCTTGTGGAAAGATTCGTTGAAACGCATATGGCAATCTGCAAATGGTCCAAGCCGACCGCAGGCATAACTGCTATTATCAAGTTTAGTCATAACGGAACACCACTTGACGACGAGCAGCTTTGCCGCGATCTAATTGCCAAGTGAGGAGTCTTGCTTGTTTCTGGAAAGAGATGCTTTGTGAATGATCAAGATTTTCAGGGGTATGTTCGCTTCGGTGATGTTGGCCAGACTGAAGCCTTGGAGGAAGGGTTAAAGAGGCTTAGTACATTTCTTGAGGAGCATTTCGAATCCCATTGAGGATGCTAGAATATAGCCTGCTGTACCAAAAGGCAGATGTGAATTTGAATTTAAGTATTGATTATTGGAATGACAGAGTAATTGTTCAAAGAGTGTCTTGATGTGATATTTTTATTTGATATTGGATCACCTGTAGACCCCAATGCAGAGCAGACCAGTGTCCAACAACCTAAATCGAAACCATTAAATTACTGCGGTACAGGTCGCAAACCAATTCCTGTATCATCTATTTTTTCCTTTTACAGATGGTGAACCAAAGCACGACAGAGTTAACTAAGGTATTTTAATCCAACTAACAGTGTGTGATTTGACGGGCCCCACACTGGCCGAAACCCACCATCCTCTTTCTCCGATGACTACTCCGAACCTGCTGGCGCTAAATGATCCAATCCACCACCTCATTGGAGGTTATGCAACCTTCACTCATCAGACTGTCAAAATATTTGCAAAAATCAACGCAAGACCAGATCCACTTATTTTGGAGGTTGTTCGATTAAAACCCACGAGTAGCCGACCCGTCGCCGCAGTTTATCTTGCCTTGTGCATCAGTTCCATTCCTAAACTAGTTTCACAACTCTCGATGTCCACACAGAAGTCCAGTATCATATACCTTGCTAGATACCATAGTAACTGTCAAACACGCTTGGGGGGAGGTTAAGCTTGCTATTGTCTTGTTGGAGACTGATTTAACTACATGACTGACGGTGCTGACCTCAGTCCCAGACGCTCCTACCATCCTGCAACTGATACAGGAGCTTGCCGACTATGAAAAGGAGCCTGATGCGGTCAAAGCAACCGTTGAGAACACCATTGCATTTGCATCTTCTGATGCTTCAGGCACAGAAGATCCCGATATACGAAACACGGAACCCACCTCACCAACTCGACCTGCACGATGTCTACTGCCAATTTCACCCGAGGGGCTCACAGTGGGCATGGCTCTCTACTTCTACAACTACAGCACCTGGAGGTCTCTGGCCGACGTTTATCTTGAGGATTTGATTGTGCGCCCAACAGAGCGGGGTAAAGGATATGGCAAAAAACTGCTAAGCACTCTAGCCAAGCAAGTCATTGCTATGGATAGCGGTCGTCTGGAGTGGGTAGTGCTGAAGTGGGTAGTGCTGAATTGAAATGAGCCAAGTATTAAGTTTTATGAGAGCATTGGCGCATATGCTATGAATGACTGGGTGGGCATGCGTGTTGATGGCGAAGCCTTGTCTAAGCTGGCCAAACTATCAGATTAATGAATACACGTGGATGTCAATGCTATCGAGACTTGTTACTGTAATGGAGAGCAGACGACATTGGTGTCGGGGCCAACTACTTGGGATTGTATATTGATGTAAGCTAGTGGCAACTCTGGTTAGAAGACTCATACGCGCCTAAAAGGTGGATTGTTTTAATCCCAAATACCAATCAAGACTGTTTGACCACAATGCCAGCAATTATAACATATCAGCCGAAACTGGCAGCAGCCTCCAACGGCAAGCTGCAACAGCTATAGGAGACCTAGATAGATCATTTCAATAGTTACGAAAATCTAGAGCTTCTCATTGCATCTGGAATCATAGTCATCTATGGATGGTACAAGTAGCCGGAAAAAACAATTTATAATCGTCAATTGCGTTCTTGATAGATTGGGTCTAACCAGTGCGGGCTTGTCTACTTTAACTATCTTGATTTTTGTAGGGATCATCTTGGTGATGATAATTATGAGGTGATCAACGTGATTCGCTTGCCTGCGTCATATGCATGGCTTGGGGATCAACAACAGGACGCGCGCCTGGCTTCAAAATTGTCCTCGCTTGCTTTGCTTGCGCAGCCAGGGGCCCTGCCGAACCTTGACTGTTGATGTTCGATGCGCCCAGTAGCCCAGTCTAGTACTTGTAGTAACCACTAGATAGCCCTGGCCATAAACAGCCCGAAGACACGACCATGGCCACCACTGCCCTGAACTGACGGTGCTTCCAGCATAATCCTTGTGCAACAGCTGCTGTATGATATCCAGGTAGTTACAACGCCGATCACGATGATAATTGACTGTGCGAATTACTTGCAGGGCAGCCCAGCTCAGCACTGCGCTAGACTTGACATTGGCTAATATCGCGTCAATGTCTCCACTAGTAAGTAACTCAATCGTTCGCGTTTACAAAAGCCACCTTGATGACGCGATTACGTTTACCAGACGCGACTGACGAGAAAGCACATGTTTGCAGTCCTAGAAACGCGCGTTGATTTGTCATATCATCCTGGATATTTTTCTTCTCTCACACACCATCCAACTATGCCAGCCCTTTGGGCTGGAAAATGCCAGAGGCGAGAGGGCGAAGAACGGAAGCCAAGGAAATGTAGCCGGCAAATTTATCTTGAACAAGAGAAATAAGACGACTTGACAGTAACAACCCAAGAAATTCAGTGACTTAGAGCGATTATCGAGTCCCTGAAAACACCGGAATCAGGAGGCGTTGGCTCAAGCCTTTTACGGTCGGAAAGCGGCGGGATTGATTACCAATTATGGTCCGTCGACCACGTGGAGGTTTGCCATGATGAGAAATATTTCCTTGCCAGTGGTATAGCGGTATTTTGTGGTGTCACATGATGGATTTAGGCTAGGATTGAATGCAATTTAATCTTCGGTGTATAATTTGCCAACTCTATATACGCTTATTTTCCTATGCCCATTTGCAAACACGGTACAAAATTTGAGTGAATATTGTGAATATTCGAGCAAAAATAGAAAATTAGACTGTGGTCAATCATCGAGAATCCAGCGCCTCCAAGAGATTGCTGGCATATTCGATGCTGATCTCCATCGCCGACTGGTTCGGCTCACATTTCGTGCCAGGCTTCGGCAGTGTCCCGTTTTCAAAGTAGTCTCTGATGGCGTTCATTGTGCAGTTTGAAGGGTGGTTCATAACGCCATGCTATCAAAAGAGCGTTAGCCAGGTTTGTTCCAGTCATCTGTCCCTAAGCAAAGAAACTTACGCCATGCCCATTTTGCTGAAGAAATCTACTTGCAACAAATCCAGCCGAGGCTTCCATGGCGCCGCTCAACGGTGTGATTGGATCGTACACGTTATTCAAAAACAGCGCAGGGAAGCTTGTGTTGATGCGTCTGAAATTCCCTTCATATGTTTCTTTGGCGTTCAATTTCCAGTGGGCGCATACCCAAACTTGAGGGCTGAAGGTATCAGCAAACATGCCCTGCAGAGTCTGACCTTGTGCAAGAGAATACAGGTCCTCGGGAGACTCTGCGCGGAAAGACCCGTCGGAGCATGCTACGCCAGCAAACGCGTCGATTCCCAGGGACCATGGAATCTCGTCCTCTTCTGGAAGGGGCTGGGTCAGTGCCTGTGTGATGCCCTCCCAGTCGCGATTGAATTTAAACTGATTATAACAGACTGATCCTTACCAACTTAACAATCTCTTGCTCTCAGATTCAAACTCAATGGGAATGCCCATTGCAGAGTATGGAAATTCCAAAACAAAGATTGGCCGGAAATCCCTGCTTCGTGTCGTCAGTCGGCTTGACGCACCAATGATGGTAATGAAGAGCTGCAAGAGAGAAATGTGTATCAATCCATGGAGTGTACTGTACCCCGAGGGAAACGTTGCCACGTTGGATGACGCGCTCAGCCCCAAGTTTGTCAATTTCTACCTCCGCTCAGCCAAGGAGAATCTGGTCAGGTTCAACATCTGCGAAACTGGGTACATTCTCAATTCCGAGGGGCCCCAAGACCTGTTGATCTATACCGATTGGTAATAGGACTCCGTGTATAACAATAGTGGCTGGCACTGTTTCCTCGCTATATCTTCCAAATAAGAATCGTGTACGGATCATGAAACCGCTTCAGATGTATGCATATACTATTTGCATTGATTCCACAGATATATAATTTACTCCTGCAACTTTCAATTTACTCTTTTTATATCTCCTATTACTATATGGCGAGGTCTCACATTGACATGGACAGAATCTCACTACTTGGTTCACAGTTGGCGTACATGAACCTACTGGGGTTGCTGCGTATGCTATGCTTGAGTGTAAGTTCTAATTAACTATATGAACACAATCACGCTCTATTCCTATTTCCGCTTTTTTTAATTTTTCTTTTTATGGGGTACTCTCTTTTCACCTTCCTTTACTCTTATGTGGAAGCTGAATCCTAATCGATGGTGAAGAATCAGACCGCTCCGTTTCCTCTACCTCTATTGATAATTTGTTTTGAATGCGTCTGCCGGGAATATCCTGATTTCTCACCCCGCAGGAGTTACGTATTTGACTCAAAATGACGGTCCGGCTACCCTCCGCAGCCTTCTCGAATTCGGGAGTGCTGGGTAAGCCACGTTCCAAGTCTGCAATTTGATGCGTTGAGCTCGACTCATCGGCATCTTTATTCTTAGTCATTGGGATAGTTTTCAGCCTCATATTTGAGGGGTGAAGGGGCTGGCTGACTGATTGGCCTTTGATATACGAGTTGAAAAAGGTCCGGGCCCACGAGGGTAACGCCTTGCGAAATATTGGCTTCAGAAGCGGGAAACAAGCTAGAACCTGTGAGTGATCTACTCTCAGATTTCAAAACATAGGAACTGAATGTTTACCAGAGACAATAGCGATGTTGATTTCGACGGATCCCCACATGAAATTCAAGGCAACGTCATGCGACATTTGTTCAGATTTTGTATCGTAGCGAACAGACTCCACAATGACAAATATAGATGCAAGACAAACACTCGGCCGTTTAGTTGGTTGCAAGTCACTCTTCTAGATAGGATACTTACATTGATCCGACAATGAAGAGACTGATGATGGCAAGCTTTTCACCAAGGGGTCTATGAAGTTTGCTCAACTCAATGATGGGCAAAATAATGATGATGATATCCATGACGAAGTGCGTCAAGACTGTCCCGAAAAAGAATTGAGCATCTTTTATGGCGCAGGTGGCATCTTTGATTGATGAATCCCAGTAGGCCTGGACCGGGACACAGTGGAAGATGACCATGAAGGTCCGTAGAATGAGCCAAATGAGCGATATCACAAACATCAACTGGATCGGGATGCGGATAGAGGTCAACCGGAAGAATCGCCAGTAGAGGGACAGGATTGCAAACTTTGAAGAGGCGATCGAGAAGGCATAGCAGAACTGACTACAATACATGAGAAGTCGCGAGTGGAAAAGTATATTCTCGCGATAGTCTTCGGGGAGAGATAGGTCGATGAATTTGCCCAGCCCCCAATCGGTAGTCCCTGGACGCCTGTTAACATTCATAAACACCCGATGGGCCTGTGCAGGGAGTGCTCTAGTTACATATCATCAGAATAGAGTTGTAGCCACTCGCGAATATCTGGGTGCTGGGATTAGGTTCGCTCCTTGGGCGGCAAACAAGAGTGCCCTGCTTACAAAGGCTGACAGACAAAAATAGTCCTCGAAGCCCCAGGGCCGTTTAGTCATGCGGCGGGCCAGGATTCGAAGGACCAGGGCTGTCAGGGCAGCGGCCCAGGTAATGGAGACTGCGACATAGACATTGGTTTGGAGCCCAGCCATAGTGGAGACGGCGAGCTCACGAGGGTGCAGTCATGAAGGGACCGAGGGATCCGGGAAGGGTGTTTTCTGGACGAGTTCGTCCGCCGTCGTGTGCACAAATGACTAAAGATCATTAGGAAAGGCCAGCGGGGCAAGCGGGGTGGGGATGAGTAGCATTTAAAGGCGAGGCTATCAAGCGGCTGCTGCTTCCCGCCTGTTTGTCCCGCCTGCGTATGTGTCCCGCCCGTGTATGTGTCCCGCCTGCGTGTGTGGGAGTGTGTGGGAGTGTGTGGGAGTGTGCGGGAGTGTGCGACGCGGAGCTGCCCAGTTTGAATGCAGACAAATGGTTACTCAATCCCAGTCGGTGACTGTCAGGCTCCGGCCCGCCATGTTATCTTTCTAACTGGGTCTGGACAAGGCAGAGAGTGAGCATGAAGCATGACCTGCCGCCTGAGGGGTGGCAATACAAGGCTGTGTGAGGGCCGAGTTACGTGAAGACCAATTAGGGTGGGCGTGTTTATCAGGTGGTGGTTTATGGTACAGAATCACAAAATTGCAACCCAGAGTCTCTGGGTGCAGTCTCGCGGTGCTACAGCCCGCAAGCAAGGTCGAGGACAAACCCGGGCAGCGGGCTTTGCAGCGAGATTTGGCAGGGAACACGCGCAACTGGCCGCAGTGGAACAGGTCTAGACTATGGTCGACAATGGGTCGACAATGGGTTGAAACAAAGCAAGGCCAATGGAACACGTGCAATTGTGGTTTTATGTATTTGCGCTACGATTTCCTCAACGACGCGGGCGATTCCTAAATCCAGCACCGGGGGGGGGGGGGGGGCGCCAGGAAACGATTTAATGCAACGCAGCCAGCGATATAGCCTGGTATTGCAAGCAAAGGCCCGGGCTGGGCGCGTGATTCCCTATCTTCAGCTCAGCTGCACCAGTGCGTTATTTACTCCCGGGCTTGAAAATCAGGCAACTTGTGGGCGTAAGTCAGCGCCTCGCCTAGCCCTAGTGGTGGCTTGCGTAGAGACATAATTGGCGAGCCTGTCAACAGCGACAAGCCACTTGGCCGCCTCTCCACCTTTGCCGGGCGGTTGCTGACAGGAGTCGTCTCCAATCATGGTGCCCAGAGGCGCTGATCTCTGCCCAGACCCTGGGTTGCACCGTTGCACTAGGTGGAGATTGTGTTATCCGCCATATCGGGACCGGTGGGATTGATGCGATGCAACTCGGCCAATACTCTGGAGAGCGAAAATAAAAAATTCGTCCAGTGTAAATCTCGACTGGCGGAGTATCAGTTTATGTCGGAAAGAAAACGCACCGTCTCTTGTCCGTTGTTGTCCGGCGTCTTGTCCTCCGCCAATGTTATCCCAGTAATCGACATTTCTGTCAGCAGTGAAAACGACGTCTGAAAATCAATCAGTGATTGATTGCTATCAATTGGGTCGTGTCCTGTCCCGTCTGGTGGCGCTTAGAGGCGGAGACTGGGGCGAGATGCAATGCGACATGCAGAGGGCTAAGCCGTATGTAACCAGCAGACGGGGATTTTCATCAGAAAAAAGAAAAAGAACAAGAGCCATGTCTTGGACCGATTGACAAGGCGAAGAGCTTAAAATCGCGTGTATCAATTCTTTAATTCAACTTCATCTCTACCAGCTGGCACAATACATGGCAACCTTGTCATCGCAAAATGCGACAAACTCGATTCTCAGCCGCCTAGATTCGAGTACACCTTCAGCTGCATTTTATTGATGCGTCTAATATGTTCTAGGAAGCAAGCATTGGGGTGAGTGATTGGCATATAATATGCACCGTTGCAATCGAAAATGTTAGAAAACACTGCATTACACGTAACATTAGTGGAATGATTTTATTTGATCCTATTGAACAGTCTTCAAAGACGCTTTCGAAGCTTTGGATATATAAAGTTTCTTATTGTTAAATTGCTAGACATATCTGAGGTACAGCACGCATATTACAGCCATGTAATCCAATAAGTTTAGCATATAGTTGTATGCAAATAAATCTGGTTTCTGTGAAGTAAATCCATCTCCTGGTATGCTATACATTCGCCTTTGCTTAAATTTGTGGCATTGTGAGTTTATGAGTTTTGGTTCTATTTTAATTTTGAAGACAACTTGCTATTGTTGATATCGTGACTAGGGATCGTTCTATCAACGAGTCTTGGGACCCTCATACTGGTGTGATGGAGGACCTTAATGGTGATGAGGAGGAATATCACGACGAGGTTTATTTGGGGACCGAGGACGCTCGTGATGGGGACCGGGCCCGGGGTGGCCATGATGAGGAGGAGGGCCATTATGGTCAGGCGCAGAACCTTGGTGCTGATGAAGGCCAGGAGGGCCTCCGTGGTGAGGGCTTCCATGTTCGTGTGGTCCAGGCATTTTGATATAAAGCTCAAGTGAAGACTCGGTTGTATAAGCTTTTCTTGCTGGTAACTGTTTGCTCGTCTGTATTGGAAGAGATTGATGAATCTGGGGAAGAAATGTACTGCCTATTGATACAGCCATCTTCCCAATAGTGGCGGAATCTCAGCCACGCTGTCCGCGTTCGGGGTCATGTCAGGGTCACGGAGCGACTAGACTGTTCCTGGATATGTCGACATTTGTTGCGTTGGTGCCAAGTAGATGTGGGTAATGAATCCGGGGCTGATTGGGCCCGGCCTAGTTCGCTCCGGCACGAGCACCAGAATATAGATGAAGCACGAGCCACTATCGTCATCCGAGTGTTTTCCTTACGCGGCCTTCGTCTCATTCCAGAAACGGACTCGGTCGTTATTGGACTAGGATCGCTCAATGCCGCTTCCTGATGACGAGGAGCATGGAATCTTAATCAGTCTTGAATCATAGTGGTGTCGCCAAGGATGACAAGGGAAGACGTGTCACCCACATGCGCGGCACTGGTTATGCAGGACAAGATGTAAGGTTAGGCGGTGAAAGCATATGAGTAGCCGAGGGGCATTTCAAAAGAGAGGTGATTGAGAGAAAGAAGATGAAAAAAAAGTACGAACACAAGTACGAACACAAGGGGGACTCAACTCAGATCTTTGAGAGCCTATAGCGGGAGTTTCTCTGCGTCTTGTCTCTGCAAAGCCATAGCAAGCAATATTCTCCTTGGCCGTTGCTATGTTATCTCGGTAATCTGGCCATATGATTATGGTGAATAAGGTTTTCCCTAAAAATCACAAGAGATGATTCGATGCCCAATGGAGCAGTTGTTTATCATGATTCGCTCAAGAGGGAGGGGGGGTTACTATTTGATCGTGTCAATTCAAGAACATGATTGCTTAAAATAAACTAAACAATTTCACTAACCTTTTGCAGCAGAAATTTCTGCTCATAAACCCTTCTTTCTACTTGCCAGATGGTCTTGCCATTCTTTGCCTTTGATCATATTGACAATTTCTGTCTCTTTCCTGCATGGCTTTCCCTCGCTTTTCGCTAGCTTCAGCGGAGTTTTCCCCGAGAAGTCGGGAATACTAATGTCGCAGCCCTTCTCTAGAAGTACTTTAATCACCGTCATATGCCAAAGTTTCGCTGCTGTGGCCAATGGCGTCCGGCCACGTAAATCCTGGCAGTTGAGCTCGACGCCAGAGTCAGCAAGAACCCTCGCAACCTTTGCATGTCCATTCTGTGCGGCCAAGGCCAGGGGCGTTCGTCCATCGTTGTCTCGATGGTTCAAGGCACTAGAGTATTTAACAAGGATCCGAACTACCTCTACAGAACCATCTGCTGCTGCCCAACTCAATGCTGTTCGTCCGGACGAATCGGCAGAATCTAGGCTAGAACCTCGATTGATGACGTGTTGCACGATGTGTGCATGCCCGTATTGGGCCGCAAGAACCAACGGCGTTTGTCCACTGTAGAGACTCTTCGACCCTAGAGAAGCATGTGCGCTATTGGCCTGCTCAGACATGTCAAGCTCGACCTCGGTAGCCGGTGTCGGTGGTGGGGTTTCGCTCGCGTCGTAGTTTTTACTCGTTGCATTGGCGTGACTCTGGAGGAGTCGGTCGACTATACCAAGATGACCCTTTTCGATTGCAATCCCCAGAACAGAACGACTTTTTATACTATTCCAAATCTCGGCTTCTGCCCCCTTGTCAAGAAGGAGCTGGACCAGAATCTGATTCCCCTTTTCTGCAGCTAGCCACAACGGAGTACTTATGACCCTCCCGCTCGCCGTATTAACTAAAACGTCCTTGTGCGATAATATAGTCTCAACCACGTTATAACGCTCCTGTCGTACTGCTGAGCACAAGGGCGTGAGCCTGTCCGAGTCCCTGTGGTTCAAATCTATATCCTCTTGCTGCAAGAGAAGCTGGACAATCTCATTTTTACCATGCCTTGTGGCGATGTTGAGTGGTGTTTCTCCCAATCTCTGAACGTTGGGGTCCACGCCACTGTCAAGAATCGCTTCTACCACATTTTGATGCAAGCCGGATTTTGCCAAATCCAAGAGAGCCTCTTCCTTTATATTCTTCATGGTCTCCTGGTCTACTCCCAAGGCTTCTCCATTTATCATCTCAAATGCTATGGGACGAACGGTGTCGGTTAATGCCCAAGCAAAAAGCTGCCGAGGGAGTTGCTCAAGATTCCGAACCAGGTAATACAGGCTCCAGTCGGGGAACACATAGACTGAATGGTCCAATACCCTCCGAAATATCAGAAACGAAATAACATCTCTGATGGCATGCTCCAATGGGACACCGTAGTCCGGGCGCAGGGTCTCCCCATCTTGGGCATCAGAGGATATTCCGTACAAGGCATAAAGCTTGTCCCGATGATCTGATGCATCGCTATTGCTAAAGGCTCCAATAAGGGTGTTGAGGCTGCGGTTTTCGTTCCACCACGAATGCGGCCGCAAAGGTCCCGGCATTATGTCCAGGACAGCTTGTGTATGCTTTTCGCAGGTCATTTCCATTAATGACGGCGCCATAACAAATGCTCTGGTTGGGATGGATCGCCAGCCAACCACGACATCTGCCCTCTTCGCACTGGCAGCCTCTTGCAGAACCCACACTCTTTTAAACCACGGCCGTTGCAGTAGTTCCGCCAGTGCACGACATCGCCGTCGATAAAAGTCTGTCTTGGTGCCCCCACACTCGTTCAGCAATGCCAGCCACTCGGCTTTCCAGCCTACTGGCGACTTGCTGCAGGCGAAAACATTTCTGACAACTCGTTTATCGAGCTTCTGCATCATTTCCATGAGAAGGTCCGTGTCGTCGCTGCTACGGCCCAGCCAAATAAGAACTCTTTCGGCATGTTCGTAAATTAGGCGCATATGGCGAACTTGATGGCCCTTTTCTTCATCATTATTCTGGTTGATACAAATTGCGTCAATCCATAAGATTCTGTCTTGGTCAGAAAGCCGTAGGCAGTGCAAGGCCATGTACAAGTTGCCCGTTACGGGGAGAACGCCATTCCCGTCAACGTTGATGTCAACCGAGTTGGCAACATCTCCCCAGTTGTATGACAGCGCCTCATACGGTACGCCGTCGATTTGATGGAGAAATGCATCAAACAACTCGCATCGGATCTTATCGGCAGAGTATCCCTTTCGAAGGCGAACGAGTCGAATGGCATCGGTCGCAAGGTCGATGGGATGGTGCTTGTAGATGGACATGACTGTACGCGCAGGTGAAGAGGCTCCCACCGTTCGAAAGGTTGCGCAAAAGTGGCGTGTTTGAAGCGCCCTCGATGGGACAAATCGCAATTGGGCGCAAAGGTGATGAGGTAAATTCTGTGGGGCCTGGGCGTGAGGCTCATCACGAGGCATTCGTTCAAAGTGTGTGGCTGGGGATTGTCAAGCTTGCTGGCTAGCCGGATACTAAGAGAAAAAGGACTAGTGGATGAGGCCAAAACACCGACATGGCGGTTCTGATTCGGACATGACCATTGTTTCCAAAAACTACTCGCAGGCAGAATCAGAAGCCGAAACGATCCTCGTAAATAGCAGCCGTCGCAATTATGGGGGATCGACCAGCAGCCACCGACCAGGGTCCAGTGAGTGGAATATTCTGATCTTCACTAGCGTTGGTGGGGATGCAAAGTGCCGGTCTCCATCCATGCATGATACATACTGTGAGTGCTTTGAACAGTTGCGAGGGGCGAGACTGCATAAAATATTTGCTCGCTTCACTATGATAATCAGCATTAATTGCTTCTTTGCCTTGTCCTAAGCACACTGACGAGCACAAGTAACGTGCTATGCAGAGAAAATGGGAAAGGAAAGAAAATCCCAGTCAATTTGGACCCCTCTTCTTCCAGGTTATTCAACAGCACAACGTTGATCATATCTGCACGCTGAAATGCTATCAGATCTTCAGCTGTAAATGGAAGATCAGATTGTTAAATAGCCGATATTGTATTATCTATTACTATTAGGTGGGGATTAGGAGCACACAACACCAGTCAGCCTTATCCGTCCATTTTCAAAATCTTAATGTTAATGGAGCCGACTGGCCAATAAAAGACAAGTCACTCCACAACCATACTATCCCATTTAGGCCAAGTCCCAGCGTATTTGGAATGGTTAGAAACTCCTGAGAGTCGTATCCACAGTAACACGGAGATTTTGGATAAATTTTACATCATTCTCGATTTTTAACCACCATATGCCACATTACAGCCATCAGTATTGCAATCTTCGAACGCAACCTAGCACCCTGAAGACTGAGACGGCTGACTCTGCTTAAATTGTCCCATACTTCAAACGCCAACAAGGGGCTAAATACTTGAAGAGGCCAAGTCCCAAATGCGGTCTCAGCATCGCTTCACTGTCACTGTTCCAATACCACCCAATATACCACCCCACACCATCCTTACGTATCTTCAGACCACTGGCCCAATTTTGGATCATATTGAGTCATTCCACAGCTGGTATGAGATCCCTCCAGACCCAAACTCAGTTCTCGACGACGATTTCTTTGGGCCCTATGACACCACCAATCGCGCCTTCTACGTCCGCGTGATCTTACAACTTGTCCCAGGTGCTATTAAACGATTAGCTTATCTAGCCGTTAGTCAAATAATCCCAGATGGGCTTCGTTTTCGTGTCACAACCCCTTTCACTCCATCGTTCTTTTCTCCCAAATTTATCACACTTTGGGCCAAATGGACTGTTCGGCCAAGAGTTACGTCATATTCCATTAGAGAAGCAACTGAAAACACACCGGAAGAATGGGAATTGTGTGAAGAGGCAGTGTTCGAGACCAATCGTCTTTTCATGCGCTGGGTTATTCCAAGGACGGAAAGAATACATTATACCGTATGTCATAACATCGTGAATGATGTAGTCAATAATCAGATCCTTGGGGTAATATGAATCCAAAGGCTTTCAGATAGGAATGATGAAGTGGCGGCTTCTCTAATTTTTACTTCTCGATAACCATGATAGAGGATGGCTGGAGGGGTGGAAGGAGTATTGATGATATTATCCAGTAAGCGTTTGTACAGATATGCATGGAATATATTGCAAATACTGGGTGTCACAACCAATTCGTCATCTAACATCTGAAACACTAGGAGCTAATCTTACACAACTTACAATCGTTAATGTCTTGCAGAAAAGATATTTAGCCTGTGGATTTCCATCCAGTCCAGCTATTGGAAACTTAGATTATCCCTAGTCTCTATAGAAAATAGAATTGCCAAAAGCTTTCCTCTTTTGCAGCCAGACCTCTCGTAATCAGTAACAAAATGTTTCCTTTCGGACTGCCATTATGTCACCGACGTTGATCATTTTATGCAAGGCCTAATTCTCATTGTTATTTGCCAGGGTTACCTTTCCGGCTTTTCATAATGTCGTAAGCAAGCAGTGGATTATACATGATTAATACGTCGACTAATTTACTGCAGTCTCAGCGATCTGCAATCATATTTTTCATCGGGCGTAGCTGACGAAGAACTTCATCCTCTTGGTACAATTCTTCCGTTGGCATCAACAGGAAATCAATCAGACCAAGCCTGTCCCACGATAGAATTGCTGGCATAGTTGCTGTCTCCTCCCTCCCATGTATCAGATCACGAGCTTGTTGCACTTCCTAGCCAGACAGCATGTTTATATTTGATGCGCCATTTGATAAAATGTTATACTCATTAAATCAGTCATCATCCGGCTAATCGAAACTTGTTACCGTATTTGAGACAATAGAAGTGTTTAGGATTCAATATTAGAATAAAGTATATCGAAGAAAGTACCAACATTCCTTATCCAATAGACTATTACTGCACCTGGGTCAAGCCTCGTCTCGGTCTTAGTATTATAGATATGAAGCCAATATATCTCTGATTCGGAGTAAGAAAATGATTGCAATCTCTTTATTGGCGAGGCGCGAGATGATGACGGTGCAGATGATGCTGATTAAGGTAGTGGTTGGGACAGAGTGAATACTTACGAATGCTAATCTCTCAAATATCGTGATGGATTTGGCTGTAGTCAGCTTTCCAGTTTGTTGGTTGGAAGACGCACAAACAAACGCGTTACTTGAGTAAAGGCGAGGAAGTTTTGGTTCTGAACTAGCTTTGTTTTTCGGGGACAATTGTAGTTGTAAGAACAATTTTTCGGTTTTCATTTTGTAGTTTCAATCCCATTCCCCAGATCACAGTCTAGTAAAGCTTTGCAAAGGGTATCGACTGATTCCTTTGCGTCTGCGGCCGACTCCTTCACGTTCTGGTCCCATGTAATTTCCACAATTATGGCGTCGTCCTTGGAACCGCTTTCAGAATGGCTCTCGTGATAATTAGTTGAAATATTTAGTTGATATACTTCATGTCCAGTCCAACTTCGACTCATGTGAATTGCGATGTCGCCTTTTCGGTCTGGTTCACTAGCCAATATCTCCCATCTATCTTCCATGTCTCTTGGTTGAAATCCCTTGACAAGTTTGGCCAGGGTTTCATTAGAAATCTTTAGACCCCAGGTCGCAGTCATGGGGCTCTCGGGAGGGTGAAGCGGTGTGCGTGTAGAATTTCTTGGGGCGCTAGGGTCACTTGAATCACTGGAAACTTTGGGATCATCTGGCCGATGCTTCCTCAGTTTGCGACTGATTGAATTCCAGAAACCCCCGCACATTCCGATTTTATTGTTGTAATACGTTTATATAAACGAGTGATTAATTGATGGCCTTTTGCAGCTATCGAATGGAATCGGCTGGGACAAGTGACAGCGTTGGCACTATTTATACCGCACAAAGGTCGGCCGCAGCTACAGCCACAACGGGCTTGGGGTGGATATTTTGGTCACCTGAGATCAGCCTCAGTGGGGAAGTGCTGGTTACTTACTTTTGTTTTGCGCTATGCTGCTTGAGATTTGGCGAATGAGGGCGTGATTTGGGACTTGGTGCAAGATGTGCATTGTTTTGCATTGTTGGCCAGTTCTGGTGTAATTCTCCGACCTGAAACGGCGCTAACAAAAATAGCTGCTAATAATTAGGGCAGTGCAGAATCGGGACCATGATGCAACGAGCCCACTCACTGGCTGTGCTTGTGCTCCGCCGCAGCTTGGCAGCCTTCAGCCTTGTCGTCCCCATCTTCTGCATCCCCTCTTGCTTTGATCCCAAAAGCAAACCCGACAACTGTTTGCAATGAAGCTCACGTACCTACCTTGCGAAGTGGTTTGGAAAATCCTACGCTGTCTTGACGAGCGCAAAGACGTTCTGAAGGCACGTCTGATATCGCGTGAATGGTGTACTTTGGCCACGCAACTCGTTTTCGCCGAGCTGTCGCTGGACCCAACGCATGAGAGCATTAAAAAATGGATTCAGCTGGTCAGAAATCCAGATATCATGTTTTCAGCTCGCCAACTCTCAATTGATACCTGGCTCGCTAATGGGTATACAACGCTCTACAATGCTTTAGAAGACGTCGACATTCCCGACGCGAATGACGAAGATTGGTTCATCCTCTCCAAACTCAAAGACCTCTTCCATCTACACACCTTGAAGTTACGCTTTGGCCCCACGTGTGCGAGACCACCACCCTCGCCGAAGTGCCCCTGTTCCGCAAGGTTTCCAGATGAAAAAGTCGAGCCAGTTCATGCTCGACAGGAAATACTGGAGCAAGTGTTCCAAGAATTGCATAAAAGGGGGCCAGGCTCGAGTGATATCCTGTGCCTTCGGATTGAAAACTTGCAAAACTATCCCTTGCCGGATTTTACGACATCGCCGGCATTCAAGGCCATTGTCGGAAACCTCACGGAGCTCCATTTGAGCATCATTGTGGAAGACCAAGATGACGATTACTTTCCTGAGAGATTTGAATTTGAGCCATACCTGGCTCAGCACTGGCTCTCCTCCGTGGGAAGCCAGCTTACAGCCCTGTCTTTATCTTTTAACGAGGGCTGGAGCACAGCCCCTGGGACTTTTGATGGCAAGGGGCTGCACTTCCCGCAGATCAAGAGGCTTAGCCTAGGGAACTATCACATTTCACACAATGACCATCTTGACTGGGTCCTGAACCAGACCACCTTGGAGACTCTCCGGTTTGACTCTTGCCGCATTCTCACTCTTATCCGCTGGGACCGGGATTTGGTTTCAGAGTGGAAAATACAAACCCATGACTGGGTTGAGATTGATGGAGAGCCTTATGACATCGATGAGGATGCCGTTTTGTATAATTTTGAGGGAACATGGAGTTTTATGTTTAACAAAATTTGTGCCAGTCTGCCTCATCTCGCCCAGTTTCAATTCGACACAACATGGGCTAAGAGGTATACAGCATTTCCGGATACAGGCTTTTGGGTTACTTGGGGGACCAATGGCGAGGTTGAGTTTGCTATTGATGGAGACGAGGCCCGTCACAAGGAGACGGAAGAGCAGGACAAGAGGACATTGGACTCACTAATGGAAACAATATCTAAGAGATAAATTACAACCAAGATAAAGTCCGCCATAATGCCAAGGGACGCTCGGGGTTTTGTATAGAGGACAGTTAGAGATGAAAGGAGGCCGGGTGACTCTCCTCCATCCCATGGTGGAGTTCTCAAAACAGAAATTTTATTCGAATTTCTGCCATACAAAGACATGAAAGGCTTCAACGCAAGGATATCAATTCTCAGAGCTTATACGGCGTGGATTATGACCACGGCAAGCGAACGGAAAATATTACGCATGGTTTCTAGTAATTATAACTATGTTACCCTGACATCGCCGGTAGGAGAGGGCATGGACTTGAAACGATGTCAGATACAAGGTTAATTGAAATTTCAACAGTCCTGTTCAAGGTTGATAGGGCTGCGGATTTATATTAAACCTTTTATAGCCGCCACCAGCTAGTCTATAACTCAGAACACTTTAATGTACAATCAGAATGAATGGCTTGGTATCTAATTCTTGGTGTGGAGATCATTGGGAGTGACAATAACCCAGTTCTTGTCGGCTGTCACCTCAACTCCCTGCTCCTTCTGCTCCATGGCGTTCGTCTCGATCATGGACTTGATTTGGGTGAGATAAGAATCCTTGCGGTTGATCCACAGGTGGATGCCCCCACGAGAAGTGTCTACACCGTGGAACTGCATAGGCCCATCACTATCAGGTGTGTCTCCTCCAACAAGGACGGGCCTGTTCCATTCACTAATATAGGAGAGAATTGCGGCCCACTTGCCGGTCATCCAAGTTGCAGGGGTCCAGAGATAAGGTGTGATGACCATGTCCAAGTTGGCCTGCTCGTTGTAGTTACCCTCGGCAATCTGCTTTCGGGAAGTAGTCAGGCTGCCAGTCTTGTTCTTCATCAGAGTCGTGACGCCAATGACGTTCTCGGGCTTCACGTTGTAGCCGTACTTTGGGTCCGAGGCCACCATGCGCACCAGCTCCTCGTGGGCAGCGCTGACGACATAGACATCAATACCGTTGGCCATGAGCCTGTTGTAGAGCTCAACCTGGCCCTCGAAAACCTTGGGTGGGTTGATTTCCGTCTCCGTCACGACATTGCCATCGTAGTAGGTGGCGGGGATGGTCTTGTTGAGAGCCATGAGCTCATCCACATACCCCTTCAAGTCGTTGAGAGAGAAGCCACTCCAAATCTGAGCAGCCCAGGGATAGCACACGAGATCGTCGAGTTCGCACAGCCGGTTGTAATAGCTGTACAGGGTCTCGGTGTAATTGCTTGTGTCCTTGAAGGGGATCAGCTTGAGCGTTTGGTCCATGGTGTCTCGCGTCAACACGCCCTTGTTTTCGAGATAGGGCAACAAAGACTCCTCCAGATCATACTGGTAGCTGGTGTTGTCCATATCGAAGACTGCATAGCGCGAGCAGTTTGCATTGCGAGCAATCATTTTGTTAATTGACTTGGCAGCCTTTTCGGGCCAGTGGTCGAGTTCGGGTCCGGCAAGCTTCTTATTGGCGGCAGCGCCATTTGCCACGTTCAGCCCATAGGCGATGTACAGGGCCGCGGCGACATTCTGAAAGCTGGGCTTCATCTTGAAGTAGGTCTGGTTGACTGATGAGAAGTTGTAGTCAAGTAAGCTTTGGAGTGGTAAATTGAATCACAGCCAAACAATAGAATCGGTGACGTGTGAAGAACTGCGACCCCAAGCACCTCGAAATTGTCTTAGTGAAAGCCCTCGGGCAGGAATGAAGAGATTCAGATGGATAATTTTCCAATTAGCTCCGTACCGCGTCAGTTTTATGAACCGTTTCTATAGTGCCAGCCCAACAAGCAGGGATCACCCGTAGCCGTTTTAGTCCGTTATCTCGTCCTTGGTGTGGGGCCTCATTTTCTAGGATTCGCTTTGATGCTAGGCTTGACTGAGAAAATTCTTACGAAACCTGGATCAATGTTGAATTGAATCAGTGTCTGCGAGCATCGGGAGGAGGGATTGAGAGACATGTTCGGCCAGGCTTGGACGTAAGGGATACCGACAGTCAAAGACGCCCACCGACCCGCCTCTCAAAACGGCACTGCAGGATGAGCCACCGTGAGAAAAGCAAATTGAGAGCACGAGGACGGGCCCCGAGTGTCTCGACTATCTCGCAAATTGCTGCTTAACAGAGTTTGTAGGGGACTCCCACGTCCCACACTAACCCCACGGATTGACCTCGGCGCGATCTCCAAGCGACGCTCCGACAGGGGCCTTGTAATGAACTGCGGGTGCGGTTGCCTTTCAAGCCAATATTCTCTCTGTACCTGCTTCTAGGGCTTTTCCATGTCGCAAGGGCCAATCCCATGCGCCGCACAGTTTGCGGGTGCCCCGCGGATAAGAGAGACCACCAACTACGTACCAAGCCTGGGCAGGGCAGATGAAACGGTTAGCGGCACGACAAGAATGACACTACGAAATGAAATCCGGGGCACAGACAACAATTGCAGCCACAGGCGTTCTCGCCAAAGCCAATCGGCCATGGGTGTGTCCCGCTCCGGTCAGTTAATTCATCTCCATTACATCCGCTCAATTGCTATCAGCGGCAAGGATGGAAGCTTGGGACTACCAATCATCTCCTTTCAAAAGCTTCAGGGTCTTGGAGCAAATATTCCACCAATCTGTGACAGTGAACACCCCACATTGATAGATTCCGTCATTCAGTAGTATGTATACCCACTCCAACCATGAATAGTGTCAATGTTGGCACAAAATTAATTTTGACTTGAAATATGCACTCATCCTGTACAGTTGAGTTATAATTTGTTCTTTGTCGTTCTGCAGATCTTTGGTTACTGGCTGGATGAGATTTCATCAAGTATTTTACAATGGCTTGATTGCATTGAATTTTCTGTCAATGTTTTTATGAGGTCATCTTCAGGTTGTTCGGTCTGGAAGCGAAAGGTTAGATGTACGACAAGGAGCCGCGGTCTTGATGCCGCTCATTGTATCCAAAGTGGCTGTGGTATCGAGGTGTTCCTAGGCTTGTTACTTGGTTAAGCCTCATTGTACGAAGTTTGCTTTTTACCTTCTATAATCTGCTTCCTTGCCCATTACGTGTAGACAGGCACGACTTTGAACATTGTGCGTACGCTCAAAGGCGAACCAATTGAAAGTTGACTGGGTCGGTTAATAAGCCATGTATTTATTGGCTGGTGCGAGATGGACCATGCGTGGCAAGCTTCTCTTCCAAGTCGCCCACCAACGCTGACGCACCAACTCAAATCAGAGAAACTAGAGCTCGAGTCATGGGAAAAATGGACCATAGCGCCCAGTTTGCCCACTTTACCAGGTTCCCTTATGATATCAGACACCACATTTATGTTCTGGCTACTCCTTCCCGGATCGTGCGCGTCCGCGAGGGCTTCCCAGTCAATGTGGATAAATGGTATAGCCTGGACGATGAATCCTGGATGGAAAAGATAGAATTTGCCTACGAAGAATTCCAGAGCCAGCTGCGTGATGGCCCTCTAAAATTTGGCATTGAGCTTCATCCCGACCTGGTACACTTTGCTCATAATTGGCGTCATGAGATCCCATGGCATGCTTACCGGTATAAGCAAACAAAATTGGAGGCCCATGGGTTTACCACGAGTCACCCTTTGCACCAAGCATGGAAGCCAACATCTGAGGCACCGGAAATACCAGCAGATTGGGTGGCAGAATTTCCAGAGCTGGCATTTAAGTTGATACGCAAAACATATCTTTACAGCGAAACACCTATTCCTGCATTTTTACAAATCTGCGCCGAATCCAGGGAGGCACTGATGTCGTGCGGATATCGGCTCATGTTCTCCACTCGCTCTCATGGGCCAAGGACATGGTTCCACTGCAGAGAATGATAAAAGGGGACGATTTCTATCAATAGAAGAAGAAGACGAGCTCAGAAACAGCTGGGAAAAGGAAAACTACGACTGTATCCTGGCGGAAGACATAGACCCCGCTGCGAATGTTTGCTGGGATGACCGTAGGGCTGAGATAAGGTTACGTCCCTTGTCCTCTTGGGGTGCTGTGGATTACGACTTTTGGACCCAAAAAAAGATATTGAATGGCCGGTCATACTTCGAACATTGCTCTAGAATGTTGGAAAGCGAGCTTGGCACCCAACTGGCGAGGCGTGACCAAAATACGACGTGCCACTGGAAGGTCCCAAGTGTTAGACATGTACATGTCTATCCAAAGTCGTTGTCTCGGAAACTGGTCAAGAGCCGTCACATGCTCTGGAGGTACTTTGATTGTCTAAGTAGAGGCTTTTCTCAGGCAGGCCGCAATAGAACGCCGTCGGTCGATGTACCCAACCCAAATTTCCCGTTCAACTTTCGTTGGGATAGGATCCATGACGCCGGAAGATGGAGGCATCAAAGTTTGGCGCCAAACGATGTGGTTTATGGAGGTCCTAGTTACGGTGGCTTGCGTGATGATATGATTGTTGAGTGGTTCTTTGATGGAATTTTGATTTCAGAGCCAAGTATGCAGACCATCCAGGAATTCCAACAACCTGACTTGCAAAATGAGAAAATGGCAGTCAATTGCGTGTATAGCAGTATAACCCCACTTGGACCCTAATACCGCGCACGGGGGGCTGACCCCGCTCAAACACCCCATCCATTACGCAAAAAGACTCACATTATCTTGTCTGGCGCTGTTGCACAACACACCACCAAACACTCCTGGCATTGGACACAGGAGGTATTATATCTCATTGTATTAGTTCTAGATGGCGTCCAATCAAGTGTGCCAGGTAATCTACGCGCCTTCAGAGGAGCCCAGCCATGGCGCAAAGTCCGTCTTTCTTGCAGGCACCACCAGCAAAGTTGATTCGAGCGATTGGCGCGAAACCCTGACTGCCTCGCTTTCAAAGTTCCCGATTACATTTTACAACCCGCACCG
This sequence comes from Calonectria henricotiae, assembly GCA_020623695.1. NCBI lineage: Eukaryota > Fungi > Ascomycota > Sordariomycetes > Hypocreales > Nectriaceae > Calonectria > Calonectria henricotiae. The sequence goes on from JAHVYB010000003.1 coordinate 86,917, forward strand.
CGCAGACTGGGACAGCACATGGCGTGAGGACATCAACTTTGCACCATATCGTGAGCAGGTCCTGTGGGAACTAGATAAGCAGACCAGTGCGGATCTGGTGGTTGTGTATTTCCACCCAGCCACACAGGCGCCGATCAGTCTGCTCGAACTTGGTCTTTCTGCAAAGGCCCCAGGGAAAGTTATTGCTGTTTGTCCTGAAGGGTACTGGAAGAGGGGCAATGTGCAGATTGTTTGCGAGAAATTTGGAATGGAATTTTTGGATCATATTGACAAGTTGGGAGAGGCTATCGTTAAGAAATTATCCGTTGGTTCGTTAATATGATGTGCTATTTCTTAATGCCACACACATGTTTACCGTCTCCTCGTCTTCAACCCCAAAGAGAACTCGCATTGGATCTTGGTAACTAATTCATAAAGCCCACTCCAGGTGGAGTCAACTGTGCTAAACCATAAACGGTATTCCAGGGGAGAGATTGCTTCAAGCTAAACCGAAAACGTGCATTAGAGCAAGAAATGGGTGTTGCTTGATGACAGGACATAACTTTCCACGCTGACAAAAAGAGCGGTGCACCATGTCAATAACCCAGGAGCGAAAGCAGACGGGAAAAAAGGGGGTGATTTCTGTAGGATCCCCTTTTGCTAAATGTGCACTTTTGTCCCGAACTTTGTTGCTACCCTACATCTTTGACGGACCCTAGTATTTTGCCATACCTACCCGACAATCACGTGGATTACATGATGGGCTACATGATTGGTTACATGGGTGGACTAGAAGGCCCTGCGGCTGAAAGATTCATTCGGCTGCAGTCAGCACACCTGTTGTTAGGCAGACAACACTCACGCGATTGTTAGTGGAGCCTTTTTAATGTTAGGCTGAGCCATCTGTTCAACGGTGTTTTCCATTCTTCAAACATCAAGCACCAACGGAAGGGTGTGCGCATCTTCTCGTCACACTACTCTACTCGTCGTCGTTGATTTGCACATCGCGCACCTAAAAGAACATACTGTCCATTGGGTTCCAGGTCGTCAAAGATGCGTCTTGTCAACGCAGAAACAGTTGATCTGGAGAATTTTCCCCATGGAAAAGTTCCCAAATACACAATACTATCGCATACATGGGGTGATGAAGAGATCACGCTGCAAGAGTTTGTGGAACGCAGAGAAGCCACTCAGAAACTCCAAGGGCTCCTGAAAATACAGAAGGCGTGTCAGCTGTCCCTTGAGCGTGGCATCAAATACCTTTGGGTTGATACGTGCTGCATAGACAAGACCCACAGTGCGGAGCTTTCAGAAGCCATCAACTCCATGTTTCGCTGGTACGAAGAGGCGGAATGTTGTTTTGCTTACCTCGCCGACGTGCTTCCAAATCGACATGATCAGCTCATCACGTCTCGCTGGTTTACCAGAGGATGGACGTTACAAGAGCTCATAGCTCCGCGAGAATTTGAATTCTTCGCTTCTGATTGGTCGTTTATCTCAACACGCCAGGAACTCGTCATTCAGGTCAGCACTATAACGGGAATTGAAAAGCAATATCTTGAGCGCCCTGCTCAAGTTTCTTGCCGAGATCTTTTGGACAAGGCCAGCGCCGCAGAGAAGATGAGCTGGGCCTCGAAACGCATCACAACCAAGGAAGAAGACATGGCCTATTGCTTGCTTGGAATTTTCGGTGTCAACATGCCTCTAATCTACGGAGAAGGCAGAAAAGCATTCAAAAGGCTTCAGAAGGAAATATTGCAGAATTCCTTTGATCCATCCATTCTAGTCTGGAACCCCATCCATCGCGGAAAGACTATGAAGTTTGTGAAGCCAGAATCCTATCGCCCGTTCCTCCTGACCCTGAAACTTTTTACATCGCTAACGCACCCATGGTGCGCGGGCCGTGGCACATGGGCCATGGCATCCGCTTTCGGTGCTTTGGCTCCCAGTCCGGCGTGTTTCATTCATTGTGGTAATGTTGTGACTGGCGATACGGCTGGTGACTGGGCTATTACGAGCGGCGGGTTGAAAATCACGCTTGCTGTATCCGAAGACAAGGACCCATATGCTATTCTACCCTGTCGGCTGCGACATGATCCCTGGTCTTTACTCGCTATACCACTTGCTCACCATTCAGCAAAATCATACTTGCGATGTGATGATCCAGTGAAGTTAGTCAATTATCGTTTCTGGCACATCTGGGCACAGCAAAAGCTGTTAGTAAAGACGACAGAGCAAGTTGGCTACAGCCCCTTGGAAAAGTCCCGTTGTGGCCTATGGGTGCAGAAATTGCCTCCATATATCAAGTTCCTGGGAGCAAATCTCTCCGATGGCTCATTTCAGAGTGGTGGTTTGATACGGGTCCGATCGACACCGAGCGAGCCTAAGCTGCATTACCAAGAACGAGTTGCCCTTCTTTTCCAGGACCAAGTCTCCAACCAGAGATTTCATATCCTTATTAAGGTTTGTGAACCATCCAAGATACCTCAATTGCATGCTACCAGCACTGTTTTGTTGTGGATCGCAAGAAGTCAGTTTTCTACAATGGCATCCCAAAAGCTGGATTGTCGTTTTGTCAAGCCAACAAGCGAAGAGAAGATCCGACATCTTCTGGCAAAGACTTCCGACATGCACCAATTGCCCAAATATTTGGAACATGAAAACAACCTTCTACGCATCAAAGCGCCATCCGATCACCTCCCAGATCTTCCGCTTTTCAAACTCCATATAGAGTACCCGTCACGCTGGCTGTCTCCCATTCTACGGTTCGAGCACACCATCACCGCTAGGTTTTGGAAGCTATTCAATAAGCTCATGGAAGGGGTAATCTTCCAAATATTTATTATATTGATGCAGGGTGGGGTCCTAAACTTTGCAAGAGGCTACATCGAGCTCAAGGTTATCGCTGTATTGGTAAATTTGCTTGAGAAACATTTCAGTATCTATGTCTTGTGTGAGGCACACTTAAGCACATTCTTTAATAAACAAGACCCGATAGAGTGGCTGCGAGCGACATGGATTGTTACTAATGAAGTGGCAATGAAAATAGCGTGTGTCTTCCAACTTCTCCCGCTTGTTTCATACTTTGCGCCAAGGATATCACATTGTCTGAGAACTTCTCAATGGTCCATCGCTATATGCCTGGGACTATTGCTCAGACTACTTTTCCCCTCCAGGTTTGTGGTCATTACTATTCTTATCGTATGCTGGCTCTACATTAAAAGGGGTGCTGCTGGTGGACAAAAGTGGGCAGTGCATCTGGGTTTTGTCAGATATAGGTATGGAAAAGGAGATAAAGTATGGGGTTTGGAGGTGTCGCATTCAGACGTTGAGTCGGATGCAGAGCCAGAGGGTAACAATGCCATAGATTACCCATGACAGGTTTGTCGCGGTGGCCACCTCTCTCAACGCCTGTCTAAACTCAGGATTGCTGCGATGAATCTATAAGGATATCCTTATTGTATATATGAAAAGATGTTGGAGAAAATTTCTAAAATGAATATTGCGAGCGTTGCTAGGACAGTGCGGCTGTTTGATTGATTCTTCTAATGTTGTCTCCAACGCTCTCACTCATGGACCACGTCGTATTTCAACCCACTTATTGAATTTCCTATTCTAGGACTTTCTTAACACTGGTTCCGGAAAATGCGAAACAAAACTATACATGAAACTATCCGTGAGATCTAACCTACTCCATCGGCTAGTCGAGCCCGGAGTTGACAGCTTGGACAGCCCTGCAACTTCCATGGTAAGCATTAGGGCAGTATATCACAAGCCTATGGTATGCGTATTGACCACAAGTAGAGACCGCAATAATTGGTGATATGCCACCCGCTTGGGATATAGTATTTACGATTGTTACATGGTGTGTCAATCCGGTGCTCTTGTGTGTGGTCCAAAGTGTCCCCACTCGAAGCAGGATCATCTCGGTGCCTACATCATTTATTACTCGAGTAGATGGCGAGAGTTGAAACACGATTATGTGGGCTCAACTTTCTATCATGATATGTGTTATTTCTTCCTTGCCTATGGCGAATGCCCCCTGAAGAACGGTCCAACAAGAGTTCCACATAGTCGAGGCCTTGTGGGTCATAACCTGCCTGCTCCTCCAACCCGTAGCCACCAGCCAGCAGGAAGATCATTCTAATTGTCGGGTTCATCTTTCTTCCAATCTTGTTCCGGAAACTTCAAGCTACTGAGGTCATTCCCTACTCTGTTGTAGCACAGTCTGTTGATACCTGTATGTAACCTATCATCCCCTAGTGGGGTAGGTAGAACTCGGTCTCCAGCATACAAGAGTTATCTTCGCAAGTCTGTGTTGGTTAATCCTACCAAACAACCCTTTATCCGAAAGGATATCCGTGGTGCGATTCTACTACATTGTCGGGTCACTAAACGTCGTGATCAGTCTAGCACACGGTTATTGCTCAGGGCGAACCACATCATTGCCTGTTTACCATCGGTGAGACAGACACCATGCGGCGCATTGTCATCCAACCTGACGTCTTATCAGCCCTAAGATGCGGGTAAATGCGCAAAGTGCTGTTCTGCATCAAATTTCTGTTCACCTCATCAATATCACAGTCACCAATCAATCACTCTCATGTAGAGACTCATCCATCCAAGAGGTCGTGGTGACTAGACCATTCATTAGAGTGTCCAATCTACCGTCTTTGATGTTGCGGCATAAACGCTGTAAAGGGCACTACTCTCCGCTTAATTGCGGCATCCCTTGCGATGGGGGACCTGTGGCGCCCTAGCTTCGTAGCGAACAAAGGGCTGAATGTTGCTAGTCAACGTGCCACAGGCATTTGAAGGCACACACCGCCAATTAAGGTGAATTCAGCTCAGGGGCATACCAGTCATATTCTCAATGGATGTTTGGTGCGTGGGAATGTGGGAATGCGGTAGCGCTTGATGACTACCAGCAGACGGCTCAAGGCGCCCTTCTCAGCCGCTCCTTGGCAGTCACCGGCCACTCACGAAAAAGCCTGACCAGGGGCCTTGTGCGCCACAAGTCATTTGCCCTCAACCAATCACCACCGCCAATCCAACCAAGGCTTGGTCTAGACCTGAGTCCCGGGGAAGCCACCAAGAAGGCAGTGTTATCATCGCGCAACGTGACAAAGAAATGGCGTCGCGATGTTGTAAGCGGTTCTCCCTTCAAACATGTTATATAAACATATTGGCATCATCTCGTTTCCATTCGATTGAGCACTTGTTAAATACCTTGCATGGTTGTCATCAACCAGTCCATCTGATTCTGAATTCAACCCGTTCTACAAGCATCAACGACACACATAGTCATCATGTTGGGGTTCAGGTCCGTTGTTGCTTGGGTCATGGCCCTCATGGCCATGGCCAGTTTTCCTTTGGCAGTCACTGCGGCACCTTTGGATGAGATCGGCACCTCCAATTCTCTAACTGCTCGCGCTGTCGTGCCATGGGAAGCAAGACACAGATTGACTTATGATGGCTACCGCAACACCAACAACGACCTTGGCAACAAGGGATACCGTGTTAAGTCTGTCAGCACTTACTACATCGGCAACGCGGTGCAATTTGCAGCTATTTGGGAGAAGGACGGTATTTTGGACCGGTTCTCCCCCTTTGCCTTGACCAGCCCCCAGTACCAGTCCCAAGTCACTTATTATGCTTCCAAGGGATACCGAGTCATTAGCGTTAATGGGTGGAGGGACGCTTCTGGAAAGAACGCGTTTTCTGCCGTCTTTGAGAAGGCCCCAGGCCCTCAATGGGTTGCTAGACATGACTTGACGGCTTCTCAATACCAGTCTGCCTTCGAGTCCTTTTTCAAGCAGGGTTACCGACTGAAGCATGTCAGCGGCTACCAGTCAGGGAACCAAGCGCTGTATGCAGCCATCTGGGAGAAGCCTAACACCAATGTCGCATGGGTTGCTCGCCATGGCCTGACATCATCTCAGTACCAGCAGGCTACAAATCAGTACGTGGCTCAGGGATACCGTACAGTATTTGTTAATGCCTATGTAATCAACAATGTGGATTATTATGCCGCCATTTGGGACAAGTCGGCTGGCCCCTGGGTCGCAAGACATGCCTTGACCTCCTCGGGCTACCAGGCCGAAGTAAAAAAATGGGTGGCGCAAGGTTATCGCATCGCAGTCGTCAGTGGATATACTTTGAACTCCAACCAGGATAGATATGCTGCCATCTTCACCAAATAGTGGTGCTGCGATGGAATGACCTGAATCTACCGAATACGGCATTTGTTAGTACCTATATTGGTGCCTCTTGCGAAGCGGAGTGTGGTGGTAAAAAGTTGTATTTCCAAATTTATATACTCCTCCGACCCACGGCTTTGGACTAAATACCGCGGCTCCAATAGAATTCATTTTGAAAGTTTTACTTTGGCATAATGTTCTGTATTGGCCGAATAAAGCTGTCCTCCTAGATGAATGTCTCGATACCCTAGCCTTCATAGTATGTGCTTGCCTAGCCATCCTATTGAACTACACCTTCTGGAATGAACTAAAACTCCCCACCAGTATATTAATTCCAACTACACTGAAGTAATTTACAGCATGAGGAGCGTGGTGGTCAATTTCATTAGGCTCAAGACGTTCACCAGGACCACATTTTTATGAGATCTTTGAAGGCGTCCTCCGCTGGCCAGTCCTACACAGCCAATAAATATCGACATGAAAAGTAAAAACTTCATTTTTTGCGGAAAGGCTGTATCAAGCAAGGCTATTAAAGTTAATAAACACACAAGTACAAGTGCTTTCCAGATTTACTTCTTCTAATAGGAGGCCTATAGTAATAACATATGCAAAACCTTAAAATTCCCAGCAGCAATTAGTCCATTTTACCACTCCTTCACCGGCCTACTTTTTTAGGCCATGTATTGGCCGGGGGTTTTGCCGAAGTCTACTGCTGCCCTCCCCGGAGGAGCGCCCCCCGCGAAGGGGGAATTTCTACTCCCTTTCTTAAATTCAAAGGAAGGGTATCTTCGAGTATAGCGAGGCCCCCCCCCCAGGAGGGCCCCCGTAGGGCTGCCGGAGGCATTGGAGGTGGGTAGTGTAGGCTGGTGTGAGGCTCGTAGCTTTGCGGTTAGCGCGGTCAGGCACAGCGTGGGCGTCAGTGGTATCTTGTTATATACAGTGACATTATGCTAATCTTTTAATGCTATGGCCACCCAAACAGAAGCAATTTTCAGTGTGGTATTTGAATGAATGTCTGTTCTAAGCTACATTATACACAAATATTATTTTTATCACAGACTTTTTTTATTCTTTATAATGATCCCCCCCTAGTACTATATTTAATCGATCCTGGAAGCTGTTTGTACTTCAGTATTAGTTTGTCTCACTGAGCTGTGTGGTGATGCTTCGGTTTTCCCCTGTTTCACCCAGCTGTGTGGTCACCTCGGCATTATTTTATCCAGCCGAGCCGTGTGGTCGATATGCCAAGGTGATCTATATTCAAGTCTCTTATTAGGGACACTCACAGACAGCAATCTCACTTGGCTTGGAATTTAATCGCTGGTTTTACTACCAGGGGACCTTTGTAATTGATTCCGGTGCTGCGACAGGGCCAATTTTCAACCGTCGGTGCATTTGGCCTACTTTGTGTTAACTGTCGATCTCAACCAGCCAAGACGGTAAACAGGGGCTCGTTGTAAGCTAGAGCAAGAAATAGAGCAGTGCTTCTGCTTAAATGAATCTTGTGGTGTCTATAAAAATGCCTCAAATGGGGTTGTTATTGAAAACCGATATTTTCATTCTGTCATTAGCCAGACTGTGCCACCCCTTTAACGTAGTTTCTTACGCCCATGTAACCATTTTGCACGGACTTTTACGGTCTACATGATGCACCTAACGCAGGTTACATATTGACTTGGATTTCATGAGTACTTAATTTGCTTTAATTAATAATATTTGTCAATGATTTCACTCCTGTATCATGGCCCTCGGGGCGAGATTGCGTACTCATCATCTTCGAGCCTACCGGTATCTTCACTTTGTGACGTTAAGACATGAACATATGAATTTAAAGTGATGCCTCGGACTTAAGGATAAGTTGTAAACGAAGTAAATAAAAAACGATATGAAGCATGTTCAATGTTCAAACTTTTGCCAGAGTTATATCTTCCGGCTCCAATTTTGCTTTTGTTGAAGTGAAGAAGTACAGGTCAAGCAAGATACTCGAACCCCCTAGCCATGAGATGTAATTGTAAATCATGTTTTTTTATTTAGATTCTAGTGTGAGTGGTTGAACGAGTAGGAACATAAGTTTTGGCTAAAAGGTTAACGTTGGTCTCGGCCATTCTAAAGCCGTGATATATTCTATAACAAAGTTTGCAGTCAAAGTTCATACTTCAGCAACGCAAACAATGTGAAGGGACTTGTGGTTAGGGATTGGTAATAGCCTTTCAATGGTCTGAAAACGCTGAGGTGCCGTGTGCACTTTGGCGTTCTTGGTCAATACGGCCACTGATTTGAGTTGCTACTACTGTCGAACATGTCTGTAAATCGGAACATCGGCACATCGGCACATCGGCACATCGATACCGAAATACCTACCTGGAACCGAAGAGATTTAATCTTAACTGTGAGGATAAACAGGCACACTGGAATGTGAATCGAAGCGTGAGATACAACACGTGGACAAGCTTGACCATATTAGCGCCCAGCGGATGGTTTCTCAAGATTTATAAAAGACAAGCACCCCCTTCCTTGGCGGGACTTTGACTATATCACACAAACTACACCTGGTTAATAATATCACTATGAAGTATTATATGAGTCTACTTGCTTTCGTCACGATGACAATGGCTGCGGCCACACCAGCGACAACCTGTTCGGCAGCCAACGAAGCATGCAACTACTCAATTTACCCCGCTAAGGCATGCTGCTCGAACCTACAGTGTATATATCCAAAGGGGGCCCCGCCAGGTGCATCTGGAATGGTATGGCCACGGTATTTACTAACGTCTATCGAGATGAAACTAATGATCAATCTATAGTGTGCTCCGTTGGGCGCAAGCACGCCGGACACCATGCAAAAATGTCTTCCGCAAGGGGGGCTTTGCGGCGCAATTTTGCCCATTGGAGATTGCTGTAAGCCGCTAAAGTGCGCATCCTTTAGTATTGCAGGCTTCAAAATAGGAATCATTGGAACGGTAAGACTGCAGAATGTCATCAATTGTGGACTTGTGCTGAACAATAACAAATAGTGCGCGAACCCTCCAACGGCTTCTTCGACCACTACCGCCACCACCACTACCACCACCACTGCCACCACCCAGAATTCACAACCCACTTCAACATGTGTCCCGGCTGGAGGAGTTTGTAACCCGACTATTTGGCCCCCCAAAAACTGTTGCCCGCTGTTCAAATGTGTGACTCCCATGTCCGCGCCCCCAGGCGCTTCTGGTACAGTAAGCATATCAAATTGCCGAAATTAGAAGAGAGCCATGCTAAACAGTTTAACAACAGTGCAAGTAGTCACAGCCAATATCAGAGCCACTCGCTACACTGCATCTAAATTTAACGGCTCTCGGGGAGTCGTCATAGGGCTTCCACCGTTGCAAGTGGTGTCTGCACGCAAAGAACGTATATTGATACTCATGGGTTTGCTGAATTCCTAGCTATATTACTCTCGTACCGTGGAAAGACTGCGCCACCGATTTCATAGTAAAAGTTCTGCGCTGTATTGCGGGATACTTATTTGGAAATTAAGGCTGGCCTGGTCTACGACTTCGAAATATGGCAAGAGGAGACGTAAAGAAAAGCACCAAATCAGACTACATGAACACTGTGTTACTTTACTAGGTTTTTAAATCTAATAATAATTTACTCAATCTTGTAAAATGTTTCTCAGCACCTGGACAAACTGCTCTTTATCGATCAGAACATGATTCATTTGGGGCAGAACTAGTCTCCCAAGCTCCAGGGGGAGGGAGCCCGAATGCTTACTTTCGAGTTCAGGATCAGCACATGACTCATGACGACAACATAGTGGATGACAATGATAAGCACACGTACTCCATTTAGGCAAAATTGATTTTCCCCGACTGACACAGGAGAATATTCGGGACTGATACGCCAACCAGCATGTGATACAAAAATGTTACCCGCAGTATTTCATGCTGAATTGACACTGACGAGCTTGAGTTACAAGAGCGGGTTGTCGGGGAGACTAAGATTGCAGTTTTCATGAGTAGGACTCGCAAAAGGGGTTGTAAGTTTGATATCATTATGACGAATGGAAAAAGACCAAGCTACCAGTGCTAGGTAAACAGCGATGAAACATGATACAGATTTCAGAAAATGGGTTAAATGCTTGAAATGAACCCATTTATATCTTATTCTGAGTGAATTCGACCCTTGCATTGGACCTACGGGCATCAAGTTTGCAGTGTTTGGTTGGAATTGGCCGAACGCAATTCAGGAGGCATTTATCGCCACATGTGACACTAAAAAGCACTCTGAAAGTACACTTGGCTCTCCCCCATCTGGCTGGTTTTGCTGGGAGTCTTAACACAAGCCAGTCCAACACCCAGTTAGCCCGTTTGCTTATATTAGCGCGCCATAACACTACTGACATGGGCCCTAGACGCTTATAATGACCCAATTGCACTTTAAGAGAGCTGTCATTGAAACATGTTTTCGTCAAATCTCTTGCAAATCTTTACCTCCCCTCTCAAAAATGTTGAAAATCAGCTCATGACCCTTGGATATGTTTTGGATCCCACTATGCCCTGGTTATCATTCTTAGAACCTTTGACTTAGATCAATCTAACTTTTGCGCATTGCTCAATGAGATAATCGATTGGTTGTAGTTCCAGTATGCTGTATTCATAATGTCCCGACCTTCAAGTTACGGCAGGAAAGATTATTATTTACTCAGAATCTGAAGCCCAGGGCCTCGCTGAATTATCATTTCACGAGTATGCTATTTAATCTTAGAATTCACCAAACCAAATTTTTAAGAAAACCTTCATCATACATTCATAATTTGACTCTCACGCTGTGCTCAAACCAGAACGTCTTCCTTCAGCAACCCACCTGCCATTTCTGGACGAATAGATGCATCGGATCATGAATTTTCTATCTTCATAGCAATGAAAGCAAGGTGGTCTCAATAATTGAGACATCAACGTTGAGATATGTCTCTAAATCTAGTGGTCACTCCGTTGCGACTGGCAGCGTCACCAACATTTGATGCTACGTGTCAGTGGAGCTGCGGCATGGATAAACTTGCCTGAAGGATTGCTCCATCCCTGCAAGTATGTCGGGTGCTAAGCCTAAAATGGGCATGTTGCGGTACACAATGGCGTTGTGGGATCTGACTGGATCCTAAGTTTTGAAGGAGAATCCTTCCGCCACCTTGTTCCTGCTGCCTGATAAATTCTCGTATCCACCAAATTAATAATTCATTACCTCTTAGAGACTGGCTAAAGGACCCCATTGCTTTGGAATTAAGCTATATAACTGGTCTTCAAGGGTGTGGCAACCATGACTGGCTTCCACATAGTACATAGACCCTGCCTGTAAATTTAGCCGTCTCCACATTGCTGCCTCCTTAGTGCGTAACGGGAACAGTGGATTGAGTTAAAATCTCACCCAGCAAGTTCAACATTGAAAAGGGGGCTGAGAACCCAACGTTTCTATCTTATTTCACTATCCACCTGTTCCCATACTCGCGTTATCCGATAAACCAAGCCATGGGGTCGTTTGACAGCTACTGCGCCATTTGTGGTGGGCCATGTTGCTCAGTCAATATACGGAGCTATAATCGTCTCCTTGATCCCCAAGCCTCTGGGGGCAGTGGGTCAGACGCAGATGTAAACGCAGATGAAAACGCAGATGAAAACGCCGATGATGTGGGTGTACTCATGGACGACGACGGCGACGATGAATGGGATGACGACGACGAGTCCGAAATTAGTGAAGACGATGAAGAAGATTCCGACGACGGCTACGACTGCGGTTACGACTCAAAGATTATCAAACCAAGTGACGCCGCTTGGGTCGAGGATTGTCGCGTTCTGGGCTTCAACGACGCTGTTGATGGCCTTAGCAAGTATGTTTGTCCATTATTCACCACCCCCCCCCACCCCCCCCCTCGTAGCTTGAAAGTACTAAATCAGGACGTTGTTAAGAGCCTTTGTCTCCGGCCCCGGGCATTACGATGACTTTGGAAGTATGACGTGCGTGCCCGGCACGGATCCCAATTGCCAGGGCTTGAACATCCCCGCACTCTCCTGCTACCATGATTTTAACAACGAGGACCCAGTCTTTCCATTCCATTGGGACTGCTTCGAATTGTTATGCAAGCGGTTGACGGGGTCAGCTGACATTACTCGCATTGATAAGGACGTCCTGTACAGCGTCATGCGCTCACTGGCCCCGGACTACTGCAATAGTTTAAATCTGGACTACGATGAGCCAAATACAGATATTTACATGCCTGATGATCAGTTCTGGGAATCTAGTCGTGGCGAGGAGCTTTATGTAGTCTCCCCCAAACAGTCATTGCGCCTTGATGCGCGTGTGCGAGCCGATGTCGAGCGCAGCTTCACGTTGCCAGCCCTTGAATCAGGCTCAATGGCAAAGGTCAGGTCAGACCCATTCTCCAAACTCCCCTCCGAGGTCATCCATGAGATAGTTTCGCTCCTTGACCACGAAGCTCTAGTCGGACTGCTGAAGGCATCGTGGCCTGTCCACTATTCTTGCCACGATGACAATACGTTTTGGAAGCAGCGAATCAAGAACCAGATGCCTTGGTTTTTCGAACTTCAAAGCCTATTGCTCTCTCCGAGAGCTGAGTCGATTGGCAGCATGAAGGCTCTTTATCTTTGGGCACAAGAAAGAACCAAGCCGCGCTTCAACCTCACAGGGCCATATATGGCACTTGCAAACCGTCGTCGAATATGGGGGGTTTGCGATCAACTCGCGGATCTGTACCTCCCCAAGTTACCAAAGATTGATCTCGGAATCTCAGACACCCTTCGGAGCCAAGCAACATGCCCACACATGCCTGTAGTCTCGGCACCCATCAGCAATAAGCGAAACGACGAGCAGGTCTTCTGGGTTCGCGTTTGGGATGAGCTCTATTTTCCAAAGACGGTAGAGACTTTCTGGGACAGTGACGGTTTCTTAGTCGGCATTTCTGTTTCAACAAACGATCAAAGGCGACTTTTTGGCGTTGATGATTCACAGGCCGGGGTTCAAATTCTATCTTTCAACCTGGAGAATAATGTTTGGATCGATGGGATTGTCCTTCACATCCCTCAGATGAGTCTTGAGTTAGACCCAAGGTCCAGTCTACCATCCAGGTCAACACATCCCGTCAACTCAATAAGAGGCGTTACTGTATGAGTATTTCTTAGATCTGATAAATAGTGCTAACTTGTATAGTTTCGGACATCGGGCGGCAAAAGCATTGATTTAGGCCAGACAACGTCCGGTTTTTGCCAGCGACCATTTCTTAGTCCGCAGTCCCATCGTATCTTTGGACTCATAGGCCAGACCGGGGTTCGTACTTGCGACACATTTATTATGTGACATGTCTAATAGATATATTTACAGTTTATTGATGAGAAGCCAAGAATTTTACGACTTGGTCTACTTCTAATCCCTACTACTTCTCCCGAGGATCATTCCCTTCGAACACCAGCCCCGCCACTTGACCCTCTCCAAAGATATCTCTTGACAGACCAGTCTTGCAGAATTATGGGTCGTCCCATCTGGGAATGTGAAGAGTTAAAGATTCGCACATTTCCTGGACAGCTGACTCAACCGCCACACTACGACTTTCATGTCGATACCATTCCCTACGAAGCTTTCATCTGGGCACGTAATGAAAAAGAGTCGCGTGAGCTGAGGAGCATCACAGTACACGTATTCCAGAGCGGCACTTTGAGCTCGTCAAAGAACGGCCTAGAGATCACCACAAGCATTTGTAACATTCGGGCCAACTTGAACCCGGTATACAACCAAGATGCAATCCTGGCCAGACTTACGCAAGATAATGGCAAAGCTTTTCCTGAATTCGAATCCCACTCATTCGAAATTGACGGAGCAGGTGGCGAACGCATTATAGAAATTTCTGTACAGGCGGAAGCCCATGTAAGCGCTGTCGGAGTGAGTATGACCTCCCCTTGAATATGCACATCTACTAATTGAAAAGTTGCGCACCAACCACGATCGAAAGATTACCTGGCAGGGCCAGAAAAAAATTGGCAACGACTGGAAGGTTGTCAATATTCCCGAAGGAGAAATAATCGTCGGACTGTTGCTTGCCTTCGGTGACCCGTGTGGATATGAAAATGAAACTAGGAACTATACTAGGGTAATATTGACCTCTTTTCTGACTTTGTATCTTACTAACCATTATTTAGGAACACACCAGACTGACATATTTGGCTGCATTAACAATCAAGGAGTAATGACTGATGGCAGAACAGGTAGATGCAGTGTGTAGATAAGGCGGATAGGAAGAGCAAGTTCAAATAAGAGTATTTGGTACATTGGCTCCATGTCCGTATAGTATAGTATTTATTATCCCCTCAAGAGATATATTCTCGTGAACCCCAGCACATTCATTATGCTTATTTTCATTGGGTACAAGATCGATCCCTCACGGCTATTGAAACCCTGGTGGTCCGATAAACGGCGAGCCCGTGCGACTGTGACTTCAGTTGCAGTCCATTCTGAAGATGTTGCCGCGACTCTGAATCCACAATGCCTTCCATCATGAAACTCTCTTCATGTAGCTTATTGTAGGATTACCTGAGAGAATATCTCGATCTGGGACCCACTTCGGGGACTTGACACTCCGATATTCGAACCCACTGGAGCCATTGAAGGAGGCTCTATGCAAGCAATAACGATTATACCCGTCAGGTTGGTCCCGATAAAGCTCAATTAATACTATCATAAAGAGGCCAAATATGTATTAGTATCTGATAAGTATCTGATGTGCCCACTCCAGCTGATATAGATCTCCTTGTGTAAACAGCATGTCACAAAAGACGAACGTCTCTTGTGGGACCAGTAAACCCTGTATATATACAGTTGCAACACAACATGTGTGTGGCTAACTACCCAGGTGTTTCTGGAGCTGTTAAGCTTTTGCTCGCGCACAAACATGCGACTGAGTCCGTCCAACCATGGGAAGCGCCCAACCAACACCGCGGCTACGCCACGAAGTGACTGTTGCCGGTCGCACAGGGAATCCCTACATCGGGGCTTCAACATGCAGAATCGAAATAATGAACGGCCAAAGTTCTACTCGTTTTGACTAGATCTAGACTTTCTTCCCATTTCCAACCATTGTTGAGATTGCCGTGGACCCAAAACTTGGACAGCTAAGATTCACATACCAGCCTAAAACGCCTGAATACGGACTATACTCAATGGGTTTACTTCCGCGTTACCCGGCAAGCTAAATGCATGTACTGCAATTTATTAGACCAGCCTCGGCGATGGATGACACCCCTGTTTACCTTTGCATCATGAATAGGAGAGCAGAAAGGGGGCTCAACTCCGATAACAATATTCGGTACGGTCTTGTGCAATGATGACCAAGAAGGATTTTTGTGGTATACACCACAGTAACAATTGTAAAGTACGATACAGCCAGGGTTGTTGTAAACTCCATTCAAGTCAACATTCTCTTCCACTAAAACTTGAGAGTTTTGAATCATACATGGATTCATCTTTGGCTCTACTTCTTCTTTTTGAGTAAGGCTTTAGTCGACGCTAGCACACTCTTAGTTGGGCTTTGCTATTCCAACCAGAACAGCAATTCACAATGACGGTGGTTCCTTCCAGCTGACAATCTCACCTTTCCGACCTATTTTGCAGTTAATTTGGTGCTTAAAGCCAGTATAATAAACTTAGAACGTCTTCCAATTCTATCTTTTCTATTTTTGATGAGGACAAAGAAAGGCCTCCATAGAATCAGCATGATAGTTGGGTCATATTTTGTTGATTACAGCTTTTGTTTCTTGCTTGTGTTGAAGCAGACCAGTATCAATATAACCAGAGCAAGCTTATTTGAGACTGCGAAGTTGCTTCTGGATACTTCCCAGGTGTGGATGTTGACTTCAATTCGCCTTTTTTCTCCAAACCAGAGCCCACTCCTGGGGGGGTTGCAAACAACACTCAAGGTCCTACTTCGCTTAGAACTCTAGGTGAGGATTTATCATTTTCTGTCTTTCGACAGTGGACTGACAAATCTCAGTAAAAACCAATCAAATCCATGGAAACGAGGAACAAATAGATGCCTTGTCATCGATTCAACCTTGCATCTGAGGAAGGCCGCCATATTCCGCATGCTATTCTTTCCAAACACGATACCGTAAAGTCACAGAAGAGTTTTCTAGTTTTGATGCAAGGAGCTGTCTACAGTGATTAGCTGGAGAGTGATGAAGCGGTTTTCACACTCCTTGGGAAATATGACGCGGATAAAAAATGGGCTGATTAGCTGCTTAATGAACAGAATATTTTATTGCCCCCCGTTACAACTCGGACGGCATGTTTTATCCACGATACGCTTGTAACAAATTACGATCCTATTCATGATCACACAACGCTTGCGCAACAGCAGACATGCAACCTCAAGAAACCATTTAGTCATTTTTCTCCCAATGTCGCAATCAATATGCACGAGCACTCGGCTACAAGGCAGTACGGTCATCATCATCATCATCACGCATCTGATGCTTTGTTTGCAACAGCCAAAGAACATAAAGATCCATCATCACATTCGAGCTATGACCAAAGGATGTTTTGCTACAAACATAAAACGATCCTTGAAGGAAAATGGATTACATCACAGAAAGGGGAATAAACACTGTTATTTCGTAGTGTAATTGCGGTGTATTTTCTGTTGGCAAAAAATGGCTGACTATAAACTTTTTAAGTCATCTCGTCGCTGAACATGACTCGCAGTAGACAGAAGCTAAAAATGACGTGTTGATGAGCCCTGTCTTGAAGTTGTCTCGGAGTGCCTCCGATGGCAACCATTGGTTAATTAGGGTGGGACAAATCGAGCTGTGGGCAGTGAAAATGATGCAATTGCAACGTCATTCGTGAAGATGGGCAGCTGTTAGTACACTGACGCAAATGCTATGTCAGCATTCTCCCCGAAAACTGCCAGAGGGGTGCCTAGTAGAATGTTTTAACACCCAAATTCGAGGCCATTATGTAGATATTACGTTGTATGAATTTCTGCTCAAAGACCTCACGCAGAATATAGAAAAACACACAAGAGCAGCCAATGTAACAGTGATCTTGATATTCAACAAATAGGGACCCGAATTTGCACCGCAGCCAGGTCTATAATACCTCAATGGTGGCGAGAATGGTAACAGATGAGGCCTTTTAGTGTCACATTGGTACCAACCTCCACTAGCGACAGGGAGAGTTGCTCCGTTCTCGCTTAGTCCAACCCACAAACTGACCCCGCTCTTTCAAGAGCAACCACGTTTTCACGCGTCAGCTGTTTCACACGTCAAATGTCTTTCTTTTTCACTTGAAGTCTACTGTGGATTGGACCCTTCACTCCGCAGCTGGGCACAGTCAAGGGTCCATCCAATTCATCCCCGAAATTTTGCCACTCGGGGACGACAGAGCCCCAGGGCCTAACTGCCGAGACGCTGCGGTTACACAATTTAAACTTGACCCTTGGCCTGGCCTCTCCTGACCTCGCGCTTGACTGCCAACCACAAGTCAGTGTGTACATGTCAAAGCCAGCTTGCGACTTACAATGTCTGTCATAAGTAATAGTCCGGCTCTTGCTCAGTGCTCGTGGGCGATACCAAAAAATGATAGCGTTGATCGGAAGGCTTCATTGGACGCTGGTCTGCAACAGCCTTGCGGCGATGCGGAAGTCTCTCTCAATTCATTGCTGCAAAGTGATAGCTTGGACATGGTAAGAGTCAATTGCGCCAGACTGTAGTCGGTGGCTGTTCCCTAACTAATCAGAGCCACCGTTAGATTAAGCAGAATGCCGACAAGCTTGCTCACATGACGGAAAGATTCCCAGGCTACGCAGGAGTGATTTCAAATACGATAAGAAATGATGAATTAAATGCATTACAGCATTTGGCTGGAGACATTATCAGCAAAGTGGACAAGATATCCATTCTGAGGAAACGGCGTGAAGCTGAGGCACAGGAAGATGAGTCACAGCATTGCCAGAAGCCGAAGCGAGTGAGTCTGACTTCTATGAGCTTGGTGGTTTACCTTCCCTACTTTTGCCCGCTTATCAAATGGGGAATTGGAATTGGAACATGCTCTTTTGAAACGGGCTAACTCATGGAACTATGCAGCCAAGACGAATTGTTACGATTGCCTGTGAACAATGCGGCACAGACAACACGCCGCGATGGCGGAAGGGGCCCAATGGACCCTGCAGCCTGTGCAATGTTTGTGGGCTAATATATGCTAAAAGAAACCAGAAAAAGAAAGTCAGGAAGTAAGAGAAAAGGGGCGCAATAAATAAGGACATCTTATTTCATTCATTATTTTATTGGCATCTTTGCCAATACGGGAAATATTTACATAGAGAATTCACCTCGATAGGTGAGGTTCCAGTGCTGTACAGGCTTTCTGACTGTATCAGTGTGCAGAGCCGCTTTTTGCATGGCTCATCTCTTTCCCGGATCGTGTAACATTAAACTTATCATGCACGATTTAGTCTGCGAATGCTCAACCAGGCGCTGATAAAGATTCCCACAACAAATATGGTAACCAGTGTATAGACCGGCGCCATGATGAGCTAGATCTTGTTGCCCGTCGGCATTTTATCCCAACTTTGCCCAAGGCTCAAGACGAAGCAAAACATGGAAATGAGGCCCAGGTCAAATAGGACCACACAAGCGACATAAAACATATACGTTTTGGTTATGACAGGCTTGGGAGGAGCGGTTTTGTCCGCATTTTCCCAATTAGGATTGTCTGTTGCACGCAAGACTCGTCAGTACCAATGCCTCTCTACACAGTGGATGTGGGAAAGGTGCTATATCTTACAGGCCCCATCTGAAGCCATCGCTTGGTCTCTGAGTGGCTCATAACGTTCCTCTCGGCTGATTCCAGACATTTTGCAGGGTAAATGTGCTTGTTTTTGGGGGAGAGTTTAGCGAGGTTGTTTGTTTGGTCAAGTACAAGAGAATGAAGAATGGCGATATTGAATGGCTGTTTTGGAGTCAAGCAAGACAGATGGGCATCTCTTATGCGAAAAATAAAAGGGTACTTCGTCCAGTGCCGTCTATCCCTGTACCCATAGGAGGCCCTGGCGCAAGGATGCGGCGGCGCAATACGATGTTCGGTGGAGGGCGAATTATCTTGCGGCTGCCATTGGTGGCCTTGTATCCTTCGCGAAGTTGGTTTACATGTCGAGATGGAAACAATTGGAGACGCCCCTTGATGCGTTTGACTGGGCATTCGGAATAGCATCACTTGATTCGCCCTGTCTTCCCCGAATGCTGCGAATGCTGCGGACCTGCGCTGTTCGGGGAGCGGGTCGTCCAACCAGGACCCTTGAAGTTCGGCGACCATTTCTCAACTCCACTGTTACACCACCTCCCATGACGTTTGTTGTGGGCGCTCAGGCTCCCTGCAATCAGGTCCTGCAATCATGTTTGTGACAGGCGTTAGGCCTTACGGAGGCGTTGTAAATTTTAGATCTATTCAATGACACCGGCTCTCATCTTTCAGCCTCTTCGACACTTTGACACAGGGCTAGACGACTCTACCCTACGGCCAGTACTTGTCCCTCACCAATGCCAAATTCTCGTCAGAAAACTCGGTCATTCCTCGGTCCTCGCACCTTGTTCTGGTCCGTACCGCCGTCGCTGGTTCGCCGGTTTTCATGTCGACTGCTTCCATCCTCACCAGCATTCTCTTCACAATGGATCCCTCCAGCGCCCACTTTGGCACAGACTCCTCATAAGAGGCGCCCTTTTCTCTCTTGGCCATCTCAATCATATCATCCTTGTTCTTTCCGTGCAATTGGCTGGTCGAGAAGAGGCTCCGCGCAAAGGCGGATACGCTGTTGCGGATAGCGTCGCCCCGGCATCGCCAGAGGATGTTGTTTACGCATTCCTCGACACTAGGGACGTTGAACAAGCGGGCATCGAAATGAGGCAGCGGAAGTGAGGCAACCCCCACCACCGCAGGTTCTGGCGTCTCGGCCAACGCCTTCACGAGGTGCGAATGGAAATGCACAGAGCAAAAGCCCGCGGCCAGGGTGGCAATCTTCATTACACGGTCATTGAAAGAGCCGAGTCCATCCGGGAACACGAGCGTGATCTCATCCGACTGGGTGTAGGCGACAGTGGCGGTCGGATACGCACTCAGGAGATCGGCGCACGTCTTCACCATTGCCGTATGCAGCCGCTCGTCAAAGGGCTTAGCAAACGGTGCAGTGAATTTTGAAAAGGTATGCCCGTCGAGACGCATGATGGCTGGCTGCGAAGGCTGGAGGTGGATCTCTGTTGTGGCTTCATACTCCTTCATGCGTGTCGCTAGCGACTTGCGCGGTTGCTCGTCAGACAAGGTGGTGTGTTGTTCCATTTTGACAGTTTATTTTCTTTCTGTTTCTTTCCGAAGCAGAAGATGCAGATGAAAAGACAAAATATGCCAACTACGCGAGTTGGTCATGGACGTTGTCTGACTCACCTGTGTGGCGGAGTGAGGCGGACAACTTCTTAGTGTCCTGGGCCATCACTGCACGGACCCATCCCATATACTTCACGTGGGAGCATCATGACCAGCATTCTCGGCCAGAGGGAATAGGCTTATCGTGATATTCACAGGATCGGCATTTCTAAGCTTTTAGCCATACTTGCATTACGCCGAGAAACCAAAGTCTCTAGCAGTGTGCCCAGCTATAGTGAATGTGTCGCACAGCGTACCTTGTTGTAGGGTACCTTACACTTTTGCTGGTGGTATAGCGGTATTTACTTTGTGACCGGATGGAAATTACCTACATTTTCAGGTACCATAGTACCACGGGGACAGCTCATTAAAGATGGAGCCAAGCTGAGATATCGAGAATGTTCCTCCTATCACTAACAATCGACGTTTCTGTAGAGTGTGAATAGAAGACCGAGTTTGTCGCCAGCCAACTAACTGCTGTCTCTCTTTTATGAACTTTTACCAGAGTTGGACGCTACAATAAATAACAGTACTCGGTTATAATGAAGTATTACAATCCTCTAATAATTTTCATTAAATACATTACCAAAATTCTGACAATTCTTTTAGTGAGTAGAGAAACATCGAAGATGTCAAGCATACAACGGCTCATTTTATGTCTGAATGAAGATGGGATTTTAAAAGAGCTTGAAACGCCAAGATAAGCCCTTCCCTTTCCCCATAGTTTAATGACTATTATACACAATCTAACCTATTCAACGCCAAAAAAAGCCGGACCCGAATACTGGCCGTCACCCACCTGCTATGGCCGAGATTCGAGCAGAAAGAAACGCGTGCGTGTTGGTCAGTGTAAATATGAAACTTCAAACGCAGAGCCGTTTTACCTGACAGGTGCTTAAAAATGCCACGAGTTTTTTGTTCACACAATTCCACCACACAGTGAAGATAAGAATATGTGACCTCAAAAGAAGGCTAACCTTAAAGTCGCGTTGGGTTTTGGCCCATTAGCCGAGGCCGACTTGATGTAAAGCTAGACCGCTTGGTTGGGGGAATGGTCACTGAAGTGAATCTGACCGACAAGACAGTCAACGCAATTGATGCAGGGTGCAAACTGAGACACTGTAAAGAACATCTTCCGCCCTTCCGCCAAGAGAGATCCAAGGCCGCCCAAGCTAAACGCCAGGGCTATCGCGGTGAGGCAGCGGGCAGCAAGCAGGCAATGAGTTGTTCAACATGTTTCAGGCACAATATGCTGGGCGGGCATTACTTATGCAGAAACTTACGTTGAGGGCTCCACATTTGCTTTTCCAATACGATTGATCATTTTGCGCCAGGTCGATTGGCTCACGCATCTACGTTGGCACGGTTCTGCCGGCCAACAATTGATGCGCTGTTCAGGCCCACGCATACGGAACGGTATTTCCCCTCCCCGATTGGGCACCGTTGTGAGGCTATTCCGGATGATTGGACGCACCGTTTCTGAGGCCGTCAGTCTGCAGTCAGCCACCGTTTTCCCAACGTGTCTGCCCGATTACGATTCACATTGCACGCGAGCAGGTATTAATAACAGCATGTTATAATACTGAAGGGGGAAGAAGCAACTTTTCATGGCAAGCGCGACTCTCACAAACCAACATGGAGTCAATGCTGGCACCACGCCAGCGTGTCTATCTCTCTTCCAGAGCCATCTTTAGCGGACACAATGCCAATGTACGAAAACGCCAGAAGATTCTCGAAATCATTCACGACTACCGTGGTACTCTGGGCCCTTTGCTCACCGAACTCGGAGAGGAAGACTTGGCAAGGATTATTAGAAAGCTTCTAGACGCCCAAGTGTATTCATCACCACTGCGGGCCAAGGCCATGTTCCCCGAGCTCTTTGAGCCCTCACCACGGGATACCGAGCGAGAAGCATCTGAGACACAGGCGGCACGAACTGCACATGAAGTCTTGGAAGAAATTCAGTCTGGAAATGAAGACAGCACCACGCTGGCTGGAGACATCATGGTGGACCGTGCAACCAGTAAGACTTGGGCCTAATTTTACAACCCATGACTAACAACAACGATAGGCCCCGGCGTAACACAACCATCAGGCACAACACTCACCATGCCGTCCCTATATCCATCCTACGTGCCATACAGATCACAACATCTCATCATCAAAACTGCCCAAGACATGCTTGAAGATGCCTGTTTCGAATTTGCAGAAAAGTGGCTGCCAGACGTCGTCGACCACCACGGATGGGATTGCGCCGCTGCTGTCGAACTCCCTACCTGGACAAGCATTTTCATCCGCTACTCGGACAAATTTCCACCACACGCGCTTGACTTGGTTGGCAGCTCGACCCTGAAGGAGCTTCTCTACAATACCCACAAGCTTCGGCACGCAGCCGTTCACCGTGTGCCAGCAACAGCTCGCGGAATCAGCCTACTGCTTCAGCACGGCATCGAGCTGGCCCAAGCCCTGCAAGATCACAAACGTGCGTCCCAGATGGAATCACTCAAGATGGATGTCGACGAAAAGATCAAGGCCATGGAGCTCACCAAGAACTTTTTGGAGAGCAGCACCGGCGCCGGACTAGAGTCCATCCGGCGACAGAGGGAAGAGTTGGACAGAAAAGAGCGCGAATTGATCAACAACATGGTCAAGATTGACCGGGAAAACAAGATACTCATCGGAAGACTGTTGATGGAATCTGTCCAGCGGGCGGTATCACCAACCGTCGCATTTTCGTATGTGAATGTAGGCAGCAGGGTACCAGGTTCATGGGACACCTGGGATACAGAGTCGGAAGATGAGTCCGTCCAAGACAAGGCCAAGGATAAAGGTGCCCGAGCTGTTTACAACACTGACTAGAGAGGTCAACATGCTAATGCTTCAAAGTCTTTCTTGTTAACATCTTCACATGCCTACGTAGAAGATTGCTCGGATATTAAGCATTCTTCCGGCACGACATTATTTACCTAGCCGCTGCTTCATGGGCGTCGGTTGGCCCACGTTGTGATATAGATTATAATTTTAGGAGTATTTTCATAGTTTATTTTATCCGTCTTAGCTTGACGAACCTTCTTTTGTTAATAAACACCTTTTATACAATCTGCACAGGCAATCTAATGATACAATATGACGGTATCAAGTCAAGATATTATCAAGGTTTGAGGTAATAAGATAATTTGTAAATTAATAATCGCGGCGGTTTGATAGTATTCTGAACACGCTTGAGCACCGAGAAGGCGATGCTTTTACGTAACGGTCAATCTTTGCAAAGCCCATGTTCTGCAACAAGCACCGATGGCCAATTAACCCTCAGTCCACATTTATGACTTACAAGTCATCGACCAGACGGCTGAGTCCCTGGGGCATGCTAATAACGTCTTCAAAGGGCATGCGGAGGGCCACGACGCGGCCACGATCAGCCATGAAACGCCATGAAACGCATGTACTCGGCGGAGTTGGTGGTGTTCATTCCAAGGATACCGGGGTAGCCGGCGGGAGCAGGAATATCACCTCGCGCGCTCCATTGTGACATTCCGTTCTGGAACTGGTCGCTGAGCAGGAAGTTGCCAAGCTTGGCACCCTCTGGGCGGAGAGCATCCTTGAGAATAGCGACAGAGCAAGGCCAGCTGACAAAGCTGCCCTGGGTAGGGAAGGAAACGTTAACACCCCCAGAGGATCTCAAGCCCATGGAAGCGGTAAACGAAACGGCCTCGGTGCTGTTGGGTTTCTCAAAACGGCCAAGGGAGAACCAGTTCCGCGGACCCAGCGGGGGGGCGAAAGAAAGCAAGTAGTTGATATGCATTTTGGATTATGAAACTAGCCAAAAGAATGAGTAGTTGTTTCTGATGCCTAAAAGTGATGATTAACAATGCAGTAAAGATTTTCCTTCATTTATACGAAATCACAAGCCGACTGAACAAAGCGCGAAGCTTAACGGCCTTGATTGATCATGCGCTTGGCCATAAGATGAAAGTATGCTAGGCGAAGCTGTCGTCATTGCTGTTCTAGATGTTTTTCGGCGCCCCATTGCCTTTTCGGTGATCATCGATGCCCCGAGTATGTGCTGTAGATGACGCATCCAGCCCGTGTAATATAAATGGGGCGATAGAGAGACTGAACAGGGAGAAAAACGAGGATCAACGGGGGGGAGTCAGCGGATTTCGGCAAGGTTTACCGCTATCGTCCGTTGTAATGCGTGGCTTAGCCTGGAGTTTACAGCGTCTCCGCGTAATTGAACACTAAAGAAGCTTAAATAAACTCTACATTCGCCTTATGATCAGCATATTAAGCGCAGCAGTCCTACATATACTAGCTACTGGTTTGGAATCTGTAGGAATAGGCAACAAACCACCGGTAGCTCGTATTCATTTGCGTACTCTGTCGTTTGGAATCAATTCTCCTCATTTCGAATGAAATTAATGCAGGCATAACTAACGGACTTCTAGGCTTGGCAAGCGGACATCCAACTGTATGCCATTTATTCTCAATTTTCAGGTGGTCTGTCAAAACACTAATATTGGTTTCAAACCGGTATTGGCATCCCGCTTTTGATAACAAAGAGATGGCACGCAGTCTTTCTCTTCCTTGACTCTTATCGACATCCAAGTAATTGTCCCAAGTGCTTTCATTATAACTAAATCCTTTCTTTCGGTGTTGATTGCCTTGTTGACTACCGCTGCAGCCAGCAGTGGAATAACACTGGTAGAGGCTCCATCCTCATTCTTAGAGGAATCCTTTAGGGAATTGTTATTAGGCATCCCACATATGCTAACGAGCACCCCAAATTGTGGCTGGAGACCTTTAGTAAGCCTGCGACGGCGATGTCGGTGGCCACTGTTAGTTTCTTAGCATTTGGAATCTAACTCAGACGGCTGCCATCCATGCACGACACCCTTCCCCCTACCCCAACGCGTTCCACACCTGTGCAACGCGATCACTGCCGTCTTTAAAGTTATTCATGATAATGAAGGCGCTTTTCAAGCTGAATTTCTCCTCTTTCGGTGAGGCTCATCAAATGGTCATTATCATCGCTAAAAACGCCATAGTGTTGCCGAGCTAATGCGTATCGTCGTCCGATGCTTAAGAGGGTGCCCAAGGAGGGCAAGGCATATAATATATATCCTTTGAAGGTCGAATAGGGCAATCCATAGATATTAGGCTGCCTATATTACTTCGTATTAAAGTAAGAGTCAAATTAGCATTAGGTTATCCGCTGGCCCATTAGCAAGGTAATAATTAGAGGAGTTGATGGATTAAAAATAGCTTTACTTAGTGATAGGATAGGGAAAAAAAGGGTTTAGATAAGGTTAATATGTTAGCTTATTTTAATTTTGCTGTAAATTGCTGGTGTTGGAAGTGGTTGACCGTTTAGCCGTAGTTGGCCATAATTTGGGGTGCTTATTAGTATACGTGGGAGGCTTATTAGTAATTCCCATCCTTTAACCTGGATTACCCAGAGCTGGATAGGACCATACAAGTTGACCCTCTTTTACCTAGTTACAAAATCGCTAACCAAACGTCAGCGGGTCTGCACTTCCAGGTATAATAACATGGTGGGGGCCATTTCACTTCTATAATCTTGGTTACTGATAACTGTTTAGGGCAAACTATCGATGATCTCATCGACAATCTCGCCGATATTCACAATCAACGTATCCGTTGGATGGATGAAACCGGTGTGTATAACACGGTGCTTTCGTTGACGTCTCCTGGTATCCAGGCTATTTCCGATGTTGAACTTGCCGAGAGATTGGCAACTTAGGCCAACGATGACATTGCGGGGTCCATTGCCAACAATACCATGAGATTTGGAGCATTTACCGCCCTGTCGATGTATAATGCCACCTAGGCCGCTCTCGAACTGCGCCGTTATGTGTAGGAGCTGGGCTTCTATGGCGCCTTGCTAAACGACTTCCAGCAAGCTGATGTCGACAACAGTAAGCATATCCACCAAAGCATATATAGCCTCGCAGTTCCTACAGGATAGGTGGATGAGGAAATGACGAACAAGTTGTAACTGATTTGTGGAATCTGAAAAGGGTTTCAATGTCGGTGGATCGCGATGACTTTAAAGACAGTTGGCAGGAATTGCGTGGTTAATGTTGTTATTTACTCTAGTCATGCGCGGAAGGAATCTCTCGTAACTATACCACGGTTAAATTAACAACGAGGCCGAGAGTCGTAGAAAAATGCCATTCTTATTCCTTGACATCAGTCCCCTGGTTGATGTGATGCCTCTCCTGCCACCCTATTACTGACTTGGATAACCAGTTACTGAAACCTCTTCCCTCTTTACGCTTTCTGGCCCAGGAAAAATTTCATTCAGGTTTACTTTTGGTTACCAAATAGAATTCAATAAAATGCTTGTATCTACTTGTATCGACTAGTATTCCACATCTACATTGTCCTGAGATTTGACGTGACATCAAGGTGTGGAGTCTAGCCACGTACACAAGCCAACACACTAACTAGTGATATGCCATCACACGCTCCGCATTTCTGACCTTATCTCATCACTCCCAGATTGTTCTCTTCGGATGGAAATCTTCCGAATTATTACTCGCTTCTAGCCCCTATCTTTGTTTTCTGAAAGTTTTTCCGTTTATTTTTCCGATGCATTTCCCGACTGCCTTATCCGTTCAGCATGTCGCCCCTAACCAAATCCGTTGTGCCGACATTAGTCCGATGATGGGATCAGGCTCAGGGATAGTGGAATGGGTTGCAGGTACCTCAAGGAACCCAAGTCGACGCTATCGGCGATCCATTCCTTTAAAAACGCCATATTCATCAGTTGTGCATTATGCATGCATTCATTGGCCAAACCTTAAAGACCTGAGCATGTACGATTGCAGATCCCTGGCATCATATGCTTGGCCAACCACACAGGGCGAGACGACTTTGGGAGGTGCATGGCAAAAGTATTTACTGGGCATTTTCTGGTAGCGACTGGCAGTAGACACATACCAGACTACGGAGTATAGTTCTCGGAGTGGCAAACAGGTATGAGTAACAAACAAGTAATTCCATTATTCCCAATTCTTTTGTTACGGACTTTGTCTTATATACATTGTTATAAATTTGCACTGAAAAGAAAGAAATCACCAATCGCTTGTGGTCATCTAAGGAAGAGGAATGGACTGCGCGTGGTTGAAAAACAGTCCCTCGGGATCGACAGCCGCCTTGATCTGCTTCAGCTTCTCGTAGTTGGCTCCATAGAGGCGAGAGCTCCACTCGGCCTCGGTCAATTCCGTGTCAGCGTAGTTGACAAAGCCGCGGAGAGAAGCACCACCATCAACAAGAGCCTGCTCGAATGGCTTGATTAGGCCCTTGAGGTAGGCAGGGCCATCGGCAGGGTAGTTGCTGGCGTCAATAGAGTTTGCCTCCCAGCGGATCAGCCACAGGTTCTTGCCATGGGCATAAGCAGTGTCGGAGTCGGAAATGTCACGAGAGACACCACCCCAAAGGTCAAGGAATCCCGACTTCCTCATGTCGGTGCGGTTAAAGGACATAGTGGTGCTGCTAAAGAGGATGCGTACCTGCTCCTCAGTCAAGGGGTGGTCGGTAGTAGTAGTCAAGGCCTGCGTATAGAATGCGCGGCCACCGAGCGAACCACCGGTGGGGCTGTTCATACCAGCACCTGCAACGGCGACTTCCATGTCCCAAAAAGGCAGCTCCGTCTTCTTGATAACGGTCTCGTCGCTAAGGGCCTTGAGACTGTCGACAAGAGGCGCAATGACATTGTCAAACTTGGAAGGGTCACCGTAGAAGTAGCCCGATCCGGTGTACGGGAAAGCAGTGAGGCTCCAGCGGAGAGCAAGCTCATCGGGGCACTTGCTGCTGGTAGCATAATCCTGAATAGCAACAACAGCCTTGGCAGCAACATCAAGGGAGGCACGGCCAATGGAGAGGGTGAAGTTGACAGCTCGATCAAACTCGGGCTTGTGTGTCTGAGTGGTGGTGGAGAGGATGATGCCGTAAGATGCGCCGGCACCCTGAGCAGCCCAGAAGAGATCCGAGCCCTTGGTGGCGTTCACAATGGTTCCGTTGTACAACATGTACTCGACGGAGACGAGGTTGTCCATTGGTGTACCAAGGTGTCGGGAGGTGCTTCCAAAGCCACCGCCAATGCTGGAGCCAGTGGCACCGACGTGAGCACCACGGACATGGGGAATATGGCGGCCAGCCGTGTCCCAGAGGTGCTTGACCACGGGGCCAACATGAGAGCCTCCGCCAAAGGTCAGATAGGTGCTGGACTTGTCATAGCTGACCGAGTCAAAGGCAGCCATGTTGATGACCAGGTTGCCAGGGTCACCGAAGCCATACCCCTGGAAGGAGTGTGCAGGGCCGAGGGCAGAAGCTTTGACAGAGGCATTGCGGGCACAGTCGAGAGAGAGAGCGACCTCATCCCTGGTCTCGGGGAAGGCAATACAGGCCGGGTCAGGCTTGATTCTCTTTTGGAACTGCAGCGTCTGGCTGGCCCATGTGCTATCAGAGCTCACGATGCTTCGCACGCCAGCAGTAGTCAAGCAAGCTTGAAGAGTGGTAGCGGAACTGTCATTCTGTGCGGCAACAAACAAAGGGGCAAGGGAAAGCAGCGAGGCAACGGCAAAGCGCAGCAAAGAGGAGTGGGATTCCATCTTGGCAACAGACTTTTCTTTTTTTTTCTTTTGCAAAGGACGGACCAGAAGTGATGGATCAATCGAAAACGGGCGACGCCGTGATCGATAAATAACATCGCCTCGCGATAATCTTAATAGACATGATATAAGGTTTGGTATTGTGGATAGGGGATCATCATCAAAATTGCCGAAAACTCTTCCTTATCGACTAATCAATCTGGCGAGTTTCATAACCACTTTGCCTTGCATGCTTAGATTGGCGGAAACGTCTAGAAGCCAAGGATCCGCCAGCCTTGACGAAACCATCACGAACGGGTTGACCCCTGCATATTTTTAAGGTTGCATGTGACACCCTGCTGGGAGCAGCCGTTCCGGACTCCAGTTCGAGATTATCGCCATGGAGTTGTGTAGTTTGAGTGGGACAATTGGATTTGACCCTTGGGCTGGGCACGTTTCCGCATGCTATTTTTCCGTCGCCACAGAGCCCGTTGCGGTCCGTCACAGCCCGCACTGGTTAGCCGACGGGTAAATTGGAAAGCACTGACAGCTCTGTTTAATCCACCAGTTCCCCCACGGCCTCCAATGGCTGGCTGCAAAACTCGACCCCTGGCCCCTTCAATTTCCGGCTCCGCCGACTAAACGAACTTAGCCGTATGAACTGGACAAGGCGCGTTTCGCGATCCGAGGAGATTTGGAAACGTGGGTGCTGATATATGTACGCGCGTTGGTGAACATCATCTCAAGGATGCGTTTGCTCGAATCTTGAACCGTTTAGCGATTCATCCATTCCTTGACTCTTGTTAATTTGCCCAGTTGCTTCCTCGGAGTAAACCCTTCCAAGATGCGTCTGACCCATTCCGTTGTCGGGTCCGCTCTCTGCATCTCGTCTTGCAGCGCCGTGACCCTTTTCGCAGCAGACTCTGGCGGCAATGTGACTACGCTGCACCTTGCTGAATCCAACAGCAACTACACTCTTTCGGCGACTGCAAAGACGTCGGAGTGCGAGGCCAATCCCTCGACGCTTACTCTCGACGGCGCCAGTCGCGTGCTGTACTGCCTTGACCGTGGTGGTAGAAGCTCAACCTCGGGATCGCTGAACTCCTTCTCCATCGATGAGAGTGGAGCTTTGACTCGTATTGCAAGAGTTAGTGCGCCCTTGAGCGGCGTAGCTGGTGAAATCCTCACCACATCGACTGGCGCACGAGGATACATCAGTGTTTCATAGTGAGTGCAATTGAACGCAATTGAGCGCAATTGAGCGCAATTGCGGCCATTATGGGTGATTGGATTGCTAACCCGACACAATAGCAACCGAAGCGCAGCTGCTGTGTACGCCCTGGGCGACAATGGCGCTCTGCCCGGAACTGGGCCTGTGCAGCTGATCTTGCCCAACATTACCGCTACTGGGCCAGTCCCTTCGCGACAAGACAGGAGTTACCTTCACCATGTCATTATTGATCCCACCAACAAGTTCATTGTGCTCCCAGATCTTGGTGGTGACAGGTGCCGAGTGTACACCTACGACAAAGACTCCGTAGCCCCCATTGTTGAAGTGGGCAGCCTGGTGGCCGACCCTGGCAGTGGGCCTCGCCACGGATTCTTCAGAATCATGGACAATGGAGAGACCTTCTTCTACTTCAACGGCGAGCTTTCCCAAAAAGTCTACTCTTACCGCGTCACATATACCTCCAAAGGCCTGGAATTTACAAAGGTTTTCGAGATTACTGCAATCAGCGATGATCTGCCTGCCACCAAGGCTCCCACCAGTGAAATTGCCATGAGTGTGAGTAGCCATCAATTCCAGATCTTTGTCATAACATGAGATAGATGGTGCATGATTCTAACTCCAATTCGCATAGCCTGACAACCGCTTCCTGGTCGTATCCAACCGTGAAAAGTCTTTCCGAGACTCCCCCATTCTGCGTTCGGGACCTTCTGATACCCTCTCCACCTTTGAGATCAAGGAGGACGGCACTCTAAGCCTTGTGCAGCTTGCTCCCTCTGGAGGCTGGTCCCCCCGCCAATTCTCCTTCAACAAGGCCGGAGACATGATTGCTGTGGGCCACCAGAACAACAAGACTGTCGTGGTGTGGAAGCGAGATTTGGAGTCTGGAAAGATTATCCTGGAAGAGGAGGGTGGAAAGCTTGGCGAGGTAACTCTGACTGGAGCTGTCGTCGCCACCATCTGGGACGAGTAGATGATGTGACTGTCAAAAGTCTAAACAGAGGAGGCCAACAACCTTCTCCGTAGCATCCGGGAGATCTTTAAGGCTGAAAGATCATTTGCCAAGCCTGGAAATGAAGTGGCCAGGTTCCCAGGACCATAACTGCAGGCACTTCCAAAAACTTTGATTCTAAAAGCTGCAATACATAGTCTAATACCCCATAGCTGCCAGTTTGGCCAGCTCTTCGGCAGCAACGTCGCGACTGGGGCGCATTTTTGCTTGCTCGCCAAATTCTCTCGCTCCTAATCTCATCGATTTAGCCTCCTCGCTGCCTCTGAGAACTTTTAGGAAAGCTTCAGTGAGATATTCTGATGACCAATCAGGGCTTTTCTCCTGACATGCCCATGTGTCAATGCCTAGATACTCCACTAATTGAGCAAAGTCATACAGATCAATCCAGAGAGGAAGGGTTATCTGTGTGACTTCTCTGCTATTTTTTAGTTTGCAGACTAGCCAGTCATAGTTGGTACTTGACCAGGACTAACCCCAAGGCATCGTGAAAGCCTCCTGCTCCGCCGTGGTGAACGGGAGCGACTAGTGAGAACCAAACACGATAACCATGGTTGGTGGTTGCTTGACCTAATTCACTAGCTCTCGGTGTTCCTGTCCATTCTTTCCAACATCGGCAAGGTTAATGGGGCCAGTACTCACTATATTCGGAAGAAGACGGAAAGCGTCTGAGTAACCCATGGAACTTCAGGTCTATACAAACCCATAAAGTCGAGAGGGTTTTTTTTATCCCTTTACCTTTGAGTATGGACCTGCGACCGCCAGCACCGAGAGTGACCAACATGCAGCGAACACTTTCAAAGTTGAGGTATATGTTGGCAGGTATGAGATGCCATGGCACAGGGAACGGGAACCCAGACGCCGTCTTTCAGTAGCGCGCGTTAGCTTGAAAATTGTCATATGGGAATGACGGTCGCGCAGATCTTACGAGGGGTATTTCCAGAGCAAATTAAGGGGTGGCTGCACAGCCGGTGCAATGCCCGACAAAACATTGGGCGTGATGATGGCGTGGCGTCGACGGCGGGGTTGAGAGGCATATCCAAAGCCACAATAGCAGGGTCCACTTCCTCGATTATCTCTCTAACGGACAGATACAACGAGTAGTAGTCATCAGTTGACCAGGGAGAGAGCCCGTGTTGAACGATGCGGCAGAAGCCCTTTGCCGATGCCAGGCCTGGGGCCCACATGGATCATGCTTTCACTTCCCACACCCTCTGACAAGGGGGAGGCCTCTTGATAAGTCGGCCCTTGAAGGGGATGGAAACCGACAACTGTAGCAGCTTGTGCACTCTTCCGCGCCAGAAAATATGTTCGTTTAATCCGACCCGCGATCTTGGGAGAGGATGCATAGTGCATTTTTGTATCCGGGTAACCCTCGAGCAGAGCATAGGCTGTCGCCATATGTACATATGAAAGGCCGTATAGCTCGCTCGTAATGAATAGAATTACGGTGTTTTTGCCGCGTACTGCTTCAAGTGCGGATTCTGGCGCCCGTGATGGCCAGAAAACTACTAGCACCGCCGCTACCGCAAGCACAACGGTGAAGCCATAATACTTCAAGCCCGCCATACAAGCGCAGGACATGTCAATCGAAGTGCCGAGTAACAAGTTTTAAGGCAAAAATGGGCCCTAAACCACACAAGAGTTGGTGTGCTTGAATTCAACCGCCGCGTTTTCTTGGAAATTAGGCCGAATCCATAACACGCCCACATCCCGGAGAGGCGGCTCCGATTCAGATACAGTGGCAAGGAGCCAACCCCAAACCCTTTCGGTGATGGTGTGACTCAAAAACCAGGTACGGTGGCGTCCCAGCAGAACATTTTGAGCCATACTGCAAAGAATAATGTACCCAGCGACCCGACACTCAACAGAATAATGAGAAATGATTCATTATTTTGCTTGGTATTTAAGTAAAAACTAATCAAGCGGAACCCGTTTCCGCATTGCTAGTCATGACCCCATTTTATATCTCCATTCCAAACCCGATATCGTATTTTATTCGTCAATGCCTTTAGGTCACAGGTCTTGGATGTACTAAATCCGCCGTACTGGCGTTAATCCCAGGGCTATGCTTTGTGTCGTCGAGCTGGTAGCTCTCGAGAAATGTTTCTGGGTCCAAATCTGCGTTTCGAGATCTCTTTGTGGATCTCGAACTGACGGCATTGCTGGCATTGCTGGGGTAGCTAGACGAGTTATAGTTGTATGTGGACTTCTTTGGGTCCCGCCACAGGTGTCGCAATTTCTTGAGAGCAGGCAAACAAGCGCAAATCATGCCGGATGCCATCTCAATGCCAGACCAATAGGCCAACGGCCCTACGTTCCAGGGGCGGTTCCGAGTATTGTGCAAATATGGAATGGCCTGCAGTCGCAAAAACGTGACCAACGTGATTCTATGTGAAGAGGTTAGCCGCCGGTTGTATACGCGTATACAAGTAGACA
The DNA here is from genome assembly GCA_020623695.1 of Calonectria henricotiae. Lineage (NCBI taxonomy): Eukaryota > Fungi > Ascomycota > Sordariomycetes > Hypocreales > Nectriaceae > Calonectria > Calonectria henricotiae. Next base: position 120,841 of record JAHVYB010000003.1, read on the forward strand.
TGATGAGGATAACCAACGCAGTTCCAAGAACGAACATTCCGATGACGGAAAACTTCTTCTTTACTCTCATGTTGAGTCCCTTGACCATCCATACAGCCATACCGAGCGTAGTTACATCCAAAAGGACGTTGAGGATGGAATGCGCCCATGTGATTTTGATGATACTCATGCAGGTACCCTCGTGCACCCCATCCCATTGGTTCCAGAAGTATGACACGGGCTTGCACTGGAAGGAATCGACAAACGCAAATGTCACGCCGATGACGATGTTTGCTCCCATGGCAACGTAGGACACCCAGCGAAACCCGGCAGTGTTGAAGATGCGAAGATAGAAACACAGAATCGACATGCGGACAAACATGTTTCCAAGTTTGTATCCTGCTGTAGAAGCATAAAAGGCCTTTTCATGGTCAGTACATGACTACTTGTGAGGGACAGCATTCATGGGGTTTACTTTGAAAATTTTGTCTTGATCTTCAAATGGAATCTTCCACGCATCTCTTCCTAGTCCGTATTGTGCAGCTGGTGAATACAAGGTTAGCAACAAGCACAGGATGGCCTAAGGGGTGGTGGATATACCGATATACTGGCCCACGGCAGCGTCCAGTGTCACAAGCTAGCCAAGAATCGTCAGCTATCGCACACAAGATGTGCACGCGTCCAAACTCACCACGGCAGCGGCAATGGTCCAGTCGTCCCAGCCAATATCCCCAGCAAGGTTTTTAATCTTCAAGAGAAATCTGCACCCAATAATTGCCGATGATAGTACCATGGTGCAAATGACATAGATCCGTATTCCAACCGAGATGTCCCGATCCGGAATACCGCAAATGATGGAGGTTACGTTGAGAGCTGAAAGCGCCTCCTTGACGGAGCAGGCTTCGTAGAAGCATGGTGAGAATGTATCTTCGAACCCAGACTCCGGTTTGTATCTGCAGGAAGAGGAGGAATCATTCTTTGGGGGTGCTGGGTCAAAACATCCCAGCTGGTACACAGGCGTCAACGTCGAGTCTCTCGTTGGGGTAAATGGCAGAGGCGAAGCGTGACTTACTGAGCATGCAGGTAAATCTGCATCTGTCACCCGGGCAAAAGCTCCTGCGACGAGCACCCATAGGAGGAGCCCCAGTTGGGAGCGAATCTGCATTGTGAATTCGTCGGACCAGCAGAGACACTTGCGACACAAACACTTTGATATTGAATTGGGGCATCCCAGAAAGTTTTTATAAAAGCGCACGTGGGACAAGACCTGGCAGCCCCCTCCATGTTGCTAGCACCCACAACATTTGTCACTTGGCCTGTCAATCGTCTGGAGATGAGACCACTGTCGATGCGGCAGGGAGCTGCTCAGACAGCTGCATGGTGCAGCGCCATTAGCCCAGGAGAGACTGGATGGCTGCCCCACAATGGCAGTCCGGTGTTTCTAGATGTCCATGGCGTTCCCTGGCCCTACAAGGCGGAGTAATGTGTAATCAACAGGCCAATAACCCAATAGTCGGTGGATAGTACGTCGCACCGATGACACCTCTCACGGCCAACTGGGAAGAGGCATTCCCCCATGCTTGACACTATATAATTAAATGGCCATAAAACTGGGGGCCGAGATTCCCCGAGCACTGTGCTTTTATATCCGTATCCACATGGTGTTTAGTGCACAATGATCTGCAAGGGCCACAATGAGTTTGACTTTGCCTGCAAAGTAGAGATTATTGCTTCGATCGGGTGCAGTGAACACTTTGGGCAGCAGAGCTTACTCGTCAGTGTATGCAAGACCCAGAGTGCTTTCGGAAGCATAGATGGGAAATACATCAATTGATTGCAGCAAGCCGTCGTCTTGTTGCCATTCACAACGTGGACGAGCTTGACTCGCCTGCCCGTCTAGCCATCGAACCAAGACTTCGCTCCAGGCTTGCCGGCCTTCTTCTCGATGACAAAAGCAATATGATATACCCCGGTGTTAATCCCTTTAGCGGCAATCGTGAAGACAATAGTCCTGCTGGCGGCGGGATCCGGGTCCGCATTTACAAGACTAACGCGCCGTTGGTCAGATAGAACTGGTGTGCTTTGACCACGACGGACCCAAACCTGACCCGCCCGCTAGGCCCCGTCTCGATGATCAGTTGGCTGTTCTTAATTTTCCATGATGCTGACCACCGGCTCAATTCTTCGTTCCTGCACAACAATGGAGTATCAGGCTGAGTAAAATGGCGTAGTTCCCGCTCTGCCGCTGCGGCGGTACTAGTCGCCGCTCAGACCTCACGTGGTTTTCGAGCCCAAGACATGTCCAGTGCGAGCGTTTCCCGCCGAGTCCTGCTCATGCATGACTCGGAATGCGAAAAACTGTCGCGCTAACCCATGAGCGTCGACGCAGAGGTGAGCCTAGAAAGCACTTTGTCAATGTTGGAGTGACTGCATGTCGAAAGTCTGACTCGCCTCTCGGTCTTTTACATACCTGGCCAAATTTGACAAGACTCAATGCCCCATCATGACGGCGGGCACCGCTTGGCACCGCCAGAAAGGGGCCATTTACTTGGCTAGTCATGTCGAGGAACAAGAGCTAACAAGGGGCTGCCTCCTTGCTCACATCATCACCGACAAAAGCAATGTCGAGTTAGTTTCCGTTCCTCGGTGCATTCATCTATACAAATACAAAGGCAGCCTATGCAACCTTCCCCGCGTGTGCACCCTGCCGTCCTGCCACCCGTTTTTTTTTTGGTTGTTGTAGCCGCATGTAATTCAACATGGCCGCGTCCTCTCTTTCTCTACGATCTTTATTGTTTCTTTTCGCTGCGCAAGCATCTTCCCTTCCTTTGCTGGATTCAGTCCTTAAAACAGTGACCAACACTGTCGCGCCCGTCACAGACTCACTCAACAAGATCACTTCGGGCGTGGTAAACACGCTCGTTCCCCCGTATTCTCTCACAGATGCCAACTCAACTCTAAGGTCTGCCGAGATCTTGTTGAAGCAGACCAACTTCCTCTATGGCCCTGCAATTGGTGGTGGCCCATACTTCCCCACTGGCGCACTCGGTCTGGCCAAAATTGCGGTAGATCAGGCCTTGATCGAGCTTGAACTGGCACCCCAGACCGCATTGGTTAGCCTCGACCTTGTAGACTCTACAGCGGCGACCCCCCAGTACAATGGGTTGAAGACACTCGATGACTACATCCTCCTCTACAAGAACCAACTACGGAGAGTGCTCCCAGAGGGCCCTGACCCCGGCACTCTCACCAACTTTACCCAGGATCTCTTCTTTTCTATGGAGCGCCTGGCGAACAGCCCATACATGATCAAGCGGCTTTTCCCAACCTCCGATACATTGCAGTTCAAGGTCGACGATGACATTGTAAGAAACCTGACCAATTCAACCCTTCAGCAACTGTTCGATGGCGGCCGTCTCTTTTACACCGACTACCGTGCCCACAAGGATCTGGACAAGGCCCTCAGATACTCAGCAGCATGCGATGCCTATTTCTACATTGATTCAAAGTCTGGTAATTTAACCCAATCCTATCGATTATAGACGAATTGCCCATATTGATCATTTATTAGGACAATTGATCCCCCTCGCGATTCGTACAAACGTCGGGGCCAACTTGATTTATACGCCTCTTGACAGCGCGAATGATTGGTTGCTAGCAAAGATGATGTACAATGTCAACGACTTTTTTTTTGCCCAGACATCGCATTTGGCTAGTACCCATGAGGTAGTGCAAATCGCCTACATGGCTGCGATCCGAACCATGAGCGAGAATCACCCCGTTCTCGCTCTGGTCAATCGCCGTAGGTTACTTTACCGCCCTTTTCGTATTCACATCACTCACCAAGCCTCCCACAGTGTCGTACCAAGTCTTTGCCATTCAACCACTCGCCCTGGTAGGTTTCATTGAATGAGAACCAGCAGACCTTGGAAATTGCTGCTAACCTTGGGGTCTTAGGCGGTTCTGTTTGCTCCAGGAACTGTGTTTGATCAGATTTTCCCTTTCACCGGGCTATCTTCAATGGACTACTCCTCAAATTTGTACAAAAACGGCGAGCAAGGTCGCTTCCGCGCAAACTACTTTCACGATAACCTCCGGAATCGGGGACTGATCAATTCGACTCTGGGCCCTGAGTTATCATCTTTCCCATTTTTCGAGGACGGCTCGGTTATTTATGCATCGCTCCGCGCCTTTGTGAAAAGCTTTGTCTCGTCTTACTACCCCAATGATTCCAGTGTCAAGGCCGATGCGGAGCTCCAAGCCTGGGTACAAGAAGCCCGCGGCCCCGCCGCAGCCAGGGACTTCCCAACAATCTCGGGCACAGAGGATCTTGTGGGTGTGTTGACGCATATTGTAAGTATAGCAGTCACGTTGACGTTTGACTTGGAAACTAACTGACCACTTTACAGGCCCATCTGGTGTCCATCTCCCATCATGCAGTCAACACAAACGATATCCTCTCCGTCTCTGCTACCTTGCCCTTCCATCCCTTGGCTTTATACAAGGAACCCCCTACCAGCAAGGGCGTCACCAACGTTGCCTCGTATCTCCCCCCGCTGGACAAGGTTTTGCTTCAGTTCAGCTCAGGCGCATTGTTCTCCCGTCCACTATTGGCGGGAACCAACCGCACCCTTGTTCACATGTTTGACGACCAGTCGATGCTCGGCCGTATGAACGACCAAACACGAACGGCGGCTGCAAAATTCATGAAGGAAATGCAGTCATTTAGCACCGTAGTAAGCTCGAGAAAGTTTGATGCCAATGGTCTTAGCCAGGGCATGCCATTTCTGTGGCAAGCATTGGACCCCAATGTTATCCCATGGTCCGTGTCAATTTGAGCTTGACATTTTGGGACATATTTTCGGCTGGCTCATCCATCATCTCATAGGGTTGAAGCTGAATGACCTGATCAAGGTAGGTTTCGCAACAAGGTTCCAATAGCCTATAATGCATATGGTTAACAGGGCACCTGGTGAACTATAGGGGTTTTTCTTTACTACGTTTAATTCATTCAATGTATATATTGCACAATTTAATGAGTTGAAGATACCTTTCTTCATATGCAACCTGAAGTGAGCATGCGAATAGTGTAGGCCATCTCCAGAATGCCTCGCATATTTCATACGGCGATTCTCTAGTCGTCTTATTCCAATAATAGGCACAGCATATTACTGGCTCACTTTCACGCTTTTATGTTTTCCTGCTGGTGATGAGTTTCGAAAATGAGAGTGAGAATCGTCCAATGGTCACATTCTTCCTCTCAACAAACGCCATCCGCATTGAGTTAGACAATCCGCATTAGGCAAGATAAGAAACGATTGGCTTATCGATAACATGTTGGCCTCACACGGCCAATAGTGGAATTGCGATATGCCACATTCATGACAGAAGGCAAGAAAACCCAACCCGTCGCACTCGTCAATTAATTGAAGTATAAATATGATAAATTTCTTAGTATTTAATCAGATGTCAAGTAAAACCCTGTCTTTGTCATAGTTTGTTGTCCTTTTCTGATTTATGATGAGGGCTCGACAATAAACCACTGAAAGTTTATTAATATAAAAACCCCAATGGAATGGCAGCCATCATGTTTTATTTTACTTGCATCAAGATGCTAAGAAGAGGGCAAGGTTATGTTTTCAAAAAAGGAACAATAATGATGAATACAAAATTCTTCATGATATACTTAATATTTTGACGGAAGCTATTTGGAAATATAAAACATATGTATAGGGTACCTGGCTGTCAACCAAGTTTGCTGACTAAACGGTCTACTCCCCTCTTCTGACAAGGTTCGGATATCCCGACCCGTGAATGTTGCGTTGTAGATTATACCGGATACGGAAAAAAATGTCGATAGCGCTAGAGATCGACTTCTTCAAGTGTGGTATTACTTGCCAGGTGCGGGGAAATAGGTATCTATGGCTTGGACTTGGTATCAGATTCAGTCATGTTACCAAATCAGCTAGAGTCGGCCCCAGAAGCCGTCTGCTGTCTGTCCATGTTCGGCTAACCTATGCGGCTATGCTTAACTGTACGGGGGATTATATATAAATAGCCATATGCGGGACAAAACTGAACGAGACCCTGTTGATAACATTGATCTTCCTATCCCTCCCCACCACACGCCCCACCCCGCCCACCCACCCCGCTCACCCGCTCCCCCCGCCACCCCCCCACCCCACCTCCCCCAAACCAACCTCCAACAACTAACAGCCTCAAGCCCACACCCCTCTCAACCTCTCTCACCACTATCTCTCTGTGCTTTCTACTCCTTGTGTTCTCGTCCCACGCTGTTTGATTCCTCCACGTCTGACTGTTCGT
>JAHVYB010000003.1:127153-307167 GCA_020623695.1 Calonectria henricotiae
GGTAGCGGTGAGCGGTGTGGAGAGACGGGTTGTAGTGACTGTGCCGTGCTTAGGGATTTGTAGTGTGATACACAAGATGAGAGGGCGACCCAGAGAGCGGTTTCTTGTGCCTCGCTGTAGGGTAAACCAGGTGGAGGGGGAGAAGCTATGGAGGGTATGATAAGAAAAGGCCCTGTGGTGGCAGAAAACACGTCAAGCCTCTCAAGCTCGACGACTTCAACAAACCCCCCCCCCCCCCCCCCCCCCGAAGGAGCACATACTTTAAGCATCTGCCTTCAAGCTTAAACCCACAACATGTCTGAACTCAAGATTGCACGAATCGATGTGTTCCAGGTGAATCTCCCTTTCTCTGGTGGTGTTTATAGGCTTTCCGCCGGACGCGAGTACAGGGGCTTTGACGCTACCATCGTTCGTGTTACTACACAGAATGGAATTGAAGGCTGGGGCGAGAGCACACCTTTCGGCTCTACCTACGTGGCTTCCCATGCCCTCGGTGTCAGAGCAGGAATCGCAGAAATCGCCCCCAGGCTGATTGGGCTGGACCCTCGAAGGGTAGACCGAATCAATGATGCCATGGATGAGGCACTGGTGGGCCACCTGCACGCCAAGACCCCCATTGATGTTGCTTGTTGGGACATCTTTGGAAAATGGGCAGGCCTTCCAGTTTGCGAGCTCTTGGGCGGCCGAACAGACGTTGGGCTGCCCATTATTTCTTCCATCTATGTCGGCGAGCCCGAAGAGATGCGAGCCCGTGTTGCTGCACACCGGGCGCGAGGCTATATCGGCCACTCGATCAAGATTGACGGAGAGCCTTCAGCTGATGCGGCGCGAATTGCTGCCTCCTTGGCCGACAAGCAGCCGGGAGAGTTCTTCTTGGTCGATGCTAATGGTGGACTGTCCGTCGAAACGGCTTTGCGCATGTTGAGATTGCTTCCCGATGGGCTGGACTTTGTTCTCGAGGCACCCTGTCCTACTGCGCGAGAGTGTTATTCGTTGCGAAGGCGAAGCAACATTCCAATCATCTTTGATGAGTTGGCAACCGACGAGGCTTCTGTCGTGCAGCTCATCGCCGACGATGCAGCCGAGGGCATTGGATACAAAATCTCAAAGAACGGCGGCCTGACGCGTGGACGACGTCAACGAGACATTTGTGTGGCGGCAGGTTACACTTTCAGTGTCCAGGAAACCACCGGCTCGGATATCGCATTCGCTGCAATTGTCCATCTGGGACAGACGGTACCCGAGAAGAATTTGCGGTGCATTTTGGAGTGCCGTGATATTGTCACAGTTAAGACTGCGGATGGCGATTTTGCTGTCCGTGATGGCCGTGTTGTCGCGCCTACTGCACCTGGCTTAGGAATCACACCTCGCATGGATGTTTTGGGTGAGCCGGTGGCTAGCTACTCGTAGATCTACAGTATTGCGAGTTGCGCAATGTGGTCTGGACAGGAGACAGAAATAAATTCTTTGTATGCGAGCTAAAATTGACATTTTTACTTTGAAAAGAATAGTTAATGTCCTCGAGTACCCACACGAAACGAAGTCTGCAATACCGTACATGGTGCTCAACGTAAAGATTGAGAGTGTAAACTTGGGTTGTAAGATGTGGTTGGGTCCCAATGCTGGTTGATTTGGACTCACGTGTCATTATGGCCTTACAAACGCCATTACCACGGCTGCCCTGCGTAGTTGAGCATGTTCCGGGCATCGTCCACTAAGCTCTCAGTCAGTCAACCCTTCATTCTCTGGAGCCCATAATAGGACCCGCCAGAGGAATGAAAATGCGCTATTCCGACGCTTATGGCCTCGACCCCCGCATAACTAGTTAACTTCTAGCCTATTCCAGTCAAATTTTAGAGATCCCGCTGGCTGCCCTCGACTTCATCTACCCCGCGTTTATTTTTGGGACAGCTTAGTGCTGTGAGAACGGGTTCAACTCCGAAGAAGCCACCTATTACAGGAATATTTATGAGAACACCGTCACCGATCCCGCTGGATCCTTAAATACCTGACTAATATTGCGTCCGTGTACACAAACCGTTGCATTTCATGATTATTAATGTCCTTGCTGCGATTTACCCCGCACCTGTTCATCATACATCCTAAAGGGGTTGATGAACATGTGCTCGGATCGGATGGTGGGGCCGATTTGTGAGCATCAAGATTAGCCGGTCCGATCGCCGTCAAATGCATGAAGCCGAGACAGTTGTATAAGATAGGCTCGAGGTCCAGTCAAGGCTCCTTTCCTTGAAGAGTGCTCTAGAGTCCAATATCTGTACAATCTACTCAGAGACCAGCACGCCTACCAACCAACTAGCAACAATGACCAACACTCTGCCAACACACCGTCGCGCTTGGCGTCGTACAGACGACTATACCCCTGGAACCCCAAAGGTCAAGCTTGTCACCGAGCCTCTGCCATTGCCTCTGGCCCCGACTGAGATTCTGATCAAAGTCCACGCTGTGGCGCTCAACTACAGAGATGCCAACATCGCCAATGGCGGGAACCCATGGCCCGTCACCCCCAACGGCGTGCTGGGCAACGATGCCGCTGGCGAGATTATTGCTGTAGGCGACAAAGTCAAGAACTTGGCCGTGGGCGACCGTGTTGCCCCCATCACCGACACTGAAAACATTACTGGACGAGAGACGGGCAGATCATGGCTTGCAGCAGACGAGGACGGAGTGCTGGCTGATCATCTTGTATTCGACGAGGACAAGGTGGCCAAGCTTCCTCTTTACTTGGACTGGATTAACAGCAGCATCATTCCTTGCGCTGGTGTCACAGCCTGGTCTGCCGTGAAGGATGGCAGTGTTGGAAAGAGCGTTCTCATCCAAGGCAAGCAATGCATTACTCATCTCGTAATAATTCATCTGACCATCTCAAGGCACTGGTGGTGTTGCCATGTTTGCTCTCAAGCTGGCGCAGGCTGGAGGTCTCAAGATCATCCTCAGCTCTTCCAGCGACGCAAAGATTAAGAAGATTCAGGAGCAATTTCCCAAATCGCCTATTTACGGAGTCAACTACACCAACCCCAATTGGCACGAAGAAGTTCTTAAATTGACCGATGGTGCTGGAGTCGACATTGTGGTTGAGAATGGAGGAAACGGATCCGTTGTACAGAGTGTCCAATGCACGCGCCGCGGGGGCATTGTCAGCCAGGTTGGCTACTTGAGCGGCCAGGACCCGACCAAGTTGAAGGAGCTCCTTTCTGCACTCATTGACCGAAGAGTAATACTGAGGTAAGAATTATAGCAATCTTTGATTGTTGATTCACAGAGAGCTAATGGTGGCGATAGAGGCATCAATGCTGGATCGAGGCATGATATGGAGGATTTGTGTGCGGCGCTATCTGCAACAAAGCTCACGTTTGATGATATTATCGACAAGGTCTACAGTTTTGATCAGGTCGAGGAGGCTGTTCAGTTCCTCTGGGAGGGCAGGCAAATTGGAAAGCTGGTTGTCCGTGTGGATTAGAAGAATAAGTTACTGCCAATACATAAACAGCGTATATGACCTCTAGAACTATGAATACTCAGCTTCCCATCTACGGTTGCCAAAACGGTTATTCTGCGACAGCGCTGCTCTACGAGAGCGTGTAGAGTCTTGGAATACTGTTGGTGACCTGTTGCGAGATCGAACAAATGGGTGTTTATGGCTCAAAAAAGCAACTTGTATACAGTTATCAATCTCCTGATTGTTATAATTCAATGAGACAGGTGTCATCACCTTTATGGTTGCTTGAGAAGCGGACATTTGTCATTCCATGTTACAGGATATCGTTATCATGTTGATCGGAGAATACATTGTTGACACACTGTAATTACGCTGAGCGCTCGGTTACCTGAACCCATAAATCTGAAATTATAAACAATCCTAGGACATTGCGCGTCTTCCATGGACAAGTTGGGTTCAGAATTGCCAAATCGAAATTGCGCATTGTCTGCGTTCACTGGGTTAGTAACTTGGTAGAATCGTCACAGGGTACGTGTGACTGCGGACTTACCTCGAATACAATCTTTCCGAGCTTCATTTGGGCAACATTTTTCCCCAAGCAATGGAATCTCCCATGCCCAAATACCAGGTCGTTGGTGCGAATCATGGCCGAAAGCCTGTCAGAGTCCTCTTCAAACCACCGCTCAGGCCGGAATGCCTGTGCATCCTCTCCGTAAACTTCCTTGCTTCGATGCATCGCCTGGCCGGAGTAGCCAATACAGGCGCCTCCAGGTAAAAACACTTCTTTACCATCAACGACAACCTTGTCACCGCCAGCCGGAATGTCTCGAACAAAGATATTTGCAGCAGGCAGCCATAACCGTAATGACTCGCGTATCACGGCCTGCAAGTATGGAAGCTGCTTCGCCTGGGCCATTGAAATGAGGCCATCTCCCGATCCAGGAGCCTTGCCATCGCGTACAGCGTCATCAACTTCGCGCTGTAGTTTGGCATATACTCGGGAATTCGTCATGAGGTGAAGCATTGTGCCGCGGATAGCACCTGCAGTGGTATCTGAACCTGCAATGATTTGTTCAAGGGCCTCAGAGCGCAGTTCATCCCCGCTCAGACCGTGGCGGATGAAGGAGGCCAGCATATCAGACCTTTTATCCGTGGGGTTCCTGGCACGCTCATCGACGTAGCGAAAACACGTGGCGATCATTTTTCCAAACCCGTTATTGTCCTTTGGCGAGGGAGCAATGAACCTTCCGATAAAAGGGGCCTGTGCAAGCCAGCTAAAGCCCATGGCGAGGGCAGTGTTGCCAATGATGAGGCCTTCTTCACTCGACTTGATGTAATCGTCAATATCCGAATCACTCTTCAACATTCCAAAGGTGGTTCCCAAGCCCACATCGCTGATCACGTCCAAAGTGAAGAATTGAACCTTTTTGGACAAGTCCATTGGCACCACGCGGTCGTTGGATGAGATATACTTGGATCGAACTAGATCAAGAAAATCCTGAAGCCGTTCATTGATGGATATTTCAAGAGCCAAGTTTTCTCTCCCCGAGTACTGTTCCGGCTGATTAGCAGCTGGCCTGAAATAACATGGGTATGGGTACATTTGTAAACATACACCTGGAGCCATTTGCTTCCTTCGTCGTTCATGTTTTGTATTATCAGTTTGAGAGAAGACATTGTCTTTTCTGTATTCAATTCGACAGGCTTTGTAGTACCAGTCGCTCCGCTTGTATGCAGGATGGTTGTTCACATGAGCCCAAAGAGCAGGCGAAGAGGTGATGAGAATTGTCGGCGCCACTCGCGCGATAGATCCTGGAGAGCAGAGCCGTGTGAGTGGAGCGGGGAACGATGCAGAGCAGAATATTAAAAAAAGCAAATATTATACACACCATATTTCTCATTGACCTCCGCATACCATTCATGACAATGCGACTGAAGCAAAGCTTTACTGTGCGGCCAATCCGAAAAGCCAGATAATGGAGGCCCTTTGAACTGCCTCAGTTTCGCATAGACTACAATCTTATGTACAAGATAGACAATGGTCAATATACCAAGAATTGGCAGCGTCTGGTCAGTGACGGAAGTGAGAAGACCCATCGTGCACACACAGCCTTGACCAGAGATGGGAAGCTCAAACTTGATGTAAAGTTGAGATGCGACGAATCGACGAGCACCGCATTAATAATTGCGTCAAAGAGTTTCAGCGCAGCTCCAACCCCGCAGTTTTTCCTTTTGGAGGGGGGTCGGGAAGCCGAAGTTGCGCAAGCTCGCTTCTCATGTCCAATAAGGACACGTTGATGTCTGAGACTAGCGGCAGATGGCTTGATACTTGGCTGATTTCAGTCCCCAAAGCAAGGAAATGGGAGTCGACTGCATTCGTATGGCAGCGGACTTTGGAGAGAGCTCTACGAATTGAGACAGTAGGCCGAGAAAGACTGTTGGCTGGTGACGGCACAATAGCTAGCTTGGGGGGTTGGAAGAGATGAAGAGAGAATACCACGTCGTATCTTGATTGATTTCATGATAGTGAACCCATCTACCCGGTTCAGATCGCTGCAGAGAAAAGAAGACCCTGCGGCCAACCAGGCAGCATGCGTTGGCAAAGTCCAGGCGCGTCCATTAGCTGCGCAGCTGTTTGACTGGGGACCAGCAATCGCATCATGGTGGATCATGATACACGATTATCTAGTTGTATCGGGTCTAGCTCAACATGATATCAAAGCAACGCCATTGGATAAAAACCTCCATGCTGCGCTATTCTGCGGGCCCCAAAAGCAACCGCTTATATTGCGCATTTGCGCACCGCGGGCACGGCCCAGATCACCAGAGTTCATCCACTCAACTCCAACGTTAAAGGCTCCCATATCACGGGCCACGTGTGTCAAGCAGCAGCAATCAAACCCTGCTGCCAATGCAACGTGCAACGTGCAGCAGCATAATCGCCCGCCATGTCCACCCCGAAGAGCCCGAGGAGTGCTAAGAGCCCAAGCACAGGGCCTCAGTCCCCCCCAGATCAGCCGGCTGCTGAAACGGACGCTCCTCCCACAAACACGCAGATCCCATTTGTATGAGCGTGATGCATTCTCGCCTAAACCGCATCGAGCTGGTGTGTTGACGGTGCCTTTTTCCAGAACGAGGATGATGACAACGACTCCGCCATTGGCAACAATGACAGGTTAGCCCACTTAAGCTTAGAATTTACACATGGTGGCTCAACGCAAAAAAGCATTGCCTCGTCGACCGCTTCGCTCTCAGACAGCATCCTCGAATACCGCAGCATCCATGGACGGACGTTCCAGAGCTCCAAAACGACCGAGTACTGGGGCCCCAACGACGACCAGCAGAATGTGGGCTTGGATATAGCCCACCATTTTATTACCTTGCTGCAGGGCGACAGGCTATTTGAGGCCCCCATTGGCGACAACCCTTCCAAGATTCTAGACGTGGGCACGGGAACAGGTTCGCCGTCTTTGCGCAATACACGCGCAACCCACACCCATCTTCGGCCGCGATACTAACGGCCACTAGGAATTTGGGCAATTGACGTTGCCGACGCCTATCCAGCTACAGAAGTCACCGGAACAGACATCAGTCCCATCCAGCCGCCATGGGTGCCCCCGAATTGCAAATTCGAAATTGACGATGCCCAGCTCGAATGGACATTCCAACCCGACACGTTCGACTTTGTGCACATTCGAGCCCTGTACGGAAGCATCAGCGACTGGACGGAGCTGTACCGACAGGCATTCCGAGCAATAGTGCCGGGCGGGTGGATTGAGGACTTCGAGCTGAACATTACTCTGCACAGCGACACGCCGTCCATTAGAGACGACCCGGAACACATCTTCAAGCAGTGGGCCAACGTCTTCCTCGAGGCCATGGACCGCATCGGCAAAACTGGGCGCATTGGTCTACCGGGCAATATGCGCAACCGCATGGCCGAGGTAGGCTTCGTCAACATTGTCGAAAAGAGTTACCAAATGCCTGTCGGCGAGTGGAGTAGCGACGATACGATGAAGGAAATTGGCGCCTACAATCTTGCTTTCCTTGACGAGAGCTTGGAAGGATTTGCCCTATTTTTGTTGAAGCAGATTATGGGCTGGGAGTACGCCGAAATCCAGGTCTTCGTCGCCAGGATGCGCAACGCTATCCGCGACAAGACCATTCGACCGTACTATCACGCGTAAGTCTGATGGCTTACTTTTCTGCCCTGTTTATATCGATTTTGTATAAAGCTGACCCGAAATTCAGTACCATGGTGTACGCAAAAAAGCCAACTGCACTGGAAATCTAGGGGACACAACACACGGGGTTTGTTCCCTCTTCGATATATTAGTATCGATTTACATTTAATGAGGCATGTGAGCAACTTGTGGATTTTAAAAAACAATAATGTCTTACAAAGAATCATTATACTTGGGGAGGCTACGAAATGTTTGGTTTTGTTTTTCAATTAGATGTGCATAAATCGAGAACAACTAAGATTGAAACATCATGCCTAGGTACACTAACGGATTATTGTAAGCCAGAATAATGAAGTGAAATATCAAACCATTACATATTATTCCAAGGTATATTATAACAATCCTTTGCCAATTCAACTTCTGATGCACGATGTCTCCTGAACCGATCCCACAACCATTTTTACCTTCGTACGAGGCTTTGCCTTTGCACTGATCGGTGGGTCATAGATCCAGCTCACACCCTCTCTTCCTTTATCTGCTCCTCGCGCAGCCGTCAGCACAGTTCCAGACTAGGTAAATAAATCGCAGCCCTCTTGAAGTGAAGAGAATTAGCAAGGCATATAGTTGAATGCGGGGAATACGGGCTTGATAATTTTGTTGCGGGGCATCTCGCTCTTTCTATTATTGTAGTTTAATATTCCATTCGAGAAGGGGATTCCAGTCGCGTATCTCCGACTGATCGCATTTGTAACAATTATCGGAACGGACAACAGCCACGATAACACGTGAAAGCTCGTACGACTGCCATTCTTAGGCCCCTACTACCTTGCTAGACTCTCGCTACCAGGATAACAAGAGCCAGTAGAAGGAACATTTTTAATTAGAACTCATTCCAAAACGTGGAAAAGGACTTTAGGGTATGTGGCTCAACCCCGCTTTGGCTTGGCTCCAAAAAAGCAAAAAAAAAAACAGTGGAGGAGTTGTCCGCATTAACCGGATTGCATCGCATCTCTTGATTTCATCCCAATCCACCTTTCGTACTAAACCGCCATGGCGAGACCAGTCATGAATCTGCCTCCTGAAATCAGGCGCGAGATTGCCACACACCTCTTGTTTATCGAGCCAGACCCGTGGTATTCCCAGCACAAGTTCAACCTGCACGCACAACGTGATTACTCTGGATTCGATGGCCAGTATTACCAAGTCGTCTCGCCGACTAACATGATGCGCTCGGAATTCGAGATGCTTGCGAGAGAAAACCCTTACTATGGCAATCCCCTCTTCCGTCTTTGCGTCGATGCCGACTACCTGCTCCCCTTGCGCCTCGTCTCCCGCGACTGGCGTGACACTGTCACGGGTTTGTTGAGGGAACACCATTGGTGGGGTCTTTCATTTGACTCTGATGGTAAAAAGCATTTGCAGCAACTGGTCAACGGGTTAGAGAGTCTTCCGGCGTCGGCCAGAACCATTACAAAGTTGGAAATCCACGAGATCATGGACGTTTGTACTTTCAATAGAATGCACCCGGCTGGTTTCAGTGCCTCTGAACCGGTGGAAAGGTACCAGACGTCCTGTGATGAGCTAAAGAATGAATATGGCATCAGGTATACCAAGCACCACCTGGATAAAACTGAGGAACATGGTCTCTTTCGCAAACTTTTCGACTCACTGCAAAGAGTCGAAGCTTTTAGAATTTCCTTTCCGGGTGCAAGCGCACGATATCTCGGAAGGGACGGAGCAGATGCGAATTGTTATGATGTCAAGGGCGTCCAAGAAATTGCTGCCACCGTCGGATATGGCTTAGGATCAACCGCATTCCAGTACTTGATCGATCTTCGTTTGGACATTCCCTGCACACGAGACGTTGAACGCTTTGTGGCAAGCATGAGCCAGGAATCCCGAGACCGTCTCAAGCACCTCTGCATACGCATCATGGATCAAACAGGCGACAATGGAAACGACGAGCAAGACGGGGTCTGGAAAGACAGTTTTGCAGATTCCACATTCAACGGAACTGCAATGACAGAAGATGCACCCACCAGCAATGTGCAAATGGCATATCCGAACAGGGAACATCAAGAAGGCTTGTGGAAATTTGTGGCATCGTGTTCAAATCTAGAGTCGCTTTCGGTTACGGGCACCCACTTCCTCGACTTGGATAAGTGTGCGTGGGAGAAATCAGCAACATTTGCCGGGCTTCGATTTTTGTCGCTGGGAAGAATTTGGGCAAGTGTTCCGTCTCTAATCAAATTGCTGAGTCCCGCCACTGCGTCCGCAAATGCCCCGCAACTACAGGCCATTAATCTGTTCGACGTCAAAATTCACCCAAGAGGTGGGAATTGGTCCGATTTCTTCTCGTTCCTGAGAGAGAAATGCGTGAACCTCGAGTGCAGCAGGACCGAACAGCTTACATATTTTTCTACCCACCAAAACTTTGAGCGATGCGCGCTGGGTGAGGAGACAGCACCGATCTGGACCAAGAAAAATGAGGACAAGATAGGCTTGAGGGAGTTGACCCAATATCTTTATGACAAGGCGGGCGGAAAGATGAGATACCCAGACGAATGCTATGTCGGCATTGGCATTGATCAAAGCAGATACAGGGGGGTCAAATTGCCGCGCAGTATCCGTGTTCGTGTCGGGAAAAAAAATAACAAGGGAAGAGTCTCGCGGCAATTCGTTCCAGCGCCGCAGCAGTTTAGCGAGGATTCATATTCCTCATCGTCGTATGAAAGCGATGAGGCGTATCATTTTCTCAATAGACCTTATCATCCCGGTGATATTGAAGAGCTTGAAGAGCCATACAATGAGGATGACGACGACGACGACGACAATGATGATGAAGATGATGATGAAGATGATGATGAAGATGATGATGAGCTTGACTGATCTCATGGCAAATGGAGACGTAGTTAAAAATGTTAAAGTGATTGTCAAGGCAGCAATTGAGAAGCTCTGTTTATCCCACCAACCAAACCCTAGAGCTCATACTTTTTCTAATCTATTATTTCCAAGAAGAATATGATTAAATGTGTAAATTGAAGAAACTGTTATAAATCAGTCGTCACGTTGACATAATAGGGAGCAGCTGATGCTAGACTCTATTTGCGAGGTACTGGTAGAACATATGGCATTCAAGAATAGATAAAGAATATCAATCAAATTGACGGTAGTTTGAAACTTTTCATAGTCGAGAATATCCCAGGATTCCCTCAACTGAAGGCTATGTATAATACTCTAACAAAGCATAGCACGGTGTTTTCCTAGCCACCTTAGCTCACTATAATTTAAGAAAATATTAAATCCATTGTTAAAGTATATACGCTAAAATTAAATTATTAATCTATCATTTATAATTATTATATAGAGATATATGCTTCCTATTACCGCGAATAGCTATTTCGGCCTAAAGATAAGCCAATAACCACATTGATTACGATTATAGGTACGGATAACATCTGTTGAAGAGGCCCCGTGCATCCGTCTCTGATGGACTGGGTCACATCACTTTTTGGTATTTTAATTCAAGACTCCATCATTTTTCCAATGCCCCCCATCTTGCTCGCCGGAATCAAATGCTTCTTAAAAATGCCCCGTCTAGACCATGACATATATTGTGGCCATATGTCCCGGTATTTGAGTGGACCATTTCAAATAATGAATAACGTGACTCTTATCACCGTAAATCGTAAATAAAACCAAAATGAACGAAAGCTTGGTAGTATATGATGTATCGTACTGCTGATGGATTTACTCTTAAACAAACCTGGAGCCTCGGTTGTGTATAGGACTGGAAATCGGGGATCATAAATGGTCTATTCTAGCTCGACCCTCCCCTATTTCATCTGTGTGAGGGTCGATGGCACCAATAAACATTTCGGAAAGATTACCAGTCACTGGTTTAGTGTCAACCATATCACTAAATCATAATGTTAGCCCCGGTGAATGCAGAGACTGCTTGTGCTTGTGCTGAAGAATACTTACCAATTGTAGTCTTTACCTAGCTCATCGAGGTATGCGAGGTAGCGCTGACCGTCTATATCATCACCGAATCGGATGAACTGGATAACCACATGAGTCCGATTCAGTTTTCGTTTCCTAATTTCTTCAATAATTCGAATGACTGGATTTTCGACTCCGGCCGCTTTTTCTTTGCCAATACCCCAGCGTGCGTCGGTGAAAACAAATATATTGAGAGACTTTGGTGTAAATTTGGATGACAGTATTGCCTTTTTGGAGTGTAACCGGGGAATAATCGTCTTATCGATAAACTTCCCAAATTTATCCTCGAAAATCATACCATCCCAGGTCTGATTATCAAACTTCTTTCGAAGAGCGGTGGTGGATCCAGCATGACGTTTGTGAGGGTTTGAAGAAAAGAAGAGTTCCACTCCATTAGTATCAATCTGCTTGGCTATGTAGGCAAAAGATTGGAAAGCATCAGTCAATTCATCAAAGATTTCACACATGGTTTCAGATGTGTCAATGAAGAACATGTGGTCTCGATCATTTAGGTTGTTTTTCAGTATTGATATTGCCTGTTCGACAACACGAGAAATTGACGAACCACCCTTCTTATCTTCTCGGTATGACTTTGCATCTTGTAAGAAAAACATTGGCAATTGCCTGGCTTGACTGGGGGGTAATGGTTGAGGAGATGATGCTATATTGTGGAATATAGCGGGCTCAGTATGAATGCCATTCGCGTCGTTCTTATTCAAAAAGCTCCTTCTCGTGGTCCGAATTGAAAGCGACTGGCGGGAGGGGGGATAGGATTTCGAGGGGATATTGTTGGTAGTTGGTAAGCTCAATGCAAGAATGTTTTCGCTCGGCGAATGGGTTTCGTCTTCGGTAGATGGTAAAGTTTTTGGGTGTTCTGGCCTGGCTTGTAATGAATCTATGCTGTCCCGAGTCCCCTGAGTGATCTTTGCGAAGCATTCACGAAGCTCC
Organism: Calonectria henricotiae; assembly: GCA_020623695.1. NCBI lineage: Eukaryota > Fungi > Ascomycota > Sordariomycetes > Hypocreales > Nectriaceae > Calonectria > Calonectria henricotiae. The sequence continues at coordinate 139,745 of JAHVYB010000003.1, forward strand.
TTGGCTGCCCATCGATTGTCTCTCCGAACAAGCATATGATGCTGCACCACTTGTAGAATCTTGGGAGTGACAGAGTCGAAGTTCTGGGCCGATCGGCTGCTGCTGACAATGTCATGTGTTTCCACAACTGCATTTAATGCAGTGATGCCGTTATGAAAACAACCTTCGTGCCCACTGCCTCTAAATGTAGGTAGTGTGTTCATTTCGGTGATACGGGCTGCTGTGTAGTCCTTTCGGCCCTTTTCGCCTTTGAATACCCAAGCGGCGGCATCGCTCATAACACATCCCATGGAGAATATGTCCGCTTCGGTGGTAATGGGCTGCTTTCCGCGTTCTGTATATCGGGCATGATGGCTACATTCGGGAGCACCTAGTCGAAGGGTTAGTTAATTTGGAAATGCCTTGACGTCCGAGGCCAATGGGAACTGTACCATAAGTTTGGCCACCATGGGAGTCGACACCTGTTGGGTCCTCGGCATCGTGCTCTAGCATCTTGGTATGGCTGAGTCCAAAGTCTGTAAGCTTGAGGATGAAGTCAAAGGGCCCACCCGATGGCGTTTTGGACACGAGTATATTTTCAGGCTTAATGTCTTGGTGAATACTGTATCATGTTAGTTAATCGAACCGAATAAACATGAGCCAGTAGAGTGGGGCACTCGCCCTTGAATGTGATTGCTGAGGTTTGTTTTAGAAAGATGAAAGTGAAAAAGAGCCTCGAAAAGGCCCACGAATGCTCCCCAAAACTGTATTGTATCGCTGAGTGTCTGCGGCGGACCCGTAGTGGCAAAAAGTTCTTCGAGGTTGCCACCGTCGACATATTCTAATATTAGATTATAGGTGGGCGTCGATGGATCTCGCTTCTGGATGAAAGAGCCATAAAATTTGACAATGTGTTGTGAAGAGTAGGTTTCTAGGCTGGTGAAGGCTCTCCTTTCTCTCTCGTAGTACTCGCGGTATTGATGCTTATAGCTCTTCACGACAAAGGTTTTCTGTGACTGCATGAGTGATTTGAATGCAAAGTATCTTAATATAAATTAAACATACCTGGTCCATGTTTGTACAGTCGGCATTGACCTTTATCTTGTAGACTGTAACTGATGTGCCTTCCCTTATAACTTTTCCGGAACAGATGGGTAGGATATGACGAGGGCTGAGAGTCTGACCAAACAGCTTATTTTGGTCAAAGATGAGGGGAAAAAATTTCCATTGCTCTTGCTTGATCTTGTCAAATAGTTCGCGATAGGTCGGCGTCTCGGGCCAGACGCGCGGGAACTCCTCTAGTGGAAAGCTGCTGTCTCGCAGGCTGTATTGGGTAAATTGGTTGATATATTTCAGTCGACAGAGGTACACGAGGAGAGAGAAGACGAGCAGGAAATGCTCTCGGATGGTATCAGGACGTTCGGCGATCAGGGTTGGGTATGCGTTCAGAGCGCGAGTAATCATGTGGCCCTTCCAGAATTTCCCTAGGACGGAGAAAGGAAGGTATGTCGGCGATTCACCATCCCTCCCGTCTCGGCCGACGTAGGCCGCCATTAGACAGCCGAGCTCTCCGGCAAGCTGCTGAATATACGGCGGTGGCATGATTGAGTCACAGGCCGGAGCAAGTTGGACACGGTATTCATTCGTTTCGATCGTGGAGAACAAATAGCAATCGATAAGCGAATGTATCAAGGCGCAATGAAAATATGATGGTCAACCATTGACTTGTATCCCAGTCGGTCGGATAGTCTGGTCAAACTCGTGGGGTAGCACAATCAGGGCGGTGCTTGCTAGGAGGATTGCCCAACCAGATATCAGGCGACAACCAAGCAGGCAACTAGAAAGGCAGGTCGATAGCGAGCGGAGGGGTGGAGGGTGAATGTCGAATGGCTAATGGCGAAGGTGCAGCATTAAAAGAAGCTGGGATTTGTTAAACGCGGGTGCAGTGAAATGTCGCTCATAGCCCAACCAAGCGATATCGCTCTGCCAGTCGCATGAAGGATGAGGAATGAGGGAAGAGGGAGCAAGTGTCATAACAGCCATTGCAGAAGAATCAGCGCTTGCGATTATGCCCTGTCTGGTGGTGGGGACAGGCAGAGAACAAGGCGGACAGGCCCCAACTAAGACATGGGACGCGGATCATTTTCCAATTACCCATTTGAAATGTAACTATGCGCATACGGTCACGCCAGCAGGGCTGTGTCACGCCACAACAGCCACCATAGCCACACATCAACTTGACCGTTTTGGTCCTTTGGAGTCGGCTGGAGCGGTGGAGTGTAACCATTTGGGAGCGAAGATATGAGCAGTAAGAATATTTCTTGGGCACACCGAACTCGCAAAAGTTGGACGCTTCATTAATGATTGGTTAAAATACAAGCAGGAGGCTCGACCAGGCATTTCCGGGAGCAGGTACAATTAGTGTTTAAACAACTATGGTTGTTGGTCTCTTTTCGCCCTGACCAACAGAACAATCAACTTTAATATCACAACCTTGGGGACACTTCATATTTTAATAATTGACTCCATTAAGGTATAAAAGTGATTTGTGTCCCCCTGAGGAGAGGGACGGCTCAACAAGGTAACAACACCAAGGAGCACATCAAACCTTTAGACTTTCAAATCCTATAGTATAATTGCCCTTATGCCCATAATCACCTTAGAAGCCTAAAAGCAATATAAGATAAAAACTATAAAGCTTTCTCCAATAGAAATAAAATATAATAAAAAGATAGCTTTCCTAATAGCTAGAATTAGTATATTTTAATATACCTATAAATATATCTATAAATATACCTATAAATAATATTAGTTAAAATATTATTCTAATACTACCTTATCTATAAAGGCAATACTCCTCCTAAATCTAATTCTATATATAAATATATATATTAAAAGATCTAAGCTACTAGTATCCAGCCTAAGAGATCTAATAATAAATTTATTAATAAAATAAAAGATAAACTATACTTAAGTAATAATCTAGCTATTAGAACTAAAATTAAGCTTATTTTATAGGAGCTTAAATTACTCTAAAGAAAGAATCTTAATTATAATAATATTAATTTTATTAAATAATAATAAAAGCTAATAAAGCTAATATTAAAGTATCTTAATATATAATTTAGAATTAGCCTAAGTTCTATGGGTTCGTCCCGGGGGGGTTTAAAGAGACGATTTACATTATCATTATCACAATAGGCATAGCCTAGCAGCTAGGGGTGAGAGGTCTTTATATTCAAATAGTCTAACGGTTTAACTAGCTAGCTGCGGCAGGGTTGTGGTTTTTATCCCTCTGAGGGGTCGGCCGCGGTCACCTAATGCAAGTAATCGTATCGCCGGGGCCTAGCCGGGCCCCTTGCCGGGCCTCCTTTGGCAGGCCCTCTCTTTAACTCAAAGGGCGTTATTCCTTTAGCTATGCTAATAAACCGATACTGGAGCTTTTTTCTTTATTAAAGGAATAATATAATTGCCTTCCTCTTGCTATTATTCTTAATTGCTGCCCCTTTTATCTCTTCTTGTTATAGTAGCTCTTTTTATTTGCGGATATAGGGAAGGATATTATATTCTGTATAAGCGCTTGCACAATTAATAGTAAATATATTATTATTTTAGGTAAGGGTATAAAGATTTTATTACTAATCTAATATACTAGGTACTTAATAGTATACTAAGGTATAAAGATCTTATTGCTAATAGAGTTATTGTTCGGGTACTTAATAGTATGCCTTATTATTTACTTTCTCCTTATAGAATAATTAAGAGGATCTTCTATATAATAGATATAAGGGAATGATATTATATTCTCTTAGGTAATTGTAGTAATTATAATTAAATATGAATATAATATTAATCTAGATTAGTATATAAGGTTTTATTGCTAGCTAAGCTAGGTACTTAATAGTATATCTCTTTGGTTAGTAGCTATAATTAAACTGATCAGTATGGGTTTGTCCCGGGGGGGTTTGAAGAGACGATTTATATTATCATTATTACAATAGGTATAGCCTAGTAGCTGGGGGTAAGAGGTCTTTATATTTAAATAGTCTAACGGTTTAACTAGCTAGCTGCGGCAGGGTTGTGGTTTTTATCCCTCTGAGGGGTCGGCCGCGGTCACCTAATGCGGGTAATCGTATCGCCGGGGCCTGGCCGGGCCCCTTGCCGGGCCTCCTTTGGCAGGCCCTCTCTTTGACTCAAAGGGCGTTATTCCTTTAGCTATGCTAATGAACCGACAGTTCTTATAAAGAGAGGTTCTTAGAGGATCTAGAAATATATAATATTTAGCTTAATAATATAAAATAATATATAATAAAATAGAGATTCCGAAAATAAAGGAACCAAAGAAGGAAGGGAGGTCCTACTAGAATCCACAAATTACTATGGGATCACAATACAACAAAAATACGATGAGGATAATTGACTCCATATTCACATAATGAACAACGACGATGACGTTGGATCCTCGCCCCACATGAGTTGTAAGTCTTCAAACGACATAGACTGATTAATTGGTGGGGAGACCTTCGAACGGGATGGTTTTCGCAGACTCAATTTTCAATAGACAGGCCAAATAAAGGGAAAATTGGGGGAAGTCTATCTGTTAACATAACCCTATCATAGTATCTCCTATCATAGTATCTCGTGCATCGCTTCACGCTTCCTTAGTATACATCGGCCCTTGCTGGATAGAATTTCATGAAATCATGAGAATTTACACCATTTTGGCCGCCCTGTCTTGCATTCTGTCGTCTCTATAAGTGGATTGTCGATGTCTGGCCACAAATAATGAAATAAACCATGCACACAAGGTGAGGAACATCAGTGGCATGCAAACAAGGAAAAACAACTTCAATGCAGATTGCCGGACAATCCAGTTCCCCAGGTTACGGCCAGTTCCCTCGGTGCCATCGTCGCCGAATGTAATAATTCCACTACTAAATATTGTCTAATTTGACATTAGCCTCCAAATTAATGCGAAATAATATTTCGGGCACTTACAGCAACAAAGGTGCCAGGGAGAAAGACGAGCGTGAAGAATGTGATGGCATGCATCGATGCTGTCTTTTCGTGCATATCCTGTGTCCACATCTGCATAATGTCTGCAGAGCTTTGTGATGACTTTGCAAAATATTCCCCAGTCCGCATATTGCGGTATTGCAGGATGCTGTTTAGCTGGCTAAAGTCAGCTTTGAATCCAGCCACAGACTAAAACCACTTACCATTACTTCCATCTTTTCTACGTTATTAAGAATGTTCCTGAGATTTCCTTGATGCTTTCCCAAGTCTCCTTCAAGTCTTGTGAGCTGATGGATAAAGTCTGAGGTATAAGTTTTGCACAACTCTAGTGAGACTTGGTCACTGATATGAAATGCAAAATCTGTTGAATTAACCATGCGTTCATAATAGGTCTTAACATCTGCCATTAATTTTTTGTTTTGGTCAATCACAGATATAGCCTTCATTATTTCATTGTTTAGGAGGCTCAAGCTCTGTAGCTGATCGAAGGAAACCAGATCCTCAAGTCGAAGGTGTGGCTGCGTAGGGGTTGGTGGCCTCGGTATCCCAACCATCTCATGCGTTTTGGAGAAGGTACTGACTTTGGAGGAAAACCTCTTGAACATTTTCTGCGGAGGGGAAGGGGGCTGAGAACTGTCCGTCTGTTGAAGTGAAGGAGTTTCGGTTGACCAAGACATCATTCTGTCTGCCGTCAACCGAACTGGGATGTCTTTCACCATTCCCTCCACCGGAGCATGCTGTGCCACATCTCTGAACTTTGCATATTCGGCCTCAAGCGACTCTATGTATTGTTCCCAGTTTTCCGTGCCCCATTGAAAGAGTGGGAGTTGATCTTCTAGTGTTTGACGAAACGAACTTTGCACGGAGTTTGTATGGTCAAATCCATTATTTTTGGCTAGTTCTATGATAGACCCAAGGCGTTGCTGTATGGCCCCATCGCCTTTAATGATAATGGACAAAGAGCGACGTTCTAGCAGGTCAAAGGAATGGTATGAGGCTACCTGGCGCTGTAACCATTTTCCCTTGTTCTTCTTGTCTGGCTCAATTCCGAGGATATTAAAGCAGTGCTGGGTCTGTACCCCAGATCGGCCAATATCTTGTACTTGGGTCTGGGGATGAGATGGACTTATGCAGTTTTCGTATCTAAATGATGCAAACGAATGTGGCTCTTCGCGCCTGATGAAAGTAAATACAAAGTCTAGGAACGATGCCATTACTTGGTGGTGGGTGAAAACACAGGCCAATTGTTGTCTTGTGCAAAGTAGCGGGTCTCTGGAAGATGCAGATTGCAGGAAACTGCACTGAACTGTTATCTCAATGCACCTTTTGGTATCCTATGCATCTATGGGAAGCCATACATGAATCTTCTATGTGGGTCTTTGGGAGTTCTCTCCAACACATGTTGGAGTTTGGTTATGTACTTAATCTCGTGTTTTTGAACCTCGACTGCAGGTTATCGTATCAAAATGTTAGCTTAATAGTAATTTAGCCCACCAAGGCCTGCGGAGATGACGAACTATTATTATTGGTTTCCGGAAAGTCCCAGACGTTGATCATGCTTTTTCTCGCGTGGAATAGTTTATTTTCAATCTCATCAAGTCTATTTTGATAGACCGCAAGTGTGTACTGAAAATCTCGCGAAAGGATCAAATTAAGGGGATATTTATCGGCTTGCATTTTTGACTTTGCCAGTCGCGCAACCAGGTCATCTTGACAGTCAGCCATTGTCGTGGAGGAGTAATGGGCGGTAGGATATGAAAGAAATTCCAGTAAACATGAAACAAACGATCGGGCGACAAGATAATTTGATATCACCACCTTCAAGAGCGGGGTAATTGATATATATCGTTAAAGAAAATGGTTTCAAATGGAGGGTAAATTGCATAACAATGAGGCCATGGATGAAGTTTGTAGAACTTTGAGATTGCGTCACTAACTAGCCTTGAGACGCAAGGCGAACTAGGCGCCTTCCTGTCTCAGCTTATGTGTGGCAGATGCCGGTCGAAATGCGGCGCCCAAATGAGACATGAGACACCCTGCGCTCTTCAACTAGAAAAAGTTCAGGGGAATTGCGGGGAATTGCGGACAGAATAGTCGGCACTGTGCAACCATAGGAAATAATGCATTTTGAAGGTGGCTAATGGTGATTTATTAAACAGCTATAGTTGTACCAGCCGATCCACCGTAATGTCATACCGTCGTCAGCTCATTCATAACGCATGTTTATCTAGCCAACTAACCCCTGCACGTACTCGGCGACTCCTGCTTACAGCTTATCACCGAAAGATGGCACAGCTGCATTCTCAGAACCTCCCAGTGCAAACTGGATGAACCATGTAGTAGATTTATCAAACTTTGCGAATCGCTTGTTTGTCTTGACATTTAGTCTCGAGGGCTAATTCTCAGGTTCATACCGAATATACTCGGTAATGTGGTCCCGCTGGGTCTATCGCGGGGTAAACGTTAGCCATCCTGTGTGATACGGGGCAAAGGGTTAGAGCAAGGCAAGGCAAGGCATACTTGGGTCAATCTCTGTGGGATTTTGAGCTCATATGTTGCGTTATTTTTCTGGACCGGATCAGCCCGCTGTCTGCGTGAGACCAAAGTCTCGACTCACTGTGACAGAAATCAGATTCTGGTGGCTGGGGAACTCTCCTCTCAGGTACTCTTCGAGGGCGTCTTTTCTCAGGTTGTACTCGGGGAACGTGTCCACGATCATGGCCATGGTTCGCTTCGAGTGCGCCTTGGGCATTTTGCGGACTGGGGATTGTGCACCTGGGGAGGCTGTGCTCAAAGGACTTAGCCGAATCGCCGGCATTTAAAATTGGCGAAATCTGAGTCTTAATCCGCAGCTCTCCTCCATTGGACGGGACATATTTCAGGTGCAGACTGCTCTGCCTGTTTCATCCATGGCACCGCGGATGGGGCATTGACCTCCAACTGGAGTCGAGGGGCAAAGAGAGGCTCAATGAAAGAGGGGTACTGCGGTTTTGAGCCTCAACAAGGCAACATTGTAGCATCACGCGCCGAGCATCTGAGACATCTGATTGGAAAGGTTTCAATGAAACATGCATGCTGACGCTTGATGACGGGACACAACACACCACTTTTTGAGACATTTCAGGAAGCAGTGGGTTTCACATGCATTTTTCCAACTCCAAGATAGATGAGTAAATAAAAAGTGAACTCGATTTTTGAGCTTAATTGTTTGCCGCAACCCCCAGCTCCCAAACCGGGAAACTAGAGGGCCGGTATTAGACGCGGGTTTAACGGGGCGATTGCTGGACGCAGCACGCGGCCTCTAGGGACACCACCAACTGGAGCGAGGGCTGAGCTGACAACCACGCTATACTATATCAGCTTTAGGCGCATTAGGCGAACTGCACAGGTGGAGGCAGATTAGGCAAAGCACCCGACACGGGCTGTATGCCTCGCGCCCACTGCCACGTTCTGAGGGACTCCGCGGCGGTCGCTCAGCTCAGTATCACGCGGTTAGACACTGGCTGGACGCCTTGGCGCATGCAGGCGCCTTTCCAAGCCTTTCACAAGGCTTGGAGCGGAAAAACAAGCCACGGAGACGGCTGTGATGCACATGTCAGTTGGCATGTGTGCATCTTGCCCCCACCAAACCAGCCCAAACCAGCCCATCCGTGTTCTCAAAGCCAGCCATTTTTAGACAATTGTCATCTTGATGCATCCAAACTATGTTGAAATTATAAGCACGGCCCATTCAACGGCTTGTATTTTCTGCGTAGAACAAATGGTGGCTTAGAAGGAAGGCATTGTCACTTTGGACCACCTTCTCTCCTTCTTATTGGTGAATCGTCTCATTGCTGATGCTGCTCGTGGCGTTCAGTGCGCTCTTCCAATCAAACCCACCAAGTCTGAAAGAATCAGCATTATTTCAGCCGACCCAACGCGAGAAGATGCCTAACAAGTTTCATTCATAATCCGCGACTTCCGCGGAGGTCAGACCTCCACCAAACACCCGTCATACACTAGGTTTTTAAAGATGCTGCCTCACAATGAGCAGCTCGTTCTTCTACCACCATTCGAGTCACTGAGCTGTTATTGTGGCAAACAGTTCATGAAATTTTCATCATGTATCGTGGAAGGCCAAGTATCAATATTTTATTTGCAATGGCGAAATTAATGCGGTTGGGTGGCAATTCATTGCCGGTATCACGCTAAAATCCTAATTGAAAGACAAGGTGCAGGATTAGTACATGAGCATCATATAAATAACTGTTTGAACAGACTTACATCATCTATAGTTGATAAGCCGGGGGGTATCGATTAAAACAAACCGTGGAAAACACCAAGCGGCCATCTGCCTATTTATCAGGCTCCGCTGCTTATGTATCGCACTCTCCCAAGCACAAGGTCGGCAATGCTTTTACTCTTTTCTTTTCTTTTTTGGCTTTGGTTTTTTATTTGCTCACACCGACCAGAAGCCTTTGTCCACCATTATCCTTGATACAAAATCTTACCAGACCAAGGAACCTGTTCTCAACAACCTCGGTTTCGTTGGTGAGGAGCGTAAATTGATCTGATGTGGGGGCAACGTCGGTAGTGTTGGCCTGGTAGATATGCCATTGGTAGGCAACGGGGCCATGCTCGACCTTTGTGAATGCATATTGGACTAATATGGTGCCTTCAGGTTGGGTGTTTCGAATGGCGCGAGCTTGAATCAATTGGAGCGAAGTTCCGACATCGACCACTGAAGCCCAGGCCGCAGTAGTCTGGTTCTCGGCGATGTCAATCTCGGCGAGACCGGGACCGGGAGGTGCAGCTGGAACGCCAGGTGAGCAGATGTTGCTGTTGCGAGGTAAAATCTGTCTGTCTGTATTGTGGGATGCGGAAGCGAAGGCGATGGCGGTGACCAGGACGATGACCGTGCGTAGGAATTTGGAGGTAGACCTGATGTTGTTAGCGCAAACGTGTATATATACTACAGGATAGCTTACATAATTCCTAGAATAAAGGCAAGGACGCGTGTGGAAATAATAAATTTGGGAAATTCGTTTTGCAACTCAAGATCAGTGTTACAAGAACCCAGAGGGCCGGTGCCTTATATGTGGCCTGTCAACAATGGATTGGTCGACGCAACGTCACCAATTCGCGTGCCCCAATCCGAGATTGGCTGCAGACGGGAATTGTGCTCCAGAATCGTAATAACTAAAACGCTATTTTTAATGAGGAACTGCATCCAGGCCCGGTGGTTCCGGGGTCGAAGTTTTAAACACTGTCGCAAGCTGTGGGTCCTCCACGTAATTTAACCCATTGTGGATATCATATTGGAGGCTGCAGAAGTTGGCATCGTGGCTTCTCTGCTCAATTCAATTGTACTCATCAGGTTGACTTTGTGTAGGCATGGTCACTATCGTCCCAAATACCTTGGTGCGGCGTGTCTAGGACACATTGGTACACTAATCGTCGCCTGAGACGATGGGTGACAATCCGGGAGTGGCCCAGTGCCGATTAGTGAGCGGGCAGACGGCGGATACTGGATACTGGTCAATTACTCCCGCATCCAAGATCCGTATCAAAGATCCGTATCAATGATTATATCCGACCCGATGCTAGTATGATGGTTGTTAAGAAGAAGAAGAAGAAGAAGAAGAAGAAAAACACACTGCGTAAGACCTCCATCTCACCCAAAAGCTTACCACATTGGCCTTTCCTTTTCTGCGACTTCCATCCTGTATCTTCTCCGTCGCTGATGATCTTTTTAAACGGATTCTTAGCAGTAATCGTGGACAGGCCAATAGGCTCTGCTTGGCTCTCGTATTTTTGTGTTAAACTCGTAGCACTGCCACCCGCTACTGCCAACCACCCTTGCTCACAGACTTGCTCCAATTACGGGTGTGATCGCCGATCCACTTGGTACCGACTCGATTCGCACTGTCTGCCTCTTAAGAGTCCCGTACTTTTTCCGGCTCGGTATATGTTTCTTTTGGTTGTGGTCGGTTGTCATAGATGGACAACAAAACAACCACTGTATTTTGGTTGCACAAACCAGCTCTGGGTTTTTCGGCGCCCTATTCACCCAGCCAGTGAATGCTCAACTGCACTGTCGAAAATAAATAGGACATAATTGATATCCAATGTGTACTTCTTTTTTTTACGGCCTTAATGTAGCAAAAAGGTTGCCAGAAATTGAATAAGGGCGACTAATGGTGGCAAGAAACTATTCATTGTGCAGAAGCGGTGAATGACTATTTCATGTAGCATTCCAATGGGCCGGTAAAAATATACATACCAGTGATGCCATGATAAGAGAGCCAAGTATGCTGTCAATCCATTGATATATGTAATTTTTCCTGGTTTCAAATAAGCGATATAAGAAGCAAACCAATTTTTATTCGGGTTGACAAAGTTGGAATCAATGAAACCCTGTTCCTGGGAAACCATAGGTCGTCTTGTGTATTGTGACAAGGCTATCCACACCAAGCGTGCTTCCAGTGAATCTTGGGTTGCCATCTTACGGACCTCAGATGATCCATTGAAGATTTGCAAGCGCTATTGTGTGTTTAGTTGTTAAAACCACCAATAAAGAGGCTTAAAATTCAGTGTCTGCAATTATACACATTTCCAATTGAAGGCTCAGGGAATAACTAATGGTATAAATGGCAAGGTAACTGTCATCATTGGTTTGTTATTTGATTTGGAGGACCATGTTGTCAACCAAGTCAAGGGGAAGAGTTTCTACATAAAATATTAACGGGTCGACGGATGAACTGCCGAAATATTTAAATACAAAACAAAAACCTGTTCAATTATCCCACAAGCACTTCATGGTGGTTTATTACTGTGGGCATTCAGATACCAGAATGCATTTCCCTTCCTAATTTTTGATCTATTAGTGCTGTTTTTCTTCACTTCGGCATTGTCTAATACAATGGACTTACTTTGTTCAAGATGTAACCGACGTTGCATTGGCAACCCTTTTGACACAGAGCAATGCAGCCCCAAGGCTCTTTCAAGTAGTCGCAGGTAGGCGGGCAAGATGACCCACAGAGGGTATACGAAGCATTGGCCTGTATAACACAAAGACAAAACGTTAGGCCCTAGTTTGTTCCATATGGTTGTCTAAAGTTCAAATCTTATATACCTGACAGGTTTGGTCTTCCCCCTCGGGCAAAGGGCTCGCCAATGACCCGGTGACGAATACAAAGATGATGGAACTGAGGACCTTCATGGCTGAGGACAGTGAACTGATGGAGAAATGATGTGTGATGTCAGTATGGTTATGGAAAAGATGTGTGTTGGAGAGTTGAATTAGTATGGGTCCTCTGTAGTTTAAATAAATGGCTACTTGTAAGCTTAAAACAATGCTGCCGCGTAAGCCGAGTCTCCGATACTAGCACGGGGTCTTTGCATATCCAGTACCATTCCTTTCATGCCCATGTGTTGGTTGACATGATCTCATATGAAGCGACACGAGGCGAAGGAATGTGATCGTGGGACCTTCTAGGGACAAGAAGCCCACTCTAGGAGATATGATTGGCGTATGAGCTGGTGCGCCACAGCCAAGCAGACAGCCCCCACAATTTACTGGATCTATGTCTTTCAGCTTGCCATGACTTACGTAAATTCACTTGGAAGGCCTTGAAGCAATATCCCCGATATTCGGAGGGCAGTTTGCCAAGTTGAATCAATTAGAAGTCCGCATGTCAAATTCGGCAAACAACTCATATTGGTCTAGATAGACAGCGGATAGTCACGGCGGTTGTCTACCCTGGTGGCCTTTAGTAAAACACAAAGAACGCTCATTTGAATGATCTGACCCCATAACCCCGCCAATTTAGGCCATTTGGCTCACCGTATTTAGAGCCGCTGTCCCTTATTGTGGGGGTTAGATCGCATGACCCAGCTACACGAACTAGTGCGGTCAACGCTAGTTCCGTCAGAATAAATCATCGCCCTACCGTCCCCACAAACATAAGGCGAGCGCTTGAACATTTTGGACAATATCCTCAAGGGTTAGAGTGGAAAAGCGAAACATGACAATATTATCAATCTATCGACCTGTTCAGTATGTCGCGTTACGTTACAATGTGCCCATAGCGGAAGTGTGTGAGCGTAGTGGACAATGTAGCTCGTGGTATTGCGGAAGGATTGACTAGGTCAAATGCCAAAGTACCATGGAAGGAGCATGATCCACATAGTTAGGTTCTCAGTATGGCACTATCTGGCGCCAAGAACTAAACTAGATTGAGGCAAGTTTCGGGTTATATAAATAAATCACCCAACGAGATGCTCTTAATTCGGCTTAATTGGACGACGGCAAGTGATCCTTAATAACGCACCACAAGTGGATGGATGATACAAGGGAAATATAATCTCTGTTCTAGAACGTTTTGAATCGTAATTCGGGTACAAAATAGGGTGCGCTGGCTTGGGGGGCTTATGTAGACGCCTGCATCTCTCAGACCATATGCCTAGCAAAGGTGTAAGGCACCCTACGACAAGGTACTAGTAATATTGGTAGGTATACTCTATGCGACACTTGACCATAATTTAGGTACTTAATATATAGAACAAAGAGCTTAATACACACAGCCTAAAGGCATTGGTTGAAACACGCGAAGCTGCAGCATTCATCATCCGCTGTGCAGGGGGCTGGATCATAGCGTTAGTTTAGAGTACTCTATGCAAAGTTGGGTGCCAATACCGCCTGGTAGACTGCAAACAGATCCGGGGTTCACAGCGGATGTGGTTGTGGAGGCCGCCGTCGTAGTGGTTGTGGAGGCCGCAGTCGTAGTGGTTGTAGTTGTGGTGTCTGTCGTGGTAAGAGTCAGTGAGCTCGATAGTGGGCACTGGCGCCCTTCGCCACCGGACACCACCAAAGAGGCTAGAATGGCCATCTGGACTGTGGATCCTATGGCGAATCGCATTGTGCAAATCATGCTTGCGGGATGGCGGATGTGGTGGATATTGTAAATAAAGCAGTCGCTTTACGCTTTGGTCAGCCAAGTGAGATAAATGAGGGAGACTCGGGCTGGGATCAGTTGTGAACTATTTTCATAGTGGCGGCCGAGGGGGAAATATATAGCGGGTGGCTGGGTACAATAGGAATGGAAATTTAATTGTTTTTCTGCGGAGGAATGGGTCTCAGTTGGTCTTTAATTAATATCGTAGTCACGGTTGCGGCGTGGGACACACCCTGCCTACTGCACATGTTGGCACCAGCATCAAAATAAGACATCCCCAAGGGAAATACGTTTAAAATCGCCGCGAGACTTGTTTATAGAACAAAGAATAATGTACCTAATGCCGTATGAAGCATAAATCTAATAGATATTGTACGCCTAATATCCCTCCACTCATACCATCGCTCCCCATGCAGCCATCTAACTGCATTCGTGGTTCTGATTGTCAGAGTAAAGATAGTCCTCGTTGACTGCAACTCCAGAATTCGTCCATGTTTTGCCTCCGTCGGCCGTCTTAAACCCGTCGCTGGTGGCGCCAGTGAGCGAGAGAGTGTTGCCAAAGTCGGGATCCGCCGCAGAGAGGTGGACGGTAATGTTCGACCAGGTGTAAGTGCCCAGGGTTCCGCAGGACTGGAGGTAGCACTCGTTGGCTCCGTAAAAGACCGCGGGCTTCATGCCAGCAGCGTTTGTCTGGGTGGAGATGACTTCGCCCCCGGAAGACACAGTCTGCTGCACCGAAGTGCCAACAATGAGCTCAAAATCAAGTTGCACGCCGGCTTCAATGGGTTGGTAGGGCTGGTTAAGTTGACCGGAGGGTGTGTAAGTGCTGGCGGCGACACACCAATGCTTGTTGTCGGTGTTGCAACCAGTGTCCTGCTGGCTCGGCGCCCAGTTCAGAAGAGGCTGGACGAAATCTACCTGAGAAACTTCGCCGTTCACAGTGGCAGGGTCGTCCTGAATACCAATCCAAAATGCAAGCTCTTCATTGCCACCGCTGGTCGCATAACCGCAGGGCACATTGGGTGGAACCAGAGAGTATGTGGCCCTAGTGATGGTCACACCACTCTTTGTAGGTCCGGAATAGAACATGTTTCCGAACTTGTATTGGCCCGACCAGTCGGTAGCCTGAGCGCCGCCAGCAGCGCCAAGTAGGAGAGCGGAGGTAGTCGAGGATCGCATTGTGGCGGCGTGCTTTTTTCTTTCCCTTTTGCTGTTTCGACTCCCGTAAACCCGAAGAAACGACCAGAACGTGTGGCACGAATCTGGAAATTGCAACTACAATAGGAAAGATGCGAAAAACCGGGGGCTTGGCTCGGCTTGGCATTATATCTTTGGGATACCAAGTCGTTTTATTTCGCAGTTGTTTCACAAAGACAGAACTAACTAACAGACAATCCTGTAACCCAGGGGGCCGCTAAGCCGGCACCCTGGTTGGCTACAGCTCGGGCGATTGGTGGAAATTTGGAATTGACGGGATTTGATTGCAATTGCAAAACACCTTATCCAGTTGTGCGGCACGGATGGGCCTTTTGCGCCCTTTAGAAACAAAGGGGGGAATGCTAAAGGATAAAAATCCCCTTAAATGGCACTTCAATCAAAATCTCAAGCGGGACTTTGGTCTCGGTTTCCTTCCCAGTGGCGGTTCCCAGTGGCGGTTCCCAGTGGCGGTTCCCAGTGGCGGTTCTCTTTAATGTAATAGACATTGGGATAAACGCATTCGAGACCAATTCCGTGCAACACCAGCCCTCCCAGTTCTTGTCGTGACCAGAAAATCGGGATGCGCGAGGTGGGGCGAGTGGAGGCAACTTGTTTCAAACAACGGCAGGGATTGTGACGTAGGTTTCATTAACTGGTAATCACAAAACACCAAAGAAAAATCCCAATGAGCGATTCGTTCGAGAAACCTTTGTTTAATAGCCGAGATAATCGTCATTATTTTCTATCTACGCGACTTTTTTTTTTTTTTTTTCCAATCCAAGTGCTTCTCGTAATCTACCAATAGTCATCTCGAATCTACCTTTCAAATGGATCCAGTGTATCAAGAAGCCCATGTAAACTTCCGACATCTTCATTGGTATAGTCAAGTCATTGAAGTTGCTTAGTGGAAACGAAAATCATCACTTTTCAAAGGCTCTGGCTGCTGTGATGAGCTTTGCGGCACTGATCATCAATTCAACTCAAAAGAATCCCATTGTTGTATAACGGTGTTTTTATGCTTCAACAATACGTCAACAAACTTTCCTTTCCACTGCTTGTCTAGGTATATCGAATGAGGGAATGTTTTACTTCCCCTGCAACATATTTTTTCCGTGTTGAAATAATCATACCATGATGTGATCTATTTGTAGATTGGCCAAAGTTTAGAATATTTTACAGTCCATTCGTACTTTAATAGCCATGTTTCGGATGGAAATTCTTTGCAATCTATTGAGACCTAGTCCCTTTGGCAATGGTTGAAGGAAGTGGTCTCCGAGTCTTGCAAAGAATATTAAATAAAGAAGAAAGAATTCATATAACTACAAGTAAACGGAATATTAAACTGTGTGGAATTAGAAATGACTCGATTGTTTAGCTTGGTATAGTAATTTTTTGATTTCTTCATGCATTGGTGTTAGGGGATGCCACTGTGGCGCCGATAATGGAGAGCAGGATGAGTCAACGATAGTAAAAGGGGCGGAGCCACATTGAATCGCAAATTTGCGCACTTGGAGAGCGATGAAATAATGATACATGGCCATTCAGATGTTTAAATGTATAAATATTTCTTGGTATAATACGAGTTGTCTATTTCGACGACTCACAACATAGCATCCACCAGCCATCCCAATTTCTGACTTCCCAAGGGTTTGATGGCTTATTACCAAGTTGCAGCAGAGTTGGTCATTCAGAATACAATATTTATGGTTCTTCTATATACATAAAAAGAATGGCTCATCCAATTCGCGGTCGTGGGATAGAATGGTCCACTTAGCAAGCGTTAGACTCATTTTGAGGCTGTATTCGAGCATCCGAACCCGAAATATCAATTTGGGCCATACTTCATCTCTTTAATATTACCATACAAGCCTTTATTATATTGGAAGTACACGCAGATTGATATTTGCGAAGTGAAGTGACCAGTCATGAAGCAGATGCCATACCTAAACTAAGGGCTTTCTCGCCAATCATGCAATATTTCCCACTTACAATCGATTCGCGCCTCAACTCAAAAGTATACCTGATTTCGGAAGTTAGACTCTGACCGGCAGCCACATAAAAGCTTGTGTCACAAACATCACCGATATTTGCTTTGCAGTCGCAGTCGCCGTGACTCATCAAGGTGACTTTAAAATGGACGATGGATTATTTTCCAACTCAAAAATTGAGATTCTTGGAACACCTAAAGACTTTACGTGCTTGCGGTTTTTTGGATGCCACGACAACTCGGGCTTCAAACCGGAAATATTGTGTCACGCAAGGTTGCCACAAAAGCCTCCATTCTGGCTCTCTCCTCCAACACGTACAAAATTCTCTCGTTTCACAAGTTTGTTGCGTATCCATGTTTCAATCAGCAATGACAGATGCATTCTCTTGTTGATCCTGGGGGCATTGATCTCGGGTTGGAAGCAGACAGTCCCAATGTGACTTGCAGGACGGTCCAACAATCATGCAGATTTTTCTATAGGTGCCACGCTCTGGATCATAGTTCTCGATTGCTCGCACATGTTTTTGGCTTGATGGGAGGGTCTCGCAACCGTTTGGGAAATATGGGGGTCGGGCACGGGACTGGCCTTGTGCGAGGCTGCTCATAAGGGCAAAAATAGCAAATAGTTGATGACGCATGCATGAGTCGTAAGAGTATGTAGAAATGAACACCAAGATTTCTACCGGCTCGGGGCGGTGGGGGAACGCGGAAATAAGTAGCTGCCTCGTCTTGCATTGCTTCGTTCAATCCACTCTGTAGCTCTCATTCCCTTCTTTCCAAGCATTCTTTCGCAGCCCATGTGGAGCGTCTGCCAACCGTAGCTAGGTTGCATGGTAGTATAACAAGGATATGCTGTGTCACTACAAAAGTGCACCGATGTTCCGACCCGTTCGTTGTAGGGTGTGGGTTTCACTTGTCGATCATTATCCACGTTCACTCACATTGCTTTTAGTCAAAGACTTTCGGTCTGTAATGGTCTTGGTTTATGAGCCACTAGCCACTAGAGATATATTCCACGACTCGCTGTTAACGCCTGTCCGCCATCAAGTCGCCTTAGCAACTCGTGTTGGCACACAGACATCAAGTTTAGAAAATAGCACGAGAATTAGCACCTGTATATCTACCATAGACAACTCGGTAACTGATGGAATCTATCCATACCATATCTAGATCTACGTGTCCATTAGCATGGAGTAGCTCGTCTTAACACTCATCATACAGTCTGATTTTCTTCATCTTCTTCAGCGGATGTTGGTACTTGTTCGGTTTGGAGGTTTGATATAAGTGTGCTAAGCATGGCATAATGAGGATGGCTATGAAGGAATTGTCGTGTTAGCCTAACAATGAACTGGCTGGCGCCTTTTGCCGCAAGTGGTGTTAGTATGGCTCCACATTAATCGCAGCAGGACTGTAACGATGTTCCGTTGCGTTATTTAGTTAAAGACAACCGGAATGTTCACCAAAAAGGTTGGATTAATGTATTCGGGCACTATGTAAAGCCCAAGAAAAATGTACATTTGCCGGAATGGTTCCCAGCAAGATAAGATATGTACATTTTGAATATGTACAAGAATGTTTAACACCCCCTCACCATCCTCTCATGAGACAACAACGTATCCAGACATTGCAAAAAACTTAGCCGGAGCAGGTGCCGACCTTGCTGGGCTCACAGCCACCTGCACAGCCGTTGTACATGACACACTTGTTCTTGGTATCAGCGCAGCAGTTCTTGAGGGTGGCAGTGTCCTTGTAGTTGGAGTTGATTCCAGCAAGCTCGCCACCGTTCTTGGCGGTCACACCCTCCATGTAGACATTGCGCTTGCACTGGCTCTTGCAGTTACCACAGGAGCGGTAAAGCTTGCCGTAGTCCTCGACGTAATAGTTGATGACGTTGACGGTACCGCAGCCGTTGTGCTGGATGACCTTGTCACTGGCGTGATAAGCACCACCGCCGATGATCCAGCTCTCCTTGCCAGCCTTGTCATTTTTCTGTGGGGGGTGTAGAAGTCAGCAAGTTATGTCACCCGAGAAACACGAGGCATCATTGACTTACGATTGAGATGGCATCCTCGCAGACATCCTCGAACCAGACAAACTGCAGAGTACAGTGGCCATTGCAGTGAACACCCTCGGCCTGGTTCTTGCCGATGATGACATTCCTGAGAGTTGCTCCCTCTTGGAGATAGAAGACGGCGTCATTGTAGTCTATAATGTTTTATAGTTAACACCATCCTGACATTGTATTTATTCAAGGGGCTTTTTTTTAAAACTTACTGCCTTCACCTTGGCCACCGCAAGCACCACTGCCGCGGTCGTATCGAGCCCAGCCACCGTCAAAGACCTGGCCCTTTCCGACAGTAATCACCTTGGAGTTGGTCTTGGTGCTGGTAGCCTTAGGGACACCACCGGTGTAACCCAGACATGCCATGGCCGAAGGGGCAAAGGCAGTTGCCAAAATGACTAGCTTAGAGAAGTGCATGATGAGAGTAGCGGGTTGTTGTTTGAACCAGTTGGTCTGATGATGGAGACTGCTGAGCTTGCCGCTTTCGAGGTGCTGGACGCATTGCCATTATTATATACTCCGCCAATTTCGACTCTCCCCTTTGGCCTTCACCGAAATATGTCTCTTATCCCTCCCTGTGATAACAACCATGGTCAGATTCATCCTCCATCCAGAGTAGTGGGTCTATGCTGGTCGCATTCAAATCGACCGCCCGAATGCTCCGAAGTCCCACTTAGTTATGCGCCCACCCAACTCGGTTGAATGGCCCGGACAGGCATGGCAACGGCTGCAGGGCTGATGGGGGTTGTTTCAGAGTCCGCGGAAAATACTTCCTCCAATAGACTCCGGGCTCTTCTTGCTGTTCAGGGTCCGTGGTCCTATCGTGTGAGTCCACGACGAGGCATCCTGCGCATGGCAACAAGGGTGCTGCTGGAGCTGGCAATGAAATAAATGCAAGGTCGTGGCTAAGCTTAAAATGAAAGGTATGACCATGGATATTTCGATTGGGACAGCCACCCCAACAAATGCATCCGAGTGACGACCGTACATGGCGCCTGGAGTAGTAAACTAGATCCCCTCATGCAACTTGTCGTATTTGTGAGCCGACGTTGGGCTGTCCCAGCCTGCCGGCGACTTTGGAAAACTGGAGAATCCCAGTATTTGGCCGAGTTGGTTTTCCCTTATCTGGCGCGGACGAAGGATTCCGGCCCTCATTCCATTTTGACGTCAATCACAAATGCCGCATGCATGCACTGATCATTTCCGATACCCTGGGACAAATGATCAAGCGGCTTCAGTTGCCAGAAAGAAGGATCCAAGGTCGAGTCAAGCTTTTGCCAGAAGACAGCGTGCGGCGGTATTCTGTGCGGCTCAATTTCACCGTCAGGCCAGAGTGCCTGTGCAATTAAATGCCCCGACCGATCCGAAATACATTCATTGTGGGATGCACGAGTGATGTTCTTACTCGGCTAAAACCATAGGGCTTGTGTGCTTCGTTGAGTTCCGGAACAGACCAAATGTCACCCGTTTAGGTCCTTCAATAATTGGTGGAACGAGCCGTGCTTTTGTGATTGAAGCCATTCCTATTTTACACTCCCACCAGCGCTATTTCAATAAAATGGAGTCTTCCAAGATTAAAAAAAAAAAAATTTAGACCCTCCCATTAGATGCTGTTTCAAATATCCCTCCCCTTCAATTACCGACACCGTTGATTGATTGGCGGGCCATAAACAAACAAAAGCGTCACCGAACAATCTGCCGTAGTAGAAATTTACTAACCACATACCCCCACGGATGTCATACGCTGTTTACGGCTTCAATGGCCTATATCACGATGGAATATTTGGTGCGTGCAGGGATGGGAGATGAAATGGAACTTTTTTGGCGGATCGGATCACCGAGTACCGTATCTCCTGGGGGCCAACATCAGTACATAATCGCGAGAGACCTCGCCATGACGATGAGCCCATGCATGATTATGTACCCCAGGAATTCCGGCTGACACCCTGGACTCTCGTTGCAGCCAGAAAATCTCGTATTTGAAAACCGCTTTGGGAAGTCTCCAGGGAGAACAGTTCTTGGCTCGCTCACCCGCTGGCTCGGATAAATCTGAGGGGCTCTACAGGTTGCCTCTCGGTTGAGGAGAATTATCCCAACAAAAGAAAAAGTGTTCACGAGGATTCATTACCACGCACGCAAAACGCTCAGGATACGAACATGGCTAGACTATTGGCATGGTGCTGGCTTTTTGTCACGGACAGCTTTCCCCGCACCAGTAACAGTGTTCAAGGTATACCTTTTGTGTCTCGGACCAAGACGTTTATTAGTTTATTATTGGTGTCAAATTAGCTTTTAAAACTTCCGTAATTCCTATCTCCGTATGCAAGGAAGCACGTTCGTTCGAGTTCAGGGTGTGCTCACAACAACGGACAGTTCCGTTCGGCGCATTGGATGAGTAGGCGTGGGTGTGTTCTGCATCCTTTACAATGCATGCGTTTTAATTCGAATTATTATGGAACTAGTCGAATCGGAATCATCACTTCCGCTCCAACGGTGAAAGTAAATTCAACAGCAGCGCTTCAGCAAAACGCAGGTTCAGCCTTCTGGCCCAAGCCACCCAGCATTGGTTCAAAATTGATTATTTTGTAGAGAGAATATCTTGCGTGCAAATAATCAGCGAACCGGTTTTACGCCGCCGTGCATGAGACCGCACATACCTTGTTCAATGATTAAATGAATCTACATTTGGAGTCTGTATCACTTAATCTTAGTTTAGTGGAAACAGCATGTTGTATATATCTATATCTGAGCCCAGCTCATCTCTGCTTTTATCAGATCTAGATACATCTCTGTAGTTTTAATTTGCCTTGACCACAACATTCCCCTTGTCACTCAATTTTCGCTCAGCATGGCGCAACTACCTATCCCCAAGTTTCTTGAGTATATCCATGCCTTCAATAATAAGCCATACGACAAATAACACGCCTTTTACGCCGATGACGTTTAATTAGTCCTCCTCGACCCTGTCGTCGGCACACTTCGGGGCAGATGTGGAATTCGGAATCACTACAATCTTGTTCAATCCAACGCTAAAGAGACGGTCGTTCTCATTGTTATTTTGACAAGGTAGAAGAGCTTGGAAGGGTGGATTTGCTAGCGAAATTATTGGAAAGCGAGAGGAAGGCCAACATTGACTCAGAGTCTTACAGCTCGAAGCTTTAGAGTCAGGAACCTGTTTAGTCTACTCGCTAGAAACTTTATTTGCTCAGTTTGAAGCCACGACGAATATTCGAAAAAGATGCCATTTCCACAACCTTTACTTCTAGCATGCAAAGCATTGTGATATATCAGAAAACTGGGTTTTAATACAACCAATTCTTTCCCTCATTTATCCATTTCTTGTGCGCAATCGTTCTATACTTGCCAAATCCCAGACTACCCTATACACCTTAATTAATCAGCCTTCCACAGCCCCTTGTTGTGATACTCGTTACTCCTATTTACTGTTAGTGAGTGTATTTAGGGAATATTAGTTTATTGGGTTCTTCGGGCGTTTGTGGAAATGCTAGCAGATGACGAGACAGAAGCAATGCTTAACAAGGAAGCACAGCATTTTTGGGCGTGTGCCAGTCAATGAAATTAATACATTGGGGTAACGGCTGCCCCAACTAAGGTCGTCTAATAAGAGTCATATTTACCAATACGACTATCTACGTCTCTGAATTCATGAAGAGGGATACCCTGTTACTCCCATCGGACTCCAAGCAAGTTGACTTTCAGGCGTCTCTATCTGGAGTCGCCCTAAATAGTTACAAGGCGACAGTCAATCCAATGCAGATAGAGAATAACGGCAACCGGGATGTCATTACACTTGAATGTCGAGAACAAGGACGAGGCGACTTCACCGCACACGGAAGCCAACCACGGGGATGCGCACTCTCCACAATATTTCTACCAGTCAGCCGTCGATGTACACAGCCAAGGACAATAACAGGCGTATGCCACTGTATAGAGCTGCTAGTAGCAGGCGTGTCGACATTAAATGGTTGAAGATCTCGTTCTCACGGGGGCTAACAAGAAAGCTAATAAAGCCGACGGGCAGATTCTGCTATATACCACCGGCTAGAATAGGTACAAACTTATCTACTATACAATTTGCTAAGGCAGGTAATACGACAAATACGGAAATTGTAATGGAGCAAGAAGAAAAGCGGATATCAACGGAGGAAAATAAGACAAATTCACAAAATGCGCAAAGGTTCTGATATGACTAGGTGCCAGCAGCGATGCTATTAATCATCTTATAAGACTGACGCATTGCTTCGATAAATAGCCACAGAAAATATATCTGGAGATATGCACTTACGGCAGCCCTGTGCGCTTGAATGACTAGACTTTTCAAGTGTCTATGGAGGCAATGGTGCAATATTGGGGTCAAAATGATACAGTGGAATGAAATGTTTATTTTTTTTCGACTAAATAAATAATTTGATTTGAAGGAGCTAGGACTGTACAATATTCTTGGATCTTTGTGTAAAATTAATTGCACCAACATAGTCTTGATATTACAATGACGCCAGTCAGCACATACCTCGCGCTCGGCCAAGAAAGTCGTCAACTAGGAACAATACCCAGACCACATGGGTCAATGCGCCTCAATGAATCGGTCCTATTGAGTCACCCGCTGGTGAACTATTCTGGGATTCAGCATGATTATGTTGCTCTACAATTATCTAGTTCTGATTCCGGCCCGCGTTCACTCAAAACCCGAAGAAAAAAGAGTGCAGATTGGTTTTTCTTTTAGTAAACTACGACGCTGATAGGTGCAACAACCAAAGGTTTGCGACCAAAAATGTCGCTTGTGGTGGTTCCCTAGTCATTTTAATGCCGCCACAAAAGTCAAAGAAGACCTAGGCGCAAACAAGGGGGTCAAGGCAGCATACAGCTATGACGGTATAAAATATTGAACTGCAACCAGTACAAACGAAGGGGCTCAAATTATTTACATTTGGCTAGTGGCGGACAGGGCGAAACTCTTGATTCCGAAACAGGCAGGATTCTATTTTAAGTTAATCTAGTTGCGATTATGCTCCAAGAGCATATTTGTAAAAGTCTGAAACAGGACTACTTTTGAGGTCACATGACGCTTAGTTCGGGTTCGCTCATCAGTTTCAATTAGAGTGTGGTAGAAACAGGGCACGCCAAGCCTCTCTTATGTGACGAGTGAGGTCGAGGTGGGAAGAGCATTCACTCTCTCCACTTCCTGATGCACGCTAAACAGAGCCGTTTCACTCGGAGCCTGAAATTGCTAACTGGCGACGGGCTTCTATCCCGTCCATCTGTCCATGACCTCGGTTTGGCGTGCGGCGTGTACTCTCCGAACTTTGGAGTCTTCGCTTTCCCTATACCGGCCACTCGGAGCGTTCCAGCGGGTATGGGCTCTGAAGCGTATCCCTGCCACCACGTGGTTGCATTGCGGACCCCCAATTGCTGTTTTCTCTCTCTGTTTTCTACGATAGCAGGGCATACGATTGGCACACAGAATGCTGCGCTGGCTCTTGGGACACAGCCCGTATCCGGCCCACTCACGTAACCGTGTCACCCCATAGCAAAAAAGGTGAAGGGACAAAATAAGTCCAACAAGAATCTATGTACAAGTAAAGTGGGAATCTCTAAAGCCCCGCCTGAAAATCGTCTTATTTGGTTGCCCAAGCGAAATTCACATGGAGGGACGCTGGTTACGCTAGCGAGACGGATACGGACGTGTCGCGCGTCACGGGGTATTGAGCAGCATCAGTGAAGAGAGAGCTCAACGGCAACTCGCGGGTTACAAACCCAAAGAGTGTCTGTATTAAGCTTTGTTCGGCCCGCGTGAGTATGCTGATCAACTCTGAATCTTTCCTTTCAGACTTGCCACGAGCTCAATCGCAAACTGTCGATCTGCAAGTCACATACCAACGAGCGTGGTTCTTGCGATGGGCGGGCCGCTCAGGGGAAGCGTGCTCCACAACAGTCAAGATTTTAAATTGTTTCATTCTAGAACGAACTCAAACCCAGGAATGCCACAAAGGATGAAGAATATCTACGTTGCATCCCCTTGCTACGTATCTACTCCGTATCTACTCCGTATCACATCCGGAATTCCCCCGTGCTCGACGCTAGGCCGCCCTGGGTTACGCCTGGCTTACTCCCCCGTCCACAACCCCAGCGTTGACTAGCAGGATTATTATGTCATTCGCAGCAATGGTCCCTCATGCGCTCTCGTCGAGTTTTATTTAACCCATCCTCTCCCATTGAACTCAACATGTGTCCCGAGAAGGAAATGATGGCTCATGCCATAATCCCAAAAATGTCTCGCTGTTGGCAGTGACAAATCACGGTTTTGGCTCAACGCACTCCTGAACCTTGCCACCTGTCCAGGCCATCCAACTGTTCGCTGTGTCGTCGGATGGTTGTTAAGCTTTTAAGAATACATCAATTGTCCGACCCCCCTTTTTTTCCTTCCTTCCTTCTCTTCTCAAACACCGACTGGTCATGAATAGGTACGGTTTGGGTCAGTGTGTGCTCCAGGGGATAACGGGCGACAGATGGGACAAATGGGTAGATGGAGCCTCACTACGTACTTTTGCACATGTATGAACAGAAGGTAACTAGCTGATCAATCTGACTCATTCAGAGGAGCCGATCATATGAAAGACCGTGTTCCTACTGATTGGGGACTGGGCTAGCCGGAATATTCGGGCAATCTGATGGGTCTATAGCGGGGAATCCAGAGCGTTGCTGGGGTCCTGAGCAATCTAGCCGAAGCGTCAAAGCAGGGATCTAGCTCGCGTCGTTGACACACTGAGCACCTAATATCCCTTGCCCAGTGTCCGCCATACAATTGCTAGATAGCATAGGAGCCACGCTCAACCATGCGCACCCATCCACGCTGGGTCATCCATGCTGGGTCATCCATGCTGGGTCACCCATGGCATGTCTGCATGGGGCACAGTTGCCACACCTTGCCCACGCCTTACTCATAAGGTGGTTTAGGTTGGCGCTAATCTTTCTCATGCCACTGGAGACGAGATATTTCTATATGACAAACCGTCTCGCTGCAGCGCGCGCTTCGTTCTAGAACCATTGTCGTTGCACTTCTTCGATATCGATTACGATCAACTTTTTTCGTTGTCCTCTTTGCGTTAGTTTTCAGCCATGTACCCCCCGTATTGGTAATTTTTAGTATTCGAATTTTTGACGCCAACAATAATGACGGAGCCGAGCATTGCTGCATCTCACCACACGCTGGAGCTGTTGCTCCTCGTGGACCCTGCCGTCATCCAAGCCCGTGTTTTCAACCCCACACTAAGCGACGGGGATGCCCAGTGGATCGTTGCCGTCACCCTCACAGACGATGAGGAAGATGACCAGCAGCAGTTGCTGGAACTTGTCCAGACTCTTCGAGAAAGGCTGGCGCAGTCGATGAAATCGGCAGATGGAGAATCAGCGTTGCCGGATAAATGGTACCTTGTTGAAGACTTCCCGCTGAAGGATGACGGCTCAATTAATGATGACCAACTTCGACTGATGATTGTCGGAGAGGATGATGGCGGCGAAAATGTGATATGCCTCGACTTCAGCACAACACCCCTGACAAGGACCAACACCATCAGCTTAGAGCCTTCAGATGGAGAGGGTGTGTCTGACTCACGAATGGTCACCGAGAGCGACACCATCGAGGGGAATTCCCTGGACAGCGACTGCACAGACGATGATGAATCAACAGGACGCGACGACACAGAAGGCTCCGAGTCACCCGTAGTGGATTGGGATCTGAAAAATGCCTTGGACTACAACCGCGAAACCCCCGAAATAGTGCGCGCGTGCATCCACGAGCTCTTCGAAGCGCAGGCCCACGACCAACCCGACGCCATTGCCATCGATTCCTGGGATGGCCAATTGACCTATCAGCAGCTGAATTCCGCATCCAACAGACTGGCCACCCATCTCACCAACGATCACAGCGTCCAGGTGGGAGATTTAGTCCATGTATGTTTCGAAAAGTCGGTATGGTTCTTTGTGTCCATCCTGGCCATCAACAAAGCCGGTGCAGCCTGGGTGCCACTGGAGCCATCTGACCCCGTGAGGCGCCAGAAGCAGATTGTGCAACAAACCAGAGCACGACTGGCCCTAGTCTCGTCTTCAAACGCCAGCAAGTGTGCGGAGCTCGTCTCAGACGTGCTGGCTGTGACGGGTCCTCTCAATCGACGGTTAACTCAAAGATTTGGGCCCGCACCGTCTGCGCCGACTGTCATCGTCACCCCCAACCAGCCAGCATACGTCATGTTCACTTCTGCGAGGACCGGGAAGCCAAAGGGCTTTGTGATGGAACACGGGGGAGTCTGCACCAGTCAGACAGCCATTGCAGAGAGGCTTGGATTAACGCCGGGTGTCAGAATCCTCCAGTTCGCCTCCTATGTCTTCGACCTGTGCATTGGAGAAATCCTTGCTCCTTTGATCACTGGAGCCACTGTTTGCGTTGCCTCCGAGCATACCCAAATGGATTTGAGAGGAATTATCAACGACATGGGCGTCACCTGGGCATTCCTCACTCCTTCGCTGGTAAAAACGATGAAACCGGAAGACATTCCTGGCCTCGAACTATTACTGCTTACCGGTGAAACTGTGAGCCAAGATGTTTTCGACAGCTGGATCGGAAATGTTCGTCTTGCCACCGGCTGGGGTCCCGCCGAGACGTGCGTGTTTAGTACGTTGCACGAGTGGAAGTCGGCGGACGAATCACCGCTCACCCTCGGTCACCCGGTTGGAGCCTTTTGTTGGATCGTGGATCCAGAGAATCCCCAGCAGCTTACTCCCGTTGATGGTGTTGGAGAGGTAGTTATCCAGGGCCCAACTCTGCTACGCGAGTATCTGGCAGACCCAGAGAGTACAGAAGCCGCCATTGTCACTGATCTTCCTTCTTGGGCACCGCACAGAACCTCCCCTCATTGGAACAGGTTTTTCAAATCCGGAGACCTTTGCGCCTACAATTCAAGCGGGTCGATCAAGTTTGTCGGGCGCAGAGATACTCAGGTCAAAATTCAAGATTTCCGCGTAGAGCTGGACGAAGTTGAGTACCATTTACAAACCACACTTGAAAATGTCCACCAGGTCATGGTTGATGTTTTGGGAGAAAATACGGAAGCCACTCTCGTTGCATACTTTTGTGCTGGAGATGATACAAGGCCTTCTACGCCCACCGCTCTTGATGCCAACGCCCTTTTCCTGCCCCTGACGCCAGAGATACAGAGTCAGATTGCCGCTGCAGTTTGCCACCTCAACGAAATACTTCCCAGCTACATGGTCCCCACCATATTCTTACCCTGTCGATTCATGCCATTAATAACCTCCACCAAGATAGATCGAAATGGACTTAGGCGACTAGCTGCGGCTCTTCCGAAGGACACCCTGGCTCAATATACCCTCGTCGAGGATGTGAAATGTGACCCAATCACACCGATGGAAGAACGAATTCGATCTATATGGGCGTCTGTTCTCAATATCCCTGCGGAATCCATTAAACCAAACGACAACTTCTTGAGTATTGGTGGCGACTCTATCGCAGCGATTCGACTTGTCGTACAGGCCCAAGAGATGGGGCTAACTATCACAGCAAAGAGCGTTTTCGCAGACCCCCGGCTGTCGGCCGTGGCAGCTGAAGCGATTGAGGGGAAACTAGTGGCTATTCTTTCAGAAACATTTAGCTTGCTACCGGCTAAAAACAAGCAAAGAATTTTGAAAGCCGTCCGTGAACAGTGCAAACTGTCGAGTATTCGGGATATCGAGGACGCCTACCCCTGTACCAGTCTTCAAGAAGGCCTCATGGCACTAGCCCTGAAGCAGCCGGGATCCTACATGGCCAAATACGTCTATCGAATTCCCAGCAATATCGAAACAGCCCAATTTCAAAGCGCGTGGGAGCAAACGGTCAACCACTGCGAGAACCTGCGGACTCGAATTGTGGCTTTTGCCGGTACTTCATTCCAGGCAGTAATCAGCGAATGTCCTCCATGGGAACCCACCGATGACCTTGACCTTGACACTTTTATGGATACGTTCAAGGGAATTCAGATGGAATATGGCACTCAGCTTTGCCGATTTGCCCTGGTTACTGAAAAGACGGGCGAGCGATTCTTTGTCCTAGCTCTCCACCAGGCTATCTTTGATGAGTGGAGTCTCAATATCGTGTTTGAGACACTGCATGATATATACCGAGGCAAGCCAGTGCATTCCTTGGAACCATTCTCCAGTTTGATTGACCACACCTCCAAACTTGACGACGACGCCGCGAAAGAATACTGGTCGAGACAGTTAAGCGGTGCGCAACCTAGCACATTCCCGAAGATTGAAATGACTACAGATTCATGGCCAGACAGTCAAATCATGACTGCCAATATCGGATTCCCCGAAATTGCGAATACTTCGTTTACCAAGGCCATGATTCTGCGGGCAGCCTGGGCTCTGGTTCTCTCGTGTTACTGTGACAGTGACGATATTTGCTTCGGTACTACCGTACTAGGCCGTCACGTTCCTGTAGCCGGTATTGATAGAATTGTCGGACCAGCCTTGGCTACAGTTCCAATCCGAGTGCGCCTAGACCGCGAGAAGCCAGCGGTCAGCTTCCTCGAGGAGATTCGACAGCAGGCATCAGAGATGTTGGAATACGAGCAGTACGGCATAAGAAACATCTCCAGACTTGGTAACGATGCCAGAGAGGCATGCAAATTCTCAAGCCTCATGGTAGTGCACCCTAGGCCTATTCAACCAACCAATATCTCATCCAAGACGTTTTTGGTTCCCGCTGACAGCACTACTTTCAGCGTGGAAGAGTCGGTTGGGAGTTGCTCTACGTATCCCTTGACTCTGCAAGCAATGACTCACAAGGACCACGTCGAGTTGGTATTTATATACAACCCTACGGTTTTGTCCGATCCTCAGCTTGAAGCACTTGCCAACCACATGGAATATGTCATCCAGCAACTGGTATCGAACGGCGATGAGCCATTGAGTAAAATATCATTGACTAGCGATTGGGATTTCCAGAAAATCATCGAATGGAACGAGGATAAGGTCACTGAAGTACGATCGATTTGCGTCTACGACATGATTGCACACCAGGCCTCGCAAGCTCCCGATCAGCAAGCCCTTTGCTCACGCGCAGGGAACCTTACTTATCGGGAACTGGACGAGAAGTCAACAAACCTGGCAAAGCACCTCGTTGGTCTAGGTCTCAAGCCAGAAATGATTGTACCGACCTGTTTCGAAAAGTCCATTTGGGCCATTGTTGCGCAGCTGGCAATCATGAAGGCTGGCGGTGCCTTTCTGCCCTTGGACCCTAACCACCCCATCGGTCGCCGCAGGGCGATTATCAGTGAAGTAGAAGCTCCATTTGTTCTTGTGTCGCTTGTGACTGCCGAGTCTTTCACATTGGATGACAGAATCGTTTTGGTTTCCCCATCGTCAACAAGCTCCAGCCTGTCTGGCTCCAAACGCACCACGTTTATAACAAAGTCCGGACCAAACAATGCCGCCTACGTCTTTTTCACTTCAGGGTCGTCCGGTTCCCCCAAGGGTGTGGTCGTAGAGCAGACTGCTCTCTGTTCCAGCATTGTCGGCCACGGCACTGCCTACGGCTTCGGGCCTCACTCCCGTGTTCTGCAGTTCTCCAACTACGTTTTTGATGGCAGTGTCGCTCAGAGTTTCACACCATTGGCCTTTGGAGGTACCGTATGTGTGCCATCTGATGAAGAGCGTTTGACGAATATTACCAAATTCATCAAAGACATGAAAGTAAACTTTGCCGATCTCACTCCCTCCTTCGTCAGAACGCTCAGCCCTAGTGCTGTGACTTCGCTAGAGACTCTGGTTCTATCTGGTGAAGCTCCATCAAGGGATATTATCGAAACTTGGTTCAGCCATGTCAAGCTTATCAACGCATACGGCCCAACGGAATGTTGTGTGTGCAGCTGCACGTATGAGTATGAATCCCAGACAAACTCACCCACAACCATTGGTTACGCCTTGAACTCTAGGTGTTGGATCGTCGATGCCAATGACCATACAAGGTTGGCACCCGTCGGCTGTGTGGGTGAGTTGGTGATTCAAGGCCCGATTTTGGCTCGCGGTTATTACAATGATCCGGCCAGGACCGAGGAGAGCTTCATTGATGACGTAGAGCTGGTTCCTGAGCTGTCAAATGGTGACCCCCCCAGATTTTACAAGACTGGAGATCTAGTCAGGTATAACTTTGACGGATCCATCGAGTATGTTGGAAGAAAAGATACGCAAGTCAAGATCCGAGGCCTGCGTATTGAACTTGGTGAAGTCGAGTACCAAGTCGGCCTATCTCCCGATGTTTACCAGACAGTGGTTGATGTCATTGATTCAGATGCCGGCCCAAGTCTGGTTGCATACTTCTCTCTTGCTCAAAGCTACTTAGAGCCAACAGACAAGCGCGAAATCACCGCGGAGAACATATTCCTTCCGTTGACACCCGACCTGGAGGAGAAGATTGCAAACATCCTCGAGCATCTGAACTCGACACTGCCCAGTTACATGGTCCCCACGCTATTCGTTCCTTGCAAATTCCTACCATCTTCGACTTCCGCAAAGTTGGATAGGATGGCACTTCGAACTGTGATATCAGGTATGAACGGAGAATCTCTCTCCAGATACGCCGGTATCGATGGGAAGAAACATGCGGTGAGGACTCCGATGGAGGCCCTGTCGCAGAATATTTGGGCTCAGGTCCTCAACAGACAACCAGAAACCATTGGAAGAACTGATACTTTCACGGGACTTGGCGGAGACTCAATCACGGCCATCCAGATGGTGACCCGTCTGCGCTACATGGGCCTGACCGTTACCGTCCAAGATGTCTTCGCTAGCCCTCGTCTATCGGCCTTTGCCGACAAGATCGTAGGAGACTTTAGGGAGGATCAGCAACCGGTTGAACCCTTCTCCATGCTCAACAGTACCGATACGGATGCTATCAAGGAAACAATCAAGGAGCAGTGTGACCTCTCGTCCGAGGACCTAATTGAGGATGCCTACCCTTGCACAAGTTTCCAGGAAGGTGTCATGGCCCTTGCGATGAAGCAACCGGGATCCTACATTTGGAAGCACGTGTACTGCCTGCCTGACCATATGGATTCTGATCGTTTCAAGGCAGCTTGGAGTCATACCGTCGAACTCTGCACCGCCCTGCGCACACGTATTGCCATGTACAAAGGCACACCGATACAAGCTGTCATAGATGAAGAAGTCCAGTGGGAGCCAACGACCCACACCAGCTTAAGTTCATTCAGGGAAGATATGGACATCATTACGTATGTCCACTTTGGCTCACGGCTCTGCCGCTACACCTTCCTCACCGACTCCAAGAACCAGCGATTCTTCATTCTCTCTGCTCATCACGCTGTTATGGACGTTTGGAGTATGGACATCATGCTTAGGCTTCTGCAAAAGACATACAACGATAGCTCTGTACCAAAGTTACACCCATATTCCGCCTTCATCAGCTACACTACCCAGATCGACCGTAAGGCAGCCACTTCCTATTGGAAGAAGCAATTGAGGGGTGCCCAACGCGCCATATTTCCTGCAACGAGTTTGTCAACGATTTATTTGACACCTGTAAGCCAGGTGACAAAAACACAAATTCGAATCCCAGAATTAGCCAATGGCTCCATCACAGTCCCCACGATCCTTCGGTCGACGTGGGCAATGGTTCTAGCGCGGTACAACAAAACCGACGATATATGCTTTGGCACCACCGTCTCGGGACGCCAGGCCCCTATTGCAGGAGTCGAGTCTATTGTCGGATCTACTGCGGCTAGCTTGCCGATCCGTGTGTATATAAACGGACAACAGAGGGTGGAGAGTTTCCTGCAGGAGGTGCAGAGCCAAGCCACCGAAATGGTGGCATATGAGCAGTTTGGTCTCAAAAATATCGCTAGCATCAGCAACGAGATTAAAGCTGTGTGCGATTTTGCAAGTCTATTAATCATTCAGCCTGTGCAAGAAGTTGCCAAGCCAGAAAATAAGACCGGCACTGTTCTTGTTCAAGTTACACCCGAAGAGAATGAGATTGAGGAGGAAAAGGCATACTTTAGCTATCCGCTCGTCGCCACTTGCTTGATATACGGAGATGAAATCGAGCTCCAATTTGCCTACCACGACAATGCAATCAGCGGGGAACAGATCGAAGCTCTATCTCACCAGTTCAGCCATGTTTTCAATCAGTTGTGCACACAACATGACACCCAGCTTGACTCGATTTCTATCGCAAGCTCATGGGACGTTCAACAAGCGGCTGAATGGAACAAGCATGAGGTAGAGGTTATTGACTCGTGTGTGCACCAGCTCATTGCGGAGCGAGCAAAGACTCAACCTCGTGCCGAGGCCATCTCTGCTTGGGATGGAAAGCTAACATACGCACAGCTGAATGAGGCGGCAAATAGATTCGCAAATTACCTCATAACTTCTCACGGAATTCAGCCGGGCGATTTTGTTCCAGTTTGCTTTGAGAAATCTGTCTGGTATACCGTTGCCATCCTGGGCATCAATAAAGCCGGTGCCGCCTGGGTACCAATTGATCCCACACACCCAGCCATTCAACACCAACAGATCATCGAGCAAACAAAGGCCAAGATTGTAGTTGCATCTGAAGCCGTCGCGGATATTTTTGTCGATTTAGCGCAGCACATCATCAAGTTGACATCAGACTTTGATACTCGTCTTCTAAAGCAGTTACAGGGATCAACCAAGCAATCCCCTCAGGTCAATGTCACACCTTCGCATCCAGCATATGTCATTTTTACCCCAGGAAAGAGTGGTTCTGCCAGGGGCGTTGTTGTTCATCATCGAGCTATTTGTACCAGTCAGAAGGCTTTGGCTAAGCGTCTCTTTATAACGCCATCCGTCAGACTTTTACAATCCTCCGCACACATTTTTGACGGGTCGGTCGCTGAAATCTTTGGGGCCCTGATTTCCGGTGCATGTGTCTGCGTCCCCTCCGAACATGACCTTTTTAGCAACCTAAAAGAGTTTATCAACGCGGCAAAGGTCAACTGGGCCTACTTGGCGCCTACTACTGCGCGGACGCTTCAGCCTAGGGATGTTCCATATCTCGAACTCTTGCTACTGGTCGGTGAAGCTGTCACTAGCGATTTGCTCGAGATATGGTTTGGAATGGTGCGTCTTCTTAACGGGTGGGGTCCTACAGAGACTTGTGTTCTAAGCTCTGTGCATGAGTGGCAATCGCCCGATTTACCGCTCGCTATAGGACGCCCCGTTGGCGGCCTCTGTTGGATTGTGAACCCTCAAAATGTTGAAGAGCTTTCTCCCATTGGATGCATCGGAGAGATTGTTGTCCAGGGTCCCACAGTCTTTCAGGGATATCTCTCTGATGCGGCCCAGACTGAGGCAGTCATTGTCAAATCTCTTCCCAAGTGGGCATCTCACTCCGATGTTCCCTACTTTGATCAGTTCTACAAGACGGGTGACTTGGCTTTCCAGAATCCTGACGGTACAATCGAATACGTTGGCCGGAAAGATACTCAAGTCAAAGTCCGTGGCTTGCGTGTCGAATTGGCTGAGATCGAAAGCAGCATCAAAGCAGCCGAGAGCAACATCGCCAGTGTTGTGGTAGACATTATTGAAAACGAGTCGAGCGAATCCCTTGCCGCATTCTTGACATTTAGTACTGAAGAAGATGCGCTAGAACGAGGCAATGCAGAGTTTGAATTGAACTCGTCGATTCTCCCGTTGGATCCTTCTGTTGAGCAATCGCTAGCCATTCTTGCTCGGGAGCTCGCAGCTACTTTGCCGCAGTACATGATTCCTGACTTTTTCATACCACTCAAACATATGCCATTCACTTCGCCAACGAAGATTGATCGCTCAACATTGCGACAGCAAGCAGGAATTATGCCGAGATATCAATTGTTTTCCTTCAATACCACTCACTGGGCAGCTTCTTGCACCCCTGCAACTGAGCTCCAGCACCGTCTGCGTTCACAATGGTCGGACCTACTCTCGGCCTCGGTAGAATCTATTGGAATTTATGATGATTTCTATCGTCTTGGCGGAGACTCCACCCAAGTCAATGCCGTGTTTGAGCAAATCAACACTGAATTCAATGTCTCGCTAAGCCTCGACGATTTGGATGACAAAAGTCTGACCATCCACAACCTGTCTGAGCTTGTAGAGGATGCGGATCAAAGCAACGATTCGACCGAGGTAGGGCTGACGGCTGAGCTATCGAGATTCATCAACACTTCTCAGTATGGGCAGCATCGTGAGAAACTGCTCAACAACCCCCTCACCGACCTCCCTCCAGGTGGAACCGTATTCCTTACCGGGGCCACGGGATACCTTGGTACCGAGGTGCTTAGGCGATTACTGTGCCTGGACGCTGTTGACCATGTCATCGTTTTAGTGCGTGCCATGTCTCCACAGCACGGCCTGGAGCGCATTCGCAATACAGCCCGCGTTGCCATGTGGTGGGATGTCACCGAAACTGGCAAGATTGAGGTTTGGACTGGAGACTTATCGCGTTATCGCTTGGGACTCAAGGATTCACAATGGGAGAGGCTTTGCGGTAGATCTATCGATGGCAATATCGACGCCATCGTGCATAATGGCGCCGTCGTGGATTGGAATGCCGACTACGAAAAGCTCCGCGCGCCAAACGTTGATTCTACCGCTCAGCTGCTTAGTGCTGCAGCGAGCTCGCCGCTTAACGCCAAAATGGTTTACATTTCTTCGGGGGCCCAAACCGACTCGTCTCTCGCAGTGGCCAATCTCGAACATCGCAATGGATACATCCAGACAAAGTTCCTTTCCGAGAGCATCATCAAGAAGTTTTCAGATCAACTTCCTGTTCAAAACCGCATATCGACCGTCAAACCCGCTCTAATCATTGGAACCGCGGATAAAGGCGTAGCAAACAGAGACCATCTCGTGTGGCGAATCGTGGCAACTGCAGCGGAATTACGGGCCTACCCACAAGAGCCAGATGACCATTGGCTACAGGTTGCTGATGTCAGAACAGTTGCTGCAGCTATTACAGGCCAGCTTCTCACCACAGACCCTATAAATGCCTTTGTCGATGTGGCTTTCCGAATGCCCATCTCCGCTTTCTGGCGCAGCGTAAATTCAGAGCTGGACGAGCCTTGCAGTCCGATGCCGTGGGATCAGTGGCTCCCTGCGGCCATTGCGCGAATGGAACAAGTTGGGGAGAGTCACCCGTTGTGGCCAATGCAACACGTACTTGGTCATCTGAGCTCCCCATCAGCATCTACGGGAGAAGCTCCAAAGCCATTGGAAGTTGTTCCCCTGCAACTGGCTGTTCGACGAAACGTGAGCTATCTTTTGGACATTGGCTTCATCCCATCATCGATGAGTCAAACGGATGCCGAGAGCTTGGCCTGATTTCGTAATAACGCTCATGCTCACCCTAAATATTGACTCGCTTTTTATTTTATAAGTTATTGCTATTTCGATTATTCAATCTTGAAAAGTCTCGATATCTTTTTCGTTAATAGAATGGTTCTTCTTAGTACAATATACAGTTTAAACACGGAGGTTGGTCGAGCAACGACCAGTGGAAGCGGTTGGACAGTACATCAACCCATAGTCCATTCCGCAGCTCCACAAGTGCATTCAGGAAATAGTAGATATTTAGATATGCTGTTTAATGCTTAATAGCGAGGAGTAATGAGTCAATATATTGTGTTTTTTGTTTTCACCTTTGGATAAGCATAGCTTCATTTATAAATCCATCAGGGTAAATCGTAGACAAGAAACATGTATTTATTTTATGACCTATCATTTGAGCTGTAATATCCGGAGTAGAACAGAAGCTCAATTCAAGGTGGGGGTATATTAAAGGCAACGAGGGAAGGTGGTATTCAAATCTCTTTATATGGCCCTACCATTTATAACTTATAAGGCAGGCAACATCTAGGATGAGAGCGAGAAGTGATGGAAAGTTCCAGTCAAAAGCAGTTTAGTGCGAGTGTTGGTGGAGCCAACTACGGGGCGATCAATTTGCTGCCCAGTGATATAACATGTTTGAGTCAGTCCCCTTATCAATTGAAGCCCCCGTGGCCTAATGGCTAAGGCGTGAGACTTCTAATCTCAAGATTGCGGGTTCGAGTCCCGCCGGGGGTTTCCTCATTACGTTTTGCATTTTCTGACTTAACGATAAGCTTTTTTTTTGGAGGGCAATTACGCAATGAACCAATCAATCTGTGGGGCCCAAATTCGCCTCTACTATCGCTATAGCGGACCCTGTGTAAAAGCGATCTGTCTGAACAATCCGCTTCCCACCTCAGCTCCAAGGTTCAGCTTTGTTAGTAAGAACACCAGTAGTCTTTAAAATTTTCGGCTATGTCAATGAAGTTTTCCATGGAAGTTGGCATTGAGTTCGTGAACTCGCCGCGCCCAATTTTGTTCCCGTATCGTTCGTTACCCTATATCTGCAACGGCATATCAAACGGGCGATTGTGACTGGCCATGTGATGAAAACACCCAAACAATAACGGCTGGATCTAAAAAGACAAATAAAAGCGTCACATAATGGCTTTAGTAGAAGGATTCACTGAAGACGATGAGTAGGTAACATTGGTTGTTCTTCATTACTAGTTGTCTCTTGTGGATCTAAATGCCAAAAAAAAATGATATTTTGATTCTTTTGAAAACACTAATGACTACTAATACCAGATCTTTTCCCACAGCCTTCTAAAAAAACCCATCTTTTTTACACGTTCATCGAATGTACCAAATGGAGCTTCTTCCCAAATTTTGCACTCTTCATCCACCTCAGCTTTACCACTCACCAGATCAGCGTCGGCTGCCACCACAAAGTGTGTTTTCTTCAGCACTTTCCAAAGAACAAACATGAATGGCCCAAAGGCCAGCGCAAAATAGCTAGTAACCCACTCTTGAACATCAAATGGTACAAAAGTATCAAACCCAAGTGTTAGGAGCAACACACAACCAAGAAAGATGGCAAAGTAAGCAAGGTATGGCATGAACGGTGCTTGATAGGTAAGCGATGAGTCAGGAACAACTCCAGGCTGAGCATTCCTCGCACTTCGCCAACCTAGATAAGTCCACAACATGCATAAATACGTGAGAATGAGACCTCCAGTTGTGAGCCCGACAAACTATACTTGGTTAATTATTTGATGTAGGGCTTCAGATGCAATCTACTCACCCAGTCAAAAACTTTGGCTGAAGAATTGGATGTGACGAGAAAGGTGACGCAGGACAGCGAGGAAACGATAATGACGCAGTAAACGGGCACTCCGGATTTCGTGCATTTCAAGAGAAATTTGGGAGCATGGCCGTCTGTTAAGTTGGTTAATATGAAACAATCCATGGGTCGGAAACTGGAACAACAAACCTTTGGCGAGGCCGTAGAGCGTTCGAGAAGACGAGTATACGTAAGCATTACCGCAAGACCTTGGGAACGTTGTGTCAGTCGCGCGTCATAACTAGAGATATGCCAACCCCCGAGAAGACTTACCAACCGGAGAGTAAGATTAAAAAGTTAATCAGATCGGGCAACCCGTGAATTCCCAAGTTCTCAAGGCCGATAACCCATGGCGATGCGGCCGAACCTGCCTGGCCATCGGCAATGGCACCGAGTAGTCGGCTATCCCGGCTCGAGCAAATGATGCCAACTGCGAGAACTCCAATGACATAAAACCCCAAGAGCCGATACAAGATCAACTTTGCGACTCTCGGGATTGTCCGCCTTGGGTCCTGGATTTCTGCAGCAGCAAGGGCGACGAAATCTGGACCACCTACACAAAAGCTAGAGTAGACGACAACCGACCTGGAATGGTTAGTTGGCATTTTACTACTAATCAGGGAGGAGTACTTTACCAGAACCCGAGGAATCTTCCCGTTCCCCCTTCTGCATAATACGCGTGCATGACATTACCATTTCCCCAGTGAGTGAAGCCATAAGCATCGTGCTTGGGATTGCCGCCGCACATTGTGACAAACGTAATCATTATCAGGCCAATGAGGAGAAGAATTTTGGTTGATGCCATAATAAACTCGGACTCGCCATACCACTTGACGGCAACCACATTGAGTGTAAAGCAGACAACGAGTGCCATGGCCACCCACACGCCGGGATTGATTGTCGCGTTCCCTGCGAAGGATTCAATGTTAGAGCCATTCAATCTTTTGCAATAGTACAGCTACTAGATACGAGACCGCAC
This sequence comes from Calonectria henricotiae, assembly GCA_020623695.1. NCBI lineage: Eukaryota > Fungi > Ascomycota > Sordariomycetes > Hypocreales > Nectriaceae > Calonectria > Calonectria henricotiae. Next base: position 179,147 of record JAHVYB010000003.1, read on the forward strand.
AGGCCCATACAACAACTCATAAAAAGGAGATTAGAAATACATGAACATACAGTATTGTGCAACGGTAGCTACAGCGCTGTATTCGACGCACACAAGCGTGACTCCAGCGTAGAAATAGGTCCACCCCATGGCGAAACCAAGAGCTGGGTCGACGAAGCGGGCCGCCAACTCGAACACGCTGCCACGGATCGGTAGGTACGCACACATCTCGGCGACGGCAAGGGTGCAGGGCCAAATGAAACAGACGCTCCAAAAGAGGAATCCCAAGAAGACTGAGAGGGGTCCGGCCTTGGCCAAGACACTACCGATTCCCACAAATAATGCGGTGCCAATGCTGCCTCCAATGGTCATGAGTTGGACATGGCGCGGGGCCAGGCCGCGTTTTGTTTCGCGGTACTCTGGGCTAATTGAGGCATCGCGGACTGAGTGATCATCGGCATGCGAAGGGCCAGCATTCGCCGGACTCTTGGACACATCGTATTCCCCGGAGGAGCCCATTGTGGCTTGCTTGCTTGCTATGCCAACCTTTGCAGGTGGAAAGATGAAGAACTCGAGTTTATCAGCGAGCGCTACCGCGGGGTTCTGTGAGCGAGCTTTATCTGTTTACTTGGCCTATCTTGCAGGGCTCTCAGCAATGGCCATTTTCGATAAGTTGCCCTGTCTATCGGTATCAAATGTAGCTGAGTGTGATAAGACAAGAATGCGTGATTCGCTATTGGTGCTGATGGCTGGTCTCAATCATACCCCGGAGCCTGTTTTGTATCCGGTGCATAATCCCAGCCTGTATCCGGATGGAGTGGGTTGCATTCGAGTGACGAAATAGATAGCGGCGCTGAAGGAGTTGGTAGTTTCAAATAATGAAAACAACTGCCAAGAAATGCAGTATATGTACACATTGCCATTTTATACTCTGATACATTCAGCCCGTGCTTGTCTCAATATGGCGCGTCCAAAATAAAAACATCAACTCATCTTGTTGTGATTGCTTCCAAGATAAGACATGTGTGCAGATCATGATGTGGGGCTGCTCTGGCAACCCTGTCCCGACTAGGCGTTGGGAATTGATATGCTGTGAGATACAGTCGAGTGTTACCCTGCTAGTGCCTCCGGGTGTCATGGAACTTAAATCCGCGCTGGCTGACAGCCTGAGGGGATGTATAAATCAACCAAAGAAGGATTAATTGATGAAAACCACGCCGCCATCAGCTTCCCTGGCCATTTCCTTTTTTGGGAGCTTAACTATCATCGGCTCAATCTCAAACTAGTGCCAAGTCTCAGAGGTATTCTGGCAATATTACGTTCTAGTCTAAGTATCTGCAAAATGGCTATCGATCAGGATATTCGTATCATATTTACTGCTTGGTTCCGATAACCTTAAACCCAACCCTATTCATGAATGATAGTGTATTGATATTTATTTGGCTCACATCCAACCACCTGATTCAGTTAGGTGAATGTGAGAAGGAATAGGTTTCTGAAGGTCCTGCAAAGAAAGCGAAACCACCAAGTCTATTACATTGATTTTGAGTTTCCCTCAGAAAATACTCGCCGGCCTGTTTTTGAGAAGAAAGCCTAGAAAGAAGATACTAAAATTTAGCGCTTACAATTTAGGTGTATGAACTAACTTCCTGATTTCTAGTATAACGCGATACCGTCATGACGTAATTTCAGTTTTTTTTTATTTATTAATTCTTATTTTATTTATCAAGTGAGATTGATTACCAGCGACGGGAAGAACGAGCTTTCCTCCATTCCTGTACATTGGTTCCGACGCAATAAGCCAATAATTGGGAATAATCAACATTACTTTGAACTGCCATAAGAATGTCATTTTGAGATATTAACCGCACACATCATGGCCGCTCAAATAAACAATGATCTATATTTATCTGTATCAACCGTTGCCGTAAAGTCAGACAAGATTGATGAGATAATTGAGTCTGATTCAAAAACTAGACTTGGCGCGCTAACTCTATAATATGCATTCGCTTCTTTCCAATCTTCACATGTACAGACCTGGCCAAGACGTATGCGACGGTCAACCTGTTTGACAGAACTTTGCAGTTCTATGCCCAGAGCAAGGACGACTCCAAGGCTGGGGGTTTTGACCGGAGTTGAAATCACTATAAGGAGGGGAGAATGGTCGATAAATATGAATTTGCCATAATACCACAGTATTCGTGTTAATCTTGAAGAAAAAGAAAGCATTTTTATCAGTACAAAATTCTCAGTACTTAGCTGCGTGCCCTAAACGATTGATTGAATGTTTTGCAACCACTCCGGCAAAGGCCTATCAAAATCCGTCATAAGTAGTTGCACAATGGTACACATATCCTTCAATATGTGATTGGCTTTTTCGATGGTTACGATACCTGTAGTCGCAAACAGACTGATATTTAAGCGGCTACCATTCGTAAAAGATGAAATCCACGGATATGGTTCCAGAAGATATGGATTCTCGAAGAACCGAATTTGTCGCTCAGCTCCAAAGCAATAAAGTGATGGAGTTTCACCAAAGCTCTGATGTTGAATCACTGAATCCATTACTCCGGTAGGCCAGTTGGTGCACTCCTTTACAATGTCGTTGCTAAGAGAATCTGCTTCTCCTGTCGCCATGAGTTGGTCCTGAACGAACTGCAGCAATTGAAGAGGAGTTTCGAGGGATGAAAAGATTACTCGAGTGGGAGCGGCACTGAGGCAAGGTCCGACAATATCCTCTACTCCGTGAATCGCAGAGTTGCGACCTGCAATAAATTGCCAGTAAGCAACATCGTCTTCCCCCGTGAGCTGGGACAAAAGCACAGCCCATGCAGCGTTAACTATTGTTGAGATCATGAAAGATTTGTCATGAAACGCTGGCAAGTCTATCCCCGCATGCACAGCAAGAGGTTTCGGCTCAGCAACCCTGATAGCTGGGCGAAGTTTGGGTTTTATTTGGGTGATTGATGCCCCTCGTAGGAGATCTTTCCAATATGTGATTGCGTTTGAACGTTTTTGGTAAACATACGACATGAACTGGGAATACATTGGGGCATCAGGGGACGACGGGATACCTTCATGACCCTCCAGCAGTGATTTGAAAATGATAGGAATGGAAAGCGCATCGTTCTGGGCATGTTGCATACGGACCACCAATCTAATACCATGAACTGGATGCGAAAAAAGAATAATTAATAGAGGCGGTTCATACTCGGATAGTTTTTGCAAGTCATTCAGGATGAACGTCTGAAAAAAATGATCCAGATCCCCATCCACATCTTGGATATGAAGAGGTGAGTGCAATTGGCGGAGGACCACTTGCCAATACTTGTCCATAGCACGCAAAAAGCATGTACGGAGAATCGGATATCTCTCCAGTGTCCGAGCACAGCTTTTCTTAAAGGTGGCGAGGTCTATAACGTCATTGCTGAGATCCATATAGAAATAGTCAATATATTGACGCCATGCGGTGGGACAGTATAGAAACTCGTGTTGAATGGATGTAATAGGCAATACATCGGCGATTGCCTGGGAATTGATCGCGATGTTTAATCCATCAATATGCGCAAGAACGTTCCTCTTTGTCACAGAATCAATCATTTCAACTGACTGAAAAGCTTGAGTGACTTTCCCCAAATCATGGAGTTGCTCAGGAACAAGATGCCCGAGTTTCTTGTGACGAAAGATCTCTTGCACAGTCAGATCGAAACCTGCTTTGCGGGCTAGGCCCACAATTCTCATGGCGTCAATTGAAGTTCCGCCGAGATCAAAAAAGCTGTGATCTAATCCGAAAGTGTTGACATTGACATTGAAAACTTCAGCCCAGATCATCTGCATTTGCCGCTCTGATTCCGTTGTGGGTGGTCTCAGGAGCCCCTTTGGAGCAGCTTGATGTTGTATCATTTGTGCAAGGACCCGACGATCAATTTTCCCATTCGGATTCACTGGCATCTTGTCCAGGACCTTGATCTGTTTTGGAATCATGTACGAAGGAAGATTGGCCTTCAGTGCCTCCTGCAACGCGCGATGCACGGCTTGCTTGGTCTGGAGGCGCAATGGGTGGTTACTGAGCGAATCTAGCTCACGACCATGGTGATCAGTAGGGAAGCGGAACATGACCCTACCGCCTTCATCAGCAGGTTCAAACTGATGAAACACGACGTCAAAACCTCCTTTTAGTGAATATTGACGAGCCCAGCTTATTTCGACCTGGTATCCGCATTCTTTAGCCAATTTTACCAAGTCGGTAGGGGAAAGCGAGGCATAATGTTCGGCCTCTTGACCAGCAGCGGAGAGCCAATCGGTCTCTTCAACCAGTTCATGTTTCTCTAGCAGACAGTAAACAGCGGACCGTTCAAAGATGGTTTTTCTGTATGGAATATTGCAAACAGGCACTGTGGAGGAACCAGAATGATGTTGAAGTAGCTGCAAAAGCGACTCGCGATTCAGTCCTCTTTCTTGAAAGTCAATCCATTCGTTTTTGTCAATACAATGAACGTCTCGTTGTTGAAGGCCGCAATTTTTGATATGCACGACTGCAGTATATCTGTAACAGCTCAGCTCATTTGTTGCCTCCATCTTCTTGGGCAAAATCTCGACGTGCTCAACATCAGGAAACCGATCGGTCAGAGAGGTGAAGAAGCCAGGATCAAGAAGTAATTCTCCCTCATCTTCCCGTAGTTGGGATAGCATATCTTCTTTTTGGAGATGGCTCCCGAACATCTTCATTGCCTTGGTAACTTTGAATTGCTGGTATAGCGGTTGGGATCGAATATCGCCAAAGACAATCGATTTGACACTGGTAAGCTGGAGGATATCTTGAAAAACCTTGAGTAAATAATTTTGGCTAGGGAAATATTGAACGACAGAGTTCACAATAACGAGAGTCGGTGCCAAAACCGCCTTCAAACAACTAATGTCCAATGCTGTGGCTTTGTATATTTGCACCTTGTCAGCTAATGTTGGATTTGCCTTGGCAGTATGGGCGACAAAGTTGAATGCAACTGCAGAAGGATCTAGGCCGACATAACTTTGCAATCCATCGCCTAGATTGAAAAGAATCATACCAGACCCAGTCCCTATCTCGAGAACATGTCCTGGCTGACCTCCATTGAGGATGATGTCAATCGTATCATCCAACCACTCGTCCATTTCACCTCTGGCAATGGGCTGTCCATCGTACATGGACGTCCATCCGGTAAAGTCACGCCCAATCTTCTTCAGTGGCAAATCTGTGATTGAACTGTAAATTGTTTCATCATAGAGGTGGCTCCACGCTTGGACACGCTTTGATGCATCACCATTTTGGCTCATTTCCTCCTCGGGCTCTGCATCCGACTGGATGGTGACGAAACATGCAATCTGCAACTCATCGCGATCATCTTTTTGCACAACGGCGGCGGCGTCTCTTACAGAGCTGTTACCGCGAAGCATGTGCTCAATCTCGCCGAGCTCAACACGATTCCCTCGGATCTTGACCTGTCCATCTAGTCGTCCGATGAAGTCCAATTGGCCATCGGACGATCGCTGTCGAACAAGATCACCAGTACGGTAGCCTCTGACCTTCTTACCGCCAATATTAAGCGAGATAAAGCGATCTAGATCTAGCATTGGATCTGTATAGCCTCGGGCCAAACCATCGCCAGTGACGACAAGCTCACCAAGTACTCCCAATGGAACCAGGCGCTGTTTTGAATCCGTAACAAACGCGCCAGAGTTACTAATTGGGTGACCGATAGGTACTCCAGTAAGACATGAGCTTTGTTCCAGGACAGGGTACATGGTACTAAAGGCAGTATTTTCAGTCGGTCCGTAGACATGAACGAATCGACCACGCATGATCTTTAATGCAGCCGCCAAATCGCGCGGGTCAAGTCTTTCGCCACCCGCACATATCATTTTTAGTTGAGAAATGACTGAAGGGCAGTCACGTGCATATTGCCTAAAGAGTGCCGTTGTAAAGAAAGCTGTCTGAATAGACTCATGAGCAAACTTGTCTGCAAGAGCGTTGTAATCCAACACTGTCATGGTGTCAATGCACACCAACGTTCCTCCATTGAGAAGGGCACCATAAATCTCCCATGTGGCAGCATCAAAGGCAATGTTTGACAGATGAGCCATGATGAGAGGGCTGGGCAGCTGACGAGCCATGTTGCTTTCTTTCACCAACCGAACAATGCCACGATGTTCAATCATCACTCCCTTTGGTGTGCCGGTTGAGCCCGAGGTGAACATGACATAAGCCAAGCTAGTGGCGGAGGGTGAATTCGCCGTTGCAGCCCCGTTGCAAAAGGCCTTCTCGCTCGCGCTACTGAAAGCTTTTTTGAAAGAAATAAATTCAACATCTTGCAGTTGGGAGACAGGCTCAATGCCCTGCCCCGTCAAAACAATTTTTGGCCCAGGGATAGAAGACAGGATCATCTCCATCCGGCTTGTTGGGGATCGGATGTCAAATGGCAAATAAGCCAGATTCGACTTCAGAATTCCCAAAAAGACAGCAACTGTCTCACAAGTGCGATCGCCAAGAACACCGATTATAGTTTCAGCAGGGAAGACTTGTTTCTGCAACCAAGAAGCAACTGAATCTGATAAGGCATCCAGTTGAGAATATGTCAACTGTGTAGCTGAATCTTTGATTGCAATCTTCCAAGAATATGTAACGACTTGAGTTCGAAAAATGTCGATGACACTTGCATCACGTGGATAATCTGTTTGATCAGATTGAGCCAGACCCATCGTGTTCAAGACGGAGTCATCGAAATCACTCAATAATGGCAGCTTTTGTATAGATGTTTTTGGTTGAGCTATACCGGTCTTGAGAACAGCTTGAAAGACAGAAGCTATGCTGCCGATTGTTGCCCGCTCATACATCTGGGGACAGAAGAGAATTTTGCCTCTGAGATTTCCTGGTTGTTGGAGCAAATGAAACTCAATGTCAAACATTGATCTTATAGAAGAGGTGACCTCTTTTAAACTGTGCCCCGAGAATGAGAGACAAGAGTCCGGTTCCAAGTGAAGCCTAAATATAACGGGTATCAATGGGCGTCCTGATGACTCCTCGTCCTTTCCCATTGCAGAAATAATTTGCCAAAATGGAATCTTGGAGCTATTTTTGGCATTGGATAAAGTCTTTTCAACCCGGAAGATTACATCCTCAAACGACTCATCGTCAAGGGTAATTCGAACAGTTTGTAAAGTGTCTGTAGACCAAATCCCACCCTGCTGTCCCTGTACCGCACCAGAACCTGTTGCAATGGCAAATAATGCATCATCCGCACCGCTCAGACGATAATGTGCAACTCTAAATGCAGCGAGAAGCACCACAAGCTCTGAGAGCCCATGGTATTGACAGAAACCATTAAACTCTTTCAAGTCTTGATTTTCAATCGTGAAGTCGAAGGCATCTGCATACTGCGGCAAAACACCTTCACGAGGCCTATCGAACAGAAATTCTGCTGTTCGACACGCTTTCAGATATGAGATCCAACGGCCAAGTTCAGAGGCATCTCCACAAGCAGGCCTTGGAGAGTCCATCTGCCTCTGGCCGTTTATTTTGGTAATGCCAGATTCCATTTTCGGGTTCGCCTTAATTGTCTGATTCAGTGAAGTTGGTGATCTTGTTGGACCAACCTCAAGGTGCAAAAATATGATCCGAAATAATAAGGTGTTGTGACCACCGTACTCAAGTCTTTCGAATATTATGAGTATTTAGACCGGGAAAGGGAATGCAATAGAACTGTCCAACTGAAAATAAAAACCGGATGTACGGAGCCATCTCCGATATACAGGCACGGAAACCAGTATATCGGAATCAATTGCAATAGAATACGAATAGAAAGTGAAGTTATGATCGGGCGAAACTTCCGACAATTAACGCGGATATTCAATACATTAGTTTATACTGGTACATTCCGTGACAAATTTTAAGCCAGCGAAAACAAATTTGCTACACTGCAGTTACAATGAGCTATTGTGTGACTTGCATATGCAACAATGCAGGATTGATTGCACGATATCACACCATTGCGTATAGTGATACAGGTGTCTGCGGAAGGAGTAGGATACCAGAAGTCATTGGATGTGTCTCTTCGATAGTTAGATATGAAGATTGAAAGATAACTAATATCCTCGTTGCCACAAATTTTCAGTTCTGTTTGCCACTCCCCCATGCACTACCTGGGTTTCGAATACTACCTCCGATTGGCCATAATACCAAAGCTGTATATCCACCTTTTGTCCGAGTAGCATCCAAATCGAGAGCCAGATGCGAGAAACACCCAAATGCTATTGCACTTGGTCGTACGGTTGGAGCGCCAAAACTAAACAACGTACGTGGTATCTGGCAGAGTAGGACCAATGAGAAAATGATACAAACAGAAAGCGCCATGTTCTAATAATAGATTTCATGGCGCTGCGCTGACCTGACACTAATTGCTTCTGTCGTGTCTTCTACCGATGTATGGGATCACCGCAGTCGGAACGGAAAGTGTATGGTGGTGCGAGACTCAGACACGAATAAATTCAATTGGACGCCAACTACAAAACCTTTGAAACCTACACTCGGTAAAAGTTGCATTTCATATTTTCCGACCCTACAGTGGGTCAGACGACATGTAGATCTTGCGGATGGCTGCATTCTGGAGATGATTCAACTGCCAGCAGGATGATGTCTTAGACTAACCGCTCTTTCGTATTCATGAACTATTGTTGGTATCGGATGGCCCTTGTGTGCTTATTGGCACGTACAACGAGGCATTTTTTTTCTCTTTGAGCTCAGATACGAGTTTGGTGTCAACAATATGCCGTGTCATGTAGGGATTGCCTTGGTACACCCAAGTCCTCTTACATTGAGGGATCAGTCTTCCAAGAGTCAAAACTCGATGCATATCTCATGAAAGTTTGATTCCCTTCTCACAAAATCTCTTATGCTCATCTCTTTATCGAGAAATTGATCCTCTATAACCATTAATTACTTGAGCATAATTTCGATAGCTACGCTGCACAAGCGCCCTTTCAACACAATGCGTGTCGCAGTTGCAGGTTCTGGCGACCTGGCTCGCTACATCTGCGAGGAATTCACCAAAGCTGATCACGAAGTCGTCGTGCTCACACGGACCGAAAAAGATCAATTCAACCAGAAGGGCGTTACCCAATTCGTCACGGACTATTCTCTGGAATCCTTGAGTATCGCTTTGGTGAATAGTCAAGCTCTTATATCAACAATTTCAGACATCTCCTCATCTTACATTGATGTCCACCGCATTCTGATCCAGGCCTGCCAACAAAGCCCGACCTGCAAGCGCTTCATACCATCCGAATTTGCAGGCGATATCCAGGCTTATCCGGACCAGCCAGGCTTCTACTACCGTACTCGCGAGCCCATTCGTCAAGCTCTTCGGGAACAGAAAGATATTGAATGGACAGTAATCTGCTGCGGCTGGCTGGCTGACTATCTTGTGCCGTGTAATAATCGTTACATCAAAGACATCGGAAACTGTCACCCCATTGATCTTACAAATGGTGGAATTCTTATTCCGGGTGCTGGTAATGAGCCAGTGGACTTTACCTGGGCACGGGACATTGGCAAGGCACTAGTCGCGCTTGTTGATACATCGTCAGCATGGGAGCAATACACGTATCTTTCCGGAGAGCGTTCTTGCTGGAATGATGTTGCTCAGATCATTGTACAAAAGTATCAATCAGAGCTCACGGTCAACCACATTTCACTCTACCAGATTGCCGATGCCTTCAGGGCATCCAACGACGAAGACTCACAGGTCTTGTCGGACTATTACCTTTTCTCCGTGAGCCAGTCAAGCTCAGTGCCACAAGCTGAAGTACAGAGACAGAAACAGAAGTTTTTCCCTGATGTACATTTCCGTACATTGGATGATGGCTTTTTGCAGCTTCATCAAGACTCTGGATTGATCCTGTAAAGATAATTCCCAATGGAGGTTATTGTTTAGTGGAGAGATGACCGTTAGATTTGCTAAAATCGGTCACAATGTTTCGTGGAGTGTTTTCAAAGAGTGATTGGTGATTGGATATGCTGAATTTACCTCATTGAGATAAAACAAATTGATTTTTCCTGCAGTCATGTAGTACTACGTTGTAGCACGATCACGAAAATGGTATGGGTATATATCGGTCAACAAGCAAGTCCCACAGCTGACTCCTGTATATTTGGAATTGTGTAACATACTCCACTAGGCCCCCCCGGCATTATCTTCGTCCAGGATCCCAGAATGCACAGGAATACAGACAAGGAAAATGTTGAGCATGCATATCAATCAATATTTTCGTTTAAGGCATGAATCCTCACTTGGTATTGGCGCATATCAATACGAAGCACGCCCAGGAAAGGAATTGACAAGGGTTCATGTTGTACACGAAGACCATATTTCCGGTGTGGCGCTAAGTAGATCGAAAACAGACCTTGCGGATGCCATTTTGGAGTGAGGCAGGCGACCAATACGAGACAGGGTTTAGAAACATTGATGAAGGTAGATAACAATATACAAAAAATGTGGCACTAAGACAGACTGCGAATGTGTTTTAAATATGTTCTGATCCGCCTGCTATTTAATAAGGAACTCATCATATCTAACACTACTTTGTTCTTTATTTCTTGCTCAGTTTAGTAAACGCACCTGAGCCGTCTTTCATTCCAGCCTCGGTCGGCTGCGCTTACGCACCACAGTTGAGTTTGGATATTCAACAGTTCACTCAATATGGCATTTGTCAAGGAATTCAACGACACGTATGATGCCACAACACTCAACCACTGTGTGCATAGCCTATTTGAGACATGTGCAAAGACAAACCCAGGGCGTACTGCTTTGATTTGTGGCAATGCCGAGCTCACCTACAAGAGGCTTGACTCCCTTGCGAACCAATTTGCTCATGTGCTAGTTCGTCGAGGAGTTCAGGCGGGCGACCTCGTCGGCGTGGTCATTGAACGGTCAGTTGACCTAGTTGTGGCACTTTTGGCAGTGATGAAGGTGGGTGCCACATATGTGCCGATTGACCCTGCATTTCCAATTAAGCGTATGATGCAAATGTTGGATGATTCAGTTCCGAGTATTGTGCTTTTAAGCAATAGTACATTGAGAATGATGGATGGATGGACTGGAAAATGCTTAAACATCGATGAGGGCTTGAGGGATGACACAATTATCTCGAACCCTGATGCACCGGATGATTATCTGCAAATCCAACTGCGCCCAGAAAACCTAATCTATGTCATGTACACATCTGGCTCAACGGGCAAGCCCAAGGGCGTAGAGTTGAGCCATGGCGCAATGTCCAATCTGCTCTTATCGCTGCAGAAGGACCCTGGCTGTTGCCAAGAGGATCGGATATTAGCCATCACCACTATTTCTTTCGACATGGCGTTTCTCGAGCTATTTTTGCCCCTAATATGCGGTGCTTCAGTTGTCATTGCACAAGCTCATGAGGTCCGCGACCCTGCTGCTCTTGTGCAACTAGTTGATAGGCATTCAGTCAATATGATGCAGGGCACCCCTGTAGCCTGGCAAATGCTGCTCGACTCGGGCTGGACAGGCCAACCCCGGCTTCCGAAAATGCTGTCCTCGGGTGACGCGCTTTCTCGGCAGCTTGCTGATCGTCTGCTTGCCTGCGGGGGTGCGTTGTGGAACCTGTACGGGCCGACCGAGACTACGTACGCGAGTTGCTGGAGGGTGACGCAGAAAGAGACGATAATAATCGGAAGCCCTGTTGCCAACGATAGATTCTATGTGCTTGGTGAAGATATGCTGCCAGTGCCGATTGGCGTATCTGGTGAGTTGTACATTGGTGGAGCGACCCTCGCCCGTGGCTATCGCAACCAACCCGAGTTGACTCGGTCAGTATTCTTGGACAACCCCTTTCACACCGGTCGTCTGTACCGCACCGGAGACCTTGCTTGTTTCAAAGAGCCGGGGAAGCTCAGTGTGCTGGGTCGGATCGGAAGCCTGGTCAAGGTCCGAGGATATCGGATCGAACCTGGCGATGTAGAGGCGGCGATCAATTCCCACTGGTACGTCTCTAAAGCCGTCGTTGTCAGTCGTGACGATCGGCTCATCGCCTACTGCGTGCGCGATACCAATGTACCTGTGGATATTGATGCCGCTGGCAGTGTGCTAGATAGCCTGCTGCGTCCATGGATAATCGAGCGTTTGCCTGCTTACATGGTGCCGGCGTTATTTGTCCTTTTGGATGCTCTCCCATTAACGCTGAATGGAAAGATAGATCGCAAAGCCCTACCAGACCCAAAGGCAACCCCTCTGGCATCTACTATTGTGATCAAGTCTATCACACAACTGGAGCAGGAAATATTGGGCATCTGGACAAAGGTTCTTGGCCATGACCGCGTCTCCCTCAAAGACAACTTCTTCCAGATAGGTGGTGACTCTGTGCGCATTATCGAGCTTCAAAAAGAGTTGCAGAAGACAATAGGCAGGTCTATACCCATTGCCAAGCTATTTGAGCACCACACAGTCAAAACTCTGGCCGCATACCTCAATTTGCCTGTTGATGCCTCGGAGCCCGTTCCATCTCAGATTCGTCCCACAACCATGGAAGACATCGCCATCATTTCACTTGCATGTAGACTGCCTGGGGATGTTGCTACCCCAAGTGACTTCTGGGAGCTTCTTCAGAGTGGTGGCGATGCAATAATTGATGTGCCCAAGGAGCGCTGGGATGCCAATGAAATATACGACGCCGATGCTACCGCCAAGGGCAAATCATATTGTTGCCAAGGTGGTTTTATATCTTCGATTGACCGCTTCGATTCATCATTTTTCGGAATTTCCCCTCTAGAGGCACGCTCTCTAGATCCTTCTCACTATCTACTACTAGAGACCTGCTGGGAGGGCTTTGAGCGTGCGGGATACACCATGGACCAGCTTCGCGGTAGCCGAACTGGTGTTTTCGTCGGAACTAGCAACATACCAGGGCATTTCCAACTCGACCCCACTGCGACTCAGGACCTAGCAGACTTGGATGGATACACAACCACTGGGTCAGCTGGCGGCACTCTATCAGGCCGCATCTCGTACGTGCTAGGGCTAGAGGGGCCAACGATGACAGTAGACACGGCTTGCTCCTCCTCACTAGTAGCGACTCATCTGGCTTGCAGCGCATTGCGACAGGGCGAATGCGACATGGCCGTGTCTGCCGGTGTGAGCCTCATTCTCAACCCAGGCCTGCATGTAGAATTTAGTCGCCTCCGGGGCATGTCTCCTGATGGAAGATGCCGGGCCTTCTCAGCGGATGCACAGGGCACCGGATGGGGTGAGGGCGCCGCCATTGTAGTTCTCAAGCGTCTATCTGATGCCCAGAAAGATTGCGACATCATTCACGCCGTCATCCGCAGCACTGGAGTCAATCACGACGGTCGCAGCGCTAGCCTTACAACGCCCAGCGGTCCAGCCCAACAGCGTCTCATCCGCACAGCTCTAGCAGATGCTCAGCTAGAGCCCAGCGATATAGACTATATCGAAGCCCACGGTACGGGCACTAGGCTGGGCGATCCTATTGAGGCCACGGCACTGGCCGAGGTCTTTGGTGGTAGCCGCTCTGACACGACGGAACCACTGTGGCTTGGTTCAGCGAAATCCAATGTCGGCCATACTCAGGCTGCCGCTGGCCTTGTAGGTCTACTGAAGACAGTCCTGGCTATGCGACACAACACGCTCCCAAAGACCTTGCACGCAAGTGAGCCTACTCCGGCAGTGGATTGGGATAGTGCCAGGATGGCGCTAGTGCAGGAGAATCGACCTTGGCTTCCAAATAGAGACCGTCGTCGCCGGGCGGGCATCAGCGCATTCGGCATCGGTGGCACAAATGCCCATGTAATTGTTGAAGAGCCTCCAAATAGTGCTGCTCAGACAATCGTTGACGAGCCGTCGGCCCAGTTGCCACACGCGCTGCCGTTCCTTCTTTCGGGTAACACTTGGCCAGCCTTACGACAGCAAGCTCTGCAGCTCCAGAAGTGTCTAACTAGTTGCACCACGGATGGATACCGTCTTGGAGACGTGGCCTACTCGCTAGCAACTAAACGTACACACTTCCAGCGGCGATTGGCTGTGTTGGCAGAAGGAAAGACAGACTTGTGTGAGAAGCTGGACTGGGCCGCAATCACCGAATCCCCCACATCCATTGACGAGGAAAGTATGGCCATGCTCTTCACCGGGCAAGGCACCCAGCGGTTAGGAATGGGTCAAGGCTTGTACGCAGTCTATCCTGTGTTCAAAAGTGCGCTTGATGAAATCGCGGCAGCCTTCACAGAACTGAAGCCGCCACTATTAGATGTCATGTGGGCTGGCCCTGGCGACTCAACTGCCACGCTATTGGATCGCACTGACTTTGCCCAGCCTGCCCTTTTCGCTTTGGAGGTGGCTTTGGCGCGGCTATGGCAGAGCTGGGGCGTCACACCGGATGTTGTGCTGGGTCACAGTGTTGGGGAATTCGCGGCCGCCCATATCGCAGGCATCCTGGACTTGAATGATGCTTGCCGACTCGTGACCGCACGCGGTAAGTTAATGCTAACACTCGGCAGCGGAGGTATGGCATCTCTAGAAGCAAATGGTAAAGAGGTGTCAGAGGCAATCGCAAAGCTCGACCTGGTAGGCAAAGTTGGCATTGGTAGCTACAATGCGCCCTCTCAAACAGTTGCATCCGGCAATTCCGATGCCATCTTGAGCCTGATTTCATATTTTTCGTTGCAGAAGCGCAAATGCAAACAGCTTCCGGTATCCCACGCCTTCCACTCGCACCATATGGACGGAATGCTGGATGCATTTGCGGCTGTGGCGAAGACGGTCAAGTTCAAGCCGCCAACAATAACCGTGGTCAGTAGCCTCACAGGGAAGCTGGCAGAACCATGTCAACTTGAGAAAGCAGAGTATTGGGTCCAGCAGGCCCGTAGGTCGGTTCGTTTCAGTGATGCCATTCAAGCTATCGATGATCACGGCATTCGTATATTCCTTGAGGTTGGCCCTGGCCCTGTGCTTTGTGGTATCGGTGCCATGTGTTTTGCCGACGTCAACAAAACAAGTTCAGCTGTTTGGTTGCCATCACTTGTACCTGACAAAGATGAGGTGTCAGTTACCCAAGGCAGCCTCTGCTATCTGCATGTAAATCAGGTTCCCATTGACTGGTCTGCTTATTTTGCGCCTTTTGGCTGCCGACGCGTCGAGCTTCCGACGTACGCCTTCCATCGAGAATACATCCGGCCCTTACAAAAGCCAAGACTTTACTCCAACAACACAACGCGAGAGTCTGAAGCCTCCTCTCACCTAAGACTTGACCGACTCACGTTCAAGGTGGATTGGAGTCCAGTCAGTATTGCCAAGGCCCAGAGCCGGGGCACCTGGGGGGTTCTCGGCTACAATGATGGAACGCCCTTATTTGAGGAGCTGAGGAAGACTTTGTCATTCATTGGTATACAGGCACTTCCTATTTCCGATATTGAAGATGCCAAGACACTAGACGGTCTCTTGTGTTTGTGGAATGCCGATTCAAATGTCCACGTGCCAACCCAAGCACGAGAATACATCACAAAGGCGTTGTTTCTGATACAGTCAGCTGCAAAGGCGGCATTTACATCACCTATCATTTGGGTAACTCGCGATTCCATCGGCGCCAACATAGACGACATACCCACTGGGCTCGGAGCTTCTCCTATTTGGGGTCTCACACGCACGGCCCGCAGCGAGCATCCCGAACTACGTCTACGACTTATTGATGTGGGCAAAGAATCTGAGCCCGAGGCCATAGTCGCAGCCTTGACCCTACATCACGAGCCGGAATGTGCAGTGCGTCGGGGCATAGTACTTGTCCCGCGACTGCAGGGTGCCGACCTCACAATGACCAGAAACCCCCTGCTCCGGACCGATGGTGCGGTATTAATTACGGGCGGTCTAGGAGATCTTGGCTCGCGCGTGACTCGCTGGCTGGTGACTGTCCACGGCGTTCGCGACTTGGTCTTGATGTCTCGGCGCGGCATGGATTCTAATGGTGCCGGTGCCCTGGTGGCAGAACTGTCGCGAATTGGGGCGAAAATCACTGTCGTAGCTAATGATGTAGCTGATCTGAATGCCACCAGGTCAACTTTTGAGATGTTTGACGAAAACAGGCCGTTACGCGGTGTGATTCACGCTGCTGGGCTTGTCGACTCGGGGGTTCTCTCGGCGATGAAACCGCAGCAGTGTGTTGCTCCCTTCGGACCCAAGGTGGACGGTGCGTGGAATTTGCACCAGCTCACCCAAAATCTAGACTTGGATGTGTTTTTCATGTTCTCGTCCATATCTGGCATCATGGGTCTGCCAGGACTCGGCAATTACGCTGCCGCAAATACGTTCCTCGATGCTCTGGCGCAGCTAAGACGGGCCCAACGTCTGCCGGCCACCTCAGTGGCATATGGTACATGGGGAGGCAATGGCATGGCAGCAACCTTGGTGGAAACAACTCGCACTCATCTTTCTCAACTTGGACTTGGTATGATCGAGCCTGAGAATGGACTGCGGCTGCTTGAGGAGGCAGTGTGCAGCGGCAGCGCCGTAACCATGGCCGCTGCACTGGATCTACGCCAGCACCGGGTCTACTTGGAGGAGAGAGGAGGCATAACACCTCTGCTTCAAGGCCTGCTAGCTTCGAATACCTCGCAGGCTCCAGTTCAGGGAGACTGGAGCCTTCGCCAGGAACTCAGTGACACCGATCCCCAGCTGCACGCCGGCATCATGCTAAGAATGGTCCGTGGCACAGTCGCAAAGGCATTGGGATTTGCCCACCCAGACAAAGTTGATGTCGATCAGTCCCTGCAAAACATTGGCGTTGACTCCTTGACAGCCGTCATGATCCGAAACCGCTTGGCCACTCTCACAGGCCTAACTTTATCGGCCAATATTGTCCTCGTCCAACCGCACCTCAAGGCGCTCTGCAAATCTCTTCTGATGCAACTACAGGATACCTGGACCAGCACATCTTCCGTGGCATCCGAGTCCGGTAACGAAACGCCGGCTACCAGTGCATCAGCCGCGTCTATCTGTCTAAACATGGCTGCCATCCGCAAGGGTGTTCTTGACCCCAGCTTCACGTTCCAGAACACTACCACCTCACTCTTGCGGCTGCAATCTGTCTTCCTTACAGGTGCCACAGGTTTTGTCGGCGCCTTTGTGGCGAATGAACTGTTCCAGCAGGGTATTGCTGTGTACTGCCTTGTCCGTGCCTCGTCTGAATGCCATGCTCGGCGGCGAATGATGGAGGCTCTCGATGGCTTTGGGCTCTGGAGGCAGGATTACGAGAGGCTACTTAATGTGGTGGTTGGTGATCTTTCCCTGCCCATGCTTGGTCTTTCGGAAGAGACTTTTCATGATTTGGCGGACCAGGTTGATTCCATTTGCCACTCTGGGGCACTTGTTGATTGGATGCGACCGCTGGAGGACTACGTCGGCCCCAACCTTGTCAGCACCCATGAAGTGTTGCGCTTGGCGTCGTGCGGAAAAGGAAAAGCGATCCATTTCATATCCACCATATCAACTCTTCCCAAGCACATGGGCCACGACCTCACCGAGGAGGACCAAGAATACGGCTACGGTACGTCAAAGTACCTGGCAGAGAAGATGGTGGCAGCTGCGCGCTGGCGTGGAGCCAGAACTTCGACTTACCGCCTGCCCTTTGTCACGGCATCAACCAAGGGATTTTTTAGGCGGGACCGGGGCGACTTTTTGCATAACTTGATCACAGGGAGCCTTGAACTGGGTGCGTTCCCGGTGCTGGATGGCGATTTGTCGGCCGTGCTGCCGGTCGACTATCTGGGCAGGACCATTGTTACGGTCATGACGCGAGAACAGCATCGGATTGGGAAGGATTTTGACTTTATCAATGGGAATGCGCCGACCTTTGAGGAGTTCTTCAAGCTTCTGGGTGCCACGGGCGGGTGTGAGAAGGAGATTTTACGCTTTAGCGTGTGGCAGCAGCGCGCGCTCCAGTATGCTTCTGCACATCCAAACAGCTCGCTGGCCCGCATCACGGCTGTCATTGATGGGTATACGGAAGGGAATACTGCGTCCATGATCAAGGCCTTGCCGCCCGGTGAGAATCTTCTTGGGGGTTGTGACTTTCCTGCACCATCAGTGGATGAGGTGTTTGCTCGCAATTACCTGGACCGAATTCACACAACATAGCTTTAGGGAGCACAATACATTTCAATGTCAATTTATGCAATTCACCAACTCTTATGAAGGCAAGCAAATGTACGTGATGCAGAGACACTAGTTCCAATTGCGTTGAAAGCCAATCGAACCTGGGAGTTGGATTTGCTTTCTAATGACTAACTGTGACACTCTAATTGGCCCAAGGGCAGGATATCAAATAATAATAATAACGGCAGTGGCCTGGCTTTTGAATCACCTTTCCAACAAGCATCTTCCAAAGGAATTGGGGCCTGGGGTATTCGGATTTGGAATAAGAGGCATTAATGGCCCAATTCCCGCCCCTAGGTCTCATTGCATCCGTAATGTTGCGAAAAGCCAGCGGTGGCAATGATGAGTTTCTGCAGGTCCAACCAGATGTCCAGCCGGTGGATATCTATTTCGTAGGCGGGTCTATCAAAAGAAAATACTTGTGATATCTCGTAGTCAAAATGCTTTACTGTTCCCCGCTCGATCGCCGTTTGGGCCGCAGCCTGTGCCTTTCTAGCTCAAATGGTCTGCCGGCATACACACACCACGGCATCATCAACTGTCTCACACTAGATCACGCTCGCTTCCGCTATTGCGGGGTATGTGATGTGCGCATCGCTCTGGCAAAACGAGTCGGGGTAGAGAATAGAAAGACACAGTGGCGAGGTACTGGAAGATTACCCACGAGGGACACAGCTATTTCTCGCCACCATCTAATCATTGTTCTGCGAATAGGGTTGAAATAATAACCATTGGACGCACTAAATTGGAGACCAAGTTCAGCCTTTGTACCAAAGTGGGTAAATCGGTCCATCTCCTGCCACGGATCATGCCTTCTTACCGTGCCTAGTGCTGACATCCGAGCCGGAACGAGAGCCGACTGGCACGCAGAATGTGGCTCCACAAGGGCGCTGGAGCGACGGCCAACGTTTAGCTGCAGCTCAGCGCGACAAAAGGGAAGCAGGTGGCGTTCAATCAAGGCCCTTGGCATGTCCTCTGGTCTCTGGACTGCTCTACGGCAATCAAAACGAGGAGGCGATGCCGCATATTGTCCATCCAATGAGAATAAAGCAAATCTAATCGATGTGCAGTTATGGCCCTAATTGTATGCAAATGTCCCGCCCGTGCGCCCATCATACTCGTCATCTGTACCTCTTCATTGGATACTATCATACTATGGGCTGGTGATTTATGATATGTGATACCTACGGCATCAACCGGTGACTGCAAGGTTGGCAACTTTCTTGATGTTTCATCATGTTAAACTCTTCGCTGAGCGTCCGTCGTAAAGAGCATGACGGTGGCATCTTTGAACACGCACAGCTCTTTGTATTCAAATCATGGCCTCTAACACGTCATTTTATTTGGGGCATATTGGGTATATCGCAGGGTCAGGTGAGTGTTGATACCAGGATTCGTATTGGCTGACATGTGTAGAGAAGCGAATTGTCGCCGAGCAAGCCCCACACAACCCAATGGTAAAGATCTAGACCTTGTCGAGATGAATACATTGACAATCTTTCTCCTCTCGTAAATCGGTGAGGCGGAGGCTCGGTGCTAGGAAGGTGATTGGGGCATGCCACAGGCGCCCATGTCCCTGTTTGTACACAGCCAATAGTCCGCAATGTATCGGCCACAAAAAGCACCCATCTGTTGACGCGTCGAGGCGAAAGTATGCGCGTGGCTGGCTGAAGTCTCTCAAAATGGCATGCTGCATTTCTGCCGTGCATGGGCTAGTCTTGCTGGAAGTTGTCAAGCAGGCGACTTGGGGGATAAAAGGAGGTGCCATTACCTCTCGAAGAAAAGACGGAATAGAAAACCTCATTGTCTATGCAGTATCAATAACCACACATCAAAGAAGAGGCCAACAACGAGACACCATGTCGGTCCAAGACACTCTGATGGCCGCTCAGCGTGGCCTGCCCCAACCTGCAGTCTTTGGCCAAATCGTCACCCTTAAACTCAAGGACCATGAGGATTCCACCCGTCAGCTCGTCATTAGCCTCGTCGGAGACCTAGCCCGTGACGTCACCGACAACTACCAGGATTGTGGTCTCGTCGCCATGTTTTGCCCTGAGATCTGGGGTAAATGGCACAGCCGCGAAATCCCCATTGATAGGCGCATCATTGGCCGCAACATCAAGTTCAGCAACACGGGTGGTGATGTGCTATTGTTTATCAAGGCCCGTGAGAAGGACTTTGCGTCCAGGATCCTGGACAGCGTCCGAAACCGCTTGTTGGGACTGGTTAATGACCCAAAGAAGGACATTGATATCCTTGAAGCCGGTAGGCGAAGAGACATGCGGGTTGCAAGTGGGACCTACAATGACGGCATCACCAATCCCAACGACCCTATTAGTTTGACAGAGGACATTCTCATCAATGTCCCATCGCCCTATGCTGGTGCTAGCTTTGCTTTTACTCAAAAGTTCGAGTTTGACTGGGCTCGTATCGACTCCCAGAGTGGCAGCGCACAGGATGAAATGGTTGGCCGCAACCCTGACGGTGCCTCGCTCCCACAGCATGCCACCTTCTCACACATCCACCGTGCCCATGTTAAGAACAGGAATCAAGGTTAACTCAAGATTCTGCGCCAAGGGCTATCTTTTGGAATTAAAAAAGGGCATGCTGGCCGTGAAAAGGGCCTCATGTTCGTCTCGTTTTGCAACGAGCAAGCCCGCTTCGAGAGGATCCTTGACAAGCTCCTGGGCGAGGAACCCACAAACCCACTAGACAAGCTCATGGACGTGGTCAAGACCAAGAGCGGAGGCTACTGGTATGTGCCTTCAGCCAAGGAGCTGGGAGTGCCAGCCGTCCGAGGGCGTCAGGACGTTCCCGAGGACGACCACTGGAACATAAGGAGCCCAAATGGCTTCATGTTCTACAACAGCCAGGACTGGCTTCACCAGATGTCCGAAGGTCGCTATAAATCAGGTGATCCTCCCACCGATCGTGTGCTCAGCCTAATGTCAAGGTCATTCTCACATTGGCGCGATGGCTGGATGGACAGGCGAACCTTCCCACGCCTGCCTAACCTGCTTAAATTCTACGACGAGGACAAGCACAAGGATATTATGGAAGAGCCTGTTCCAATCCGCAAGGCTCTTGCGAATTTAAAGTCGCTCGCAGAGCTTCTGTCAGACCCAAAAAAAGACCTTCCCCGCTACAACGGCCTGCTTCGCATCTTGCCAAAGGAGCTTATTGTCGGCGTCATCCCTGACTTCACGCTCGGTCGTGGCAAGGAGGTGATGCCGTACTTGTCCAAAGACGAGACAATGAAGTTTTGGTTCAAAGCCTCGCTAAATGAGTGGTCTTCCATGGGGCACATTGTTCCGAATTTTGAGGTCATGGTGCAAAAGGGCCTAGGCAAGCTCAGTGAAGAGCTCCAGGCCAAAATGGACGCCGCTGGCAAGACTGAGGACTCTGCAGCTGTATTTTATCGATCTGCTCTTCTATCCATTCAAGGCGTGCAGGGATACCTGCGAAACTGGAAGATTTTGGCTGAAGAGGCGGCCAGGGACACTGTCAATGTAGATGACAAGGCCAACATGCAAGATGTCTCGCAGCGTCTCGCCCACCTTGTAGACAACCCACCGCGAGACTTTCAAGATGCGGTTCAGCTCATCTACTCTATGCACTGCTGCTTGCACCTCGTGGGCGAGCTGACGGCAATGGGCCGCTTGGACCAGATGCTCTGGCCCTTCTTGGAAAAGGATTTGGAAAAGAACAGCGTGACGATGGAACGCGCACAGGAGATTGTGGATTGTCTCTTTATCAAGATTGGAGACAACGCCTTCGTGAACCGCGCCTTCATCTACGATTACCTGACATTCGGAACTACAACCATTAACGGGCACGGCGGTAACTTTCCTCAGGGAGGTGCAATCAACCAGTGGGTGCAGCAGATTACTATCGGGGGATACAAGGCGCTGGACGGGGACCAGCCCGAAGGTGGAGCGAACCCCGTCACCATGCTATTCCTCAAGGCAGCGCGTCGCCTTCCCGTCAATGCCCCTACTGTCTCGCTCCGCGTGTACAAGGACATGCCGGACGAGTATCTGGACGAGGCTGCCAAGGGAATTCTCTCTGGTGGCGCTCAGCCAATCCTGTACAACGATGACAAGTTGGCCGAGGGTCTGTTTTGCTCTGGCAACGGCCTCGTCAGCCGCGCGTGGTCGAGAAACTACGCCGCCGACGGCTGCTACGAGCCCATGTTCGCAGGCGCCTCAGAATTCGTATTCGGAAATGTAGAGCCAATGCTCGCTCTGGAACAGGCGCTCAATGAAGGCGCGCAATATGGTGCTGCAGGGCCAGTGCATTTGCGGGGCATGAAGCAGTCGTTCCGCGGCCTGCCGGCCTCCAAGATCAAGACGTTTGAGACATTGCAGGACCAGTTCCTGGAGCAGGTAGAATGGATGATGATCAAGACGTTTGACTTCATGCTCTCAAACTATGGCAATCTCGCACCCGTGTGCCCCAGCCCGCTGCTCTCCGTCTTCATCGACGGGTGCGTGGAAAAGGGTCTTGACTTGACCAATGGTGGCGCACTGTTCCACATCATGGCGCCTCTGTGTGTCGGTGTCTCGAACACCATTGACTCTCTGTACGCAATCAAGAAATTGGTATTTGATCCCGAAAGCGCAATGACTACCCTCTCCGACCTGGTCGACTGTCTTATCAACGACTGGGGATTCAACATGATCGAGCCCTTCCAGGACGGCCACCTAGGCCCAGCAACCACTGCACAGTATGCCGTTCGCTATCAACGGCTCAGAGATGCGGCTCTTTCGCTGCCAAAATGGCAAAGTGGAGATCGGGAAGTGAACCAGCTGGGTGACTGGCTCATTGAAAAGCTTGTTGACCTATGCGTCAAAACAATTGACCATCCTGTCCTGGCCCCAGGTCTTCAGAGGATACGCGATGCTCATGGCGACGACTTTCAATTTATCATTACTCCCGGAATCGGCACATTCGAAGGCTACGTGGGTGACGGAATCCCCTGCGGAGCATCAGCCGACGGTCGCCGCAGTGGTATGCCCATTGCCTCTGACCTTTCTCCCACGCCGGCACCACAAGATCTGCCTCCCACTCCGGCTTTCCGAAACATTTACCAGGCCATGGAGAGTTGCAAATCCCATGCCGTGGAGTACAGAATCTCCAACGCGTCACCTGTTGACATGAACATTGACGAGTCCTTCCCCTTGAACAAACTGCAAAAGTTTGTCAAGGACTATGCACAGGGAAATGTTGGTAGTAATCTAATCACTATTACTTGTGCAGATCTAAAGACGTACCAAAAGGCAGTCAAGGATACGGAAAAGTACAATTTGGTGAGGGTCAGAATGGGTGGGTGGACCGAGTTCTATGCCACAATGTTCCCGGCGTATCAGGATCAACAGCAGCGTAGACAGTATTACACGCCGCCAGATGACGAATCTCAGAAGCCCAATGGAAAGGTATAGTTGTAAAATTTGGGGAAAAATTGTTTCTCTAGCTAGAAGACGCAAATAAAACACCGATTTGACAAGCAATTGCATATCTGCTCTTGATGGTTTCAGCACTTTGAAAAATGCGCACGTCACAAACTCCAGGTCCATGTTTCATAAGATTTACGATACTCTAATACTGTTTCTACATTGAACGATAACAATAACGAGTGAGTCAACCTTCAACACATATGCTTTCTAATGGTATGCATATGTCTATATTGACGAGATATATTCTAATCAAGTATTCTTATTACTACTTCATGCCTCAAAGGTTCAGTTCTTCAATCCACAGTAGTATCCGAATCGTGGTCAGAGCCAACACACCGGTATTTACTTAAAAGTCCCAGAAGGTAAGTTATAATATCCTATAACCTTTCTAAGCCTAACTCGTCTCGATTAAACTCATTCAACCCCAATGGAAGTAAAATCAATAGCTGTGCAATCCAAAGTCTTCATCTTACTGAGATAATCTTAGTTACCAAGGACGAAATGCCTCTCCTTCTCATGTAAGCCGGCTCCATTTCATTCAATTTTGCCCCTCCAGCCGCACCAGCGTGATTAACTACACTATTGTAGTCATCTAAATCTGCCCTGTTGTCTTATAAGTACTAATGTCAATCAGCACCCACATCCTCTTTTCATCTCTTACTCCCTTCTCTTCCTTCAAACCGGCCATAAACGCTCCCGCTGCCACTATCCAACATCAGATACGTTACCTGCTTAATCAACATAACCCTGCGGCTGGAATCGCCACCTTCTAGCGTGTTGGAATCAAGCCGAAGGACATCAACATTTGGAGGGATCAAGAGCTAGAGAATGAGGGTTCGATAGGAGGTTGGATTGGGAAACGTCATCGTTTTAGAGTTAGGTTCATTGTGTAAAAAAACACCATGTATTGCACGATTGCATCGCTCAAGGTTAACCCTTTTTATTGCCACATTCTAATGTCACACTTCGCCACTGCTAGTTATTCTTCATGTTAGAGTTACTCCCCTACAAGTCTGCTCCATCTCCAGTTTCGTGCACTAAGTCAGTTATGCGCGTTTTTCTGTCGGCATGCTTTTTGATATAACTGAGATCGTTTAGTCAGGATCTAGATACGAGCAGGCTTAGGAAGTTGCATGGATTTAAAAAATACTTACGCGATTCTCTCATGCTTATCTTCTAGTTGATGGTAGTGTTGGCTCTGTTCCGAACCCAGCACGAGCTCGTAGATGATCTCGCCATCATTATATCCATAGGACACATGATGACTCTTGTCGGTGAATTCTCCTGATGCTAACATGCCATGAGATGTTGGACGAATACGCTGGGGTACCCAAGATAACCAGAGATTTGCCTGCGGCTGCGTGACCTTGGCGCCAGTGATAATCCTTTCACTGAACTCGGTATGAAGGCATTCATATGCACTCTCTCCGCGCTCAATATGAACGGCGCATTGACTGTCATTTCCTGCTTCTTTGGAGTAGATTGTAAGTCTAAGGTTATCACCTTGACCGTATGCTATGTTGGCCGAGGTGTAATGTTGTATGGGCAGCGGTGGGCCACAGGTGTCCAAATTTAGATGGTAATGGTCGAACTCACCCATGCAGTCATCTCTGGTTTTGTGTAGAAGGACAGAGTAGAGAGCATTGACGAGCGACAACAGAGCTATTATGAGGTATAATTGAAGCATTGTGACAGTCACTAGCGCAGATGAGACACGTCGCAAGGTCTCCCAGGTGAATGAATGCCAGATGCTTGATTGTTGGTGGGGAGTAGAGGTGACACAACTCGTTGAAAATTCTGGGATGTGTTGGTTTTCGTAGGTTCTGGCGTTGTAGCTAAGTGACTCTTGTCGTAGGGTCAGGGGTTACATATAGCGTTCTCTGACGGCCTTCAGGTAGGCTTTTGGAACACTGGCGGAAATAGCCGCTCGTGACTCAATATACGCTACGAGAGATTTGGGATGTCTAACACATGCCTGTGTATGTGGCGAGCTGGAGCTGCATTTGGTCCCGTTTCTGGGTAGGCGGCGTGAGTGGGGACGGTATGGATTGGCCGATGTGGCTTATGGCCTACTGTGGGAGACCCAACCGGCGAATGATCAAATGATCGTTTTTGCGTCGCTTAGGATGTTCATCTTGGTGAAACATTGGAACCCCGGAAGAACCATTCCATCGTTATCATAGACTGATTCTTAGGTTGGTGATGTCACATCATTGTGGATGATTTGCTGTGGTAGATAAAGCGGAACCAGGCTCATCTCATGCCCATGTTTGGTGAAACGACGGGTTCCATTGCAGAAATGGCAACTATCATACGCCATTATTCAGCCAATGCTATTTTACTAGCTTTTTTTTAACTAGATAGGGCCAAGGAAAACCTGGAATGGGAACGGACTCCGGCCCCATACATTCGTATACGCATATCTTTGTGAAGGGTTCACTTCGAAGGGGCTAAAGTAAAAACCCGTACTACGCGCTACGGATTTCAGTAGGCAATATCGGGGCAGAGGATATAGATTGATTGAAGCTGGCAGGGGTCCGATCAACTAGCTAGGCATGAGCCCTTAGGCACCATATAATAGCTGAAGCCTGCATCCCTAGATCACAAAGTCTTGAACATATTGACTTGTAACTCAGCCTAAGTCGTGGCCTTCATCATGGATACACAATAATTATCCTGGTTTTCTCTCATATTTTACATAAATTCTCAAAGTCTAGGCTGTACATTGACTTGTTTCTGTGAGTTTCACTATTATGTGAAGAAGAAGCCGGCCCTAAATTGGGAAAGTGGCTGGCTGGACCGGCAAGTAGTGGAGCTCCATGAATGGACAGTTTATCATTGCGACTTGCGCCACAGCTAACCCAATCATGATATCATGGAGCAGTGCACAGATGTTGAACACTGCCCTCATTTGTCATGAAATAGATCGCATCTTGGCTTTACTCAAGTCAGTGTGCCTAGTTACATTCAAATTTAGCCTCTCCGCCTGAGACAACATCTACTTGCTCTAGATCTACTTGTCAACCCTTGTCACCAGCCAGCCACTTCCACCCGGGTTTGTTTTGTCTTTGCTTGTGACCAATATCACATACCAGGCTGCGAACTGTCGATAATGGCCTATGCAAACGCAACCAACTCGGCCTAGCCCGCCCCGCATTACTCCTGGGAGAAATGTGGATCGTATGGTCGCGACAAATTACGGGCCGAATCCTTGCACTCAGTCTCAGAGGCCCGCTGGGAAATGGGGTCATCGTCCGCCACGCGGTGTCACATTTCTTGTTATCTCATTTTTCTCATACTCGCAAGGGGTGAGATGGCTCGCCTCGTACACTGTGCTATAATACTACATGCGGTGTGGCGGTTGAATGGAGAGCTGAGCTAAAACAAACGATCAAGGGCGCAAGCCGCTGTAAACACAGACAAGAGGATACCAACGTCGTCTCACGGAGCAGTATATAAAATGAAGCCACAGGACGTGGATTATAGCCAGAAAAATTCTTATCACTGCCACCGATATTGCAAAGGTGTCGTCTTTGACTTTCATCTTCGCCATACTATCTCTCAATAATCCAACCATGGCTGGGCTTGATCCACTGCAAAAGCTTCAGCAGGATGCCATTGCCTCAATTGCGGGCGTGAGCACTCTTCTTCGAAATGCCATTGCCGCTGCACTTCCAGTTGCACCGGAGCAATACTTGACCATTGCGATTCCCGGAACGGTGATTGACCTGGCCGATTATGACCAAGGAGGGTCTTTTGTTTATGATGTTTCCAAATATGCAACGACGCCAACGAGTGTCAGACAGGCCGAGGCTAGTCTAGTCGATGGAATAATGCCAATTGCATCCATAATGGTAAATACAAAACCAGAATCAGCCAATGAGCCCCAACTTATGCCTCATAGATTGGAAACACGGGCAAGAGCGTTGCCCGCAGCTATTCGCGCTCACTTGACGCTTTGCTCCCGGCCAAGGCTACTATCTCTAGTTTGGATGGCATCAGAAGCCCTGGAAACCCTGATTACGACAAAGCCATGGCCTTTCTGCAGGGCAAGTCAACAGGGTCCACAGGCAATATTGTCCAAATCTATCGCGATAAGCAACTGGCGTGGGCAAGGGAACAGTCTGCTTGGGACACTGGTAAAATCGAGGCTGCTAGTAAGACTTCCCTTTCTGAACATTAGAAGAAACTCCCCCATAGATTAGCACAAACAATAGGGATGTTTCGACTTATATTGCTGGGCTAGATTGCTGATTTTGGATACAGAACGAGCTGCGCAGCTGTACCCTCCCGGATCCGATCCCGACTTTATTGTGAAGCAGAAGCAGTATATAAACGAATGGATCCAAGAGAACTACTTCGCCTTCACAGCCAGTATACAAGCGGCTTGGATGGATTGGGTTGTCAATGGACAGAAATACGACGTCGACTTCAACTTTGGTATCATTGACATCGACTCCATCATGAGTCGCATCGAATCCAGCAAGCAATCCATGCGAAACTCTATGATCCCTGACATTGATGGCGCTGCTGTGGTCTACGGCGTAAGTCTTACACCTAATCGGTGGGCCACCTACTGCAAACGCAAGGCCGAAGGTTGGTATGAGCAAAACGGGAACTATACCCTGGCCCAGCTCGACAGTGAGATCGCTAGACTTGGAAGTCTCTTAACGTCTTACCAATCGGCAGGCAAACTAGTCACTCAGGAGGACAGCGAGGGCAACAGTATCTACCCAGCTACAGGCGTAGATAAGCCAAAATCTGACCCAATTCAGCTCAAAAATGACGTCTCCGATAAGCTGAGCGCCTTGTACAAGGCACAGGCGGTCTTATCTGGCGCCAACTACAACTATGAGCAGGTTAAAGAGTTGGATGGTGCCGATTCACAAAAGGCGAAAGACGCCGAGACGTTAGTCGGGTCCGCACAAACTGGAGTTAGTGAGGCCCAAAAAGCCCTCAAGGATGCAGAAGACAAATACTACACTGCTCAACAAAACTGGAATGGGTACAACAGCATGGTTTTGAAGGGTACCACAGTCACTGACACTACAAAGTGGCTAGCAACAAAACAGGAAACAATTCAGAAAGAGATAGACCGGCTCAATGCATTGCGCGCCGTCAAGGTTCAAAGCAGCCCGGTAGATATACCTGTGATTTCAGGTGTGACAGCCCCAACCGGCGATAAGGGCAAGGACAATGGAACTCCTTCTGGAACGGCACTAGCCACCAAAGGTTCAGAACTGGCCAACCCAATATTCAAGTCCCCAGACGCTTTCGGAGGCCAGGCGGCAAGTGCGGAGGATGCCGACCCATGGACCAACATCACGTTTTCCTACTCAGCGTCAGATGTGAAGAAGAATAGCGAAGAGTCCCAGTGGGGTATGAAGGCTGGAGGCTCGGTTGGTTTCGGGCTCTGGTCGGTTGGGGGGTCCTATTCCCATGACGAGGCCCACAGCTCTATGCAGGAAGACATGGCAGCCTGCGACGTTAGCGTTTCTTTCTCGGCCCTCGTCGTCAATATTAACCGCCCGTGGCTGTATGGCGAACTCTTCAGCGATGTCGACATCGAGGTCGCGAACGGAGTCAATCTAAGCCCCGGGCCACTTCTTCTTCAGAAGTTGATCAAGGACCAGAAGGCTGACGATATTGCTATGTGGAGCCAGTTTCCGGCCTACCCAACTTCTTTCATCGTGGCTGCCGACACCACCATTGAGTTTACGGGTACAACAAAGCACATAGAAGAACATTTTGACACGCACAGCAACTCTGGCGGCGCATCAGTCGGCTATGGCCCGTGGTCGGTATCGAGCAGCTTCCATGAATCTGCTACTCAGCAGAGCATGCAAGTTCATTCAACGGCTACCGGTTGCAAGATCAGCTTTGGTGCGCCACAAATCATTGGTTGGGTGAGCCAGATCTTGCCGGCTCTACCACGACCAGATAAATTCAATCCTCTTACACAGGGAGGTGGTATTCCCGTACCTACTGGGAACGTGTGAAGCGTAGAGCGAGCACTATTTCAGAAACAGCATTCCAGCCAGACAACAAGAAGCGACCGTCAGCTAACAAGTACAACTATGGCTGGGAGAGTTGAACTTTGTGAGTCTATAAATGAACTGTGCCAATCTAACGGTAGTCTCTGGAGGATTAGAAATACTAGGCAGTCAAAGTTTATTATTGTTTTTTTGAATAATCTGTTGGGGGGTGGATAACGTAGATGCAGCGATTGGAGTTACACACGAGCTGGTTGTCACGGGAGGTATGGGGGATTAATTAGATAGTTGGGGATCGTTTGTCATTTTCTTTTTCACAATCAATCCACTAATAGATCTTTCTAGAGCAATATATCCTCCAGCCCTACACCCTGTTTTAGCTTACCTGAATATTGCATTCTGAGGCCCGAGCGATCACCTTATCTACTTTTATAATTGATGATTTCACATTGATATTTACTATTGTTAAACCCCAAATAACAATGCTATTTGATAGTCACCAGGTCCGTCCACCTATACAAGAATCCTAGGCACCGCATACTTGAAGACGTTCTCCGGATCATACTTTCTCTTTAGTTCCACCAGCAAATCATAATTGAACCCGTATACTTTGACCAAGTCAGTGTCATCCTCGCCCGTCAGTGCAATGTATGAGCTATCCAGCACGTTGTCGGGCTCCTCCACTCTCAACTCTTCTATCAATGACGTGGCCCATTTCTGCCCTTCATCTTCAAGCTCTTTAACGGGTGTTGCACCAATCAGCTCAATCATATGGTGATTCTCCCGAGCCCCAAATGCGGATTCCTGGTTGGGGTTGGGCGATCGTAGACTGTGTGCGGACAACCCAATGCCGCCCTGTGGCATGCGGAGGGTATGCTTGGCCAGTATCTCGGCGGCCTTTGGTGTCCAGCGCTTAAGGTTTATCGTGCGGCAGCGTCCATATGATCCAAAGGTAACTATTTTCTCATTGTCGCGCGTGAATTGCGTCACGGTCGTCGGGTGCGTCATGTTCACAATGGAAGATACCCCACCCAGTTTGGAGATCTTGTCAATCCACTTCTTACCTTCGTCATAGTTGCTGTCGGCCCAAGTCACGAGAGCTCCAAGGGCTTTTCCTATACCTGGGTGGTCAAATGCGTGAGGCTGCACATACAGGGGTGTCGGCAGCGCGTTGTCATCGACTAGCTGCTGGTATGACTGGACGAATTTCGACCAGGTGGATTCCATATCAGTCGAATCGAAAACGAGCATTGAGGAAAGCATCTGAAGAAGAATCAGCTTTCTAGTGAAATGACTTTAAATGTCAATAAACTTACACCGCTGGCGGGGTACACCTTAACAGTCAGTTCCACAATGATGCCAAAGATGCAGCCCCCTCCTCGGATACCCTTAAGCTGTTCAGCATTGGCTTCAACAATATCGCCTTTGGCATCAACCAACTTGGCAGACACGATTTGGTCTACGCCAAGTCCATGCTTTGTGGAAAAGGGACCGTAGCCGCCATACATGCACCAGCCTATATAGCCAACGCTCCTGATGGTTCCGCAAGGGGTAATTAGTCCCTGACCCTCAAGAACCTCGACAATTCGCCCGGCCAAAATACCGCCACCAACGGAAGCGGTAGTTTTACTCTCATTGATGTTGACGAACTCGATATCACGCATGTCAATCATCAGAACCCCATCGACCTGATTTCGCCCGGCAAGATCATGGCCTCCAGTGCGGACTGTAAACGCAACGTCATTCTGGACACAGTATCGCACGAGAGTTTGTACATCCTCAGCAGTTTGGGGGCGCACGACGGCAAATGGTCGAGATGGTCGTATAACAAAGCATTTATACACGGATTCAAAATCGGTTGAGCGTTGAGTGTATAGTTTAATGCTGGGGTGTTTGGCAAGGTAGGCCTCCAAGTTGGAGGCGTTGTCCGATGCGGTTGGTGCCATTTTAATTTTGTAGTTTATAACAAGTTTGTAGACAAGAAGGAAAGTACAAGACGAGATTTTGTTCTCGACACAAATGAAATTGAAGTGACGAGGTTCTCGATATTTATGTGCATCTCACTGTGGTCATCCATTTGGACAATATGAATTGACCTGTTGTCGAAACCAGAACTGTAGCCGCTAAAGGTTTAGTGCTTACAGCAGGGCTGCTGCATCATCAAATCCACAAATCGTCTAAAAGTCCGGGAATGGTTAAGTTGCCGCTGCACAATTCAGCTGCAGCCGCCCACATCGATCTACACTGATAAAACAGTGTCCATCACCTCAAACCCACTGCAGTCGGTCGATACTAGCGGTTTCTTTTGTTAGAGTGGCGTGACGAACCTGGTTCGGAGCAGCCGGTCACTGAGACCGGCGGAAACCCAGCTCGGGCGTTCCTATCAGGGTACTCCTGGATGAATCGTAATTTAGAAAGAACTGAATGGGTAACTAAGTGGGATACTTGCACCAGGTTCCGTCCTTGATTGGATCTCCAAGGAGTCTTAGGGTCGAGAAAAACTACGCCAACGTCCTCACGCATGCCGGGCTTGGCATGGTTGCTGTCTTGTAAACTCCGCCACTTCTTCATTGGCAACCATCGGCCAGCGTTTAGATGCGCTTCTGAGACAGTGTTGCGTTTCTCCTCTCTGTACGGACATCGACTGAGGGGGGGTTGGGTGTGAAATAGCACCTCATTGACTTGCTGATTATGTCCGGACCACCCAGCTACGATTGAGCCTTTTGAGTGTAATCCCAGACCATGCCATGCGTAGACACGTAATCACTGAACATTTAACATATCCCTGTTTGGTTTTTTATATTGTAACTAGTTCCAATGACCGATTAATGCCAAGGCTCAGCCTAACTCCCGTTATCTGACTCCATCTTGATGGGCTATAGCCTATATGCGACCAATCCGCTCTCTCATGCCATCTGACATTTCCGCGGCCTGAGTGATAATGTAGACAACCCGCTGGAGCATGAGTTCGTGCAGAAATGGGGAATGGTCACTCTCCAACTCAACAACACGGCACGCAGACGCAGACGCCCACGCCCGCTGCGCCACCGGCGGAATCGCCTGGTCCTCGGTGCATACAATATATGTCTTAGGGCATTGCACGTCTACCGCGGAGAAATGGACGGAGGCCTTGATGCTTGCCAGCGATTGATGCGAGAGTCCAGCGCAAAATGTCGTCTGCTTTGCCTCGTCGAGTTGGTTGTAGAAACCTGTTGCCGCAAGTGGCGTCGGGATCAGGTGTGCACCCTGCATTTACTGTCAGCTCACGACTCCAGTCCAGTTTCTTGCAGCGCTACGTTACCTCGGCGCTGTAGATTGGCGGCAATTCGCCATCCTCCTTGCTCCCAATGGCAGCCAGCAGGCTTAACCCACGCTCCGGCAGCGCAAACGCCGCGACATAGACGACGGCCCGGATGCCGCCCTTCAGGCCCCGCGCGCTCCGTTCCGCCACCGTCTGGCCTTCGGTCGCCGCACTGCCGGCGATGCCGCCTTGACTGTGGCACACAAGCACGGCCTCCTCACCAGCGTCCAGTCTAGGCACGAGAACCCTATGTATGGCCGCTACATCGTCGGTATAGGTCGTCCCGTTGATGGAGTCGTCCAGGCCTGTCGTGGGCATTGGTGGTGCGAGTACCGTGTGTCCCCGCTCACGCAGCAAGGCGATGCAATGTCGGTAGTAATGCTGCGGGTGGAAGGCCCCATGAACCATGACAATTATTGGCTTGGTGTTTTCTACTGCCATTGTGATTTCTTGTTGGAAAAGCTGTTCAGGATTGAGAAGAGGTTGGAGTATCTCATCGGTGCCAGGTACGACTCCAAGTTATATGAGGCCAATTCACGCTAGGGGCAATAAAACCGCAGCCTCATGATCCAAGCTGAACAGCTGTTAACAAGCTATCCCCACCTTCGTGTGTCAATGACTAAATAAATCTCCACAATAATTGTTGTTCTACCGCTGTCAACCGCGTCATGGCGTTGATTAACGACCCACTAGACCATCATGGCTGGATGGATCAGATCTCATGTTGGCTCAGTGCCAAGGGGTCAAATAGTGCTGCAAGAAGCAAAATAAACTCCAGACATTTGACTCGAAATAACAGATAACCCGCAGTTGTAATTCATTGGCCATTACCATCTACATGTTTTGTGGAAGTCAAACTCGATCGCCTTGAACTGGGTGTTTTCTGGTTATTTCAAGTCAGCAATAGATACACCCTACAAGATTCCGGCATATTCGCATAGACTTTGTTTCAATAATTACGTGCCACTGTCAGTACATAAACACCAACGAGGGTATATGGCAACAATGATCCTTGGGTTAAAATGGACATGTTCTGTTTCATGAGACACCACAACATGTTTTCCAGTAGTCTTCAAGACGTGTGCATAATTAATGGACAGTGGAAATTCTCTCGTCGTATTTTCCCCGCACCGCCGAGTGTTCTTCAGCTATCACTGTGAACGGTAATACCTACCCCTTCCCTACCTCGTTACGAAACGCTCGCTCTTCCTATAGTCACGTACGACACGAAACTCGCCAACAGCCCCCTTCCCCTGCGTGAACTTTCCTGTTGGGAGGATGGGGCCGGTTTCCCGCCTTCTATGGAAATGTATGGCAGTCTCTATGAGATATCCCTCCTCGAGTCATGGTCATCAACAGTATTGACAGGTCGGATTCCCCTTTTTATGCATCTTGCTAGATACTCGATAATGGCGAAACTGCCAGGCCGATTTTTGCTATTGATCATGCCGACGATGGCTTTGTTTTGGAGTTATAGGCCATGGATTCTCTTACCGGTGGCAAAGCTAAGAGTCTCGGTACCGCCACGGTGAATGCCACCCAGGTGGTATTAATCAATTGTGGTTTTGGCGATCCAGTCTCCAAGTCAGAGCTGTAGTTGATATAATAGTCCGCGGGGGTGGTCTTGGGCTAACTCGGGATTTTGCATTGATATTGGATCTAGATGGTAGCAGAGTAAATATAGGACGAAGTAACATGAGGCCTTACTCTTTACATGGTCAATTTCTGCTTCTTTGCTCGTCATGGATCCTAGCAGGCCCTGGTGGTGCCTAGAAAAAATGGATCATTCCACAATTGTCTCATCTTTTTCCACAGAGTTTAATACGAGAACCTCTCTATTAAACTTCACGCCAGACCAGCCGTAACATTTCCTTTGATATCGCCTTTATTTTAGCTACCGGCTATGTCAAACCTCGCACAGGACATCACAACAGGCAGCACCGGGGGTTCTTTGGTCAACCCCATGGGATATCGAGCATTTAATCTGCAGTCTATGAGACTCGCCGTAGTGGACTAAAAACCCGGTACAACTACTAGGAAATCTGCCGCTATCGATGTTGCGGATGCCGTATTGGGAATCAATCCATCCTTGATAATGTGCTGGAACTGGCATCCACTCAAAGGCAGGTCCGGGGATCCCATGTTGGCTCTAGCAGTACTGTGGCGGAACACACACCGTCATCCAGGGGACAATTTCTCTTATCCTAATAATAGGTTTCCTCTCAATTACTCTCAATTATATTACCCTTAATCTTCGTTCAGATTGTTAAACCAAGGAAGAGGTTCCAAAAGCACGTTCACATAGACGTGTTGTCATAAACGTGTCCATTCGCTACTTTCTCTTCCAGAGTGATGATGCATCAAACTCTACGCCCACTTCCCGGGGTCTTGGCAGGGAGTGTACACCATAAATACTTTATGCTGTATTCCTGTGTGGTCTTGTTGATGGCGTTTCTACCATATTATCAATCGAAATCGAAATACCTCAAGTTATGAGTGTGTACATGAAGAAATTTAAAACCAAATGAGTATATCAATTGGCAAATTTATCCATGCGGTTATTTCAAGGGTTGTATAACTAAGGATGGCGATGTGGCTCTTATCACATTTTTCTGTCTCTAAAAATCCCATCACGCAGCCTTGAAAATCGTCTTCCCAGTAACATTCATGATTCAACAATTGGATACGCATCATCTATTCATCATTATATAATTAACTATTCATCCATCCCACGCTTCTCTTTTATATTTACCAACGCCGTCTCATCAGTCTCGTATTCTATCATGAAGGAACGTGACACAACAATGGTGTTGAGCACCTCGGACCCTGCTCGAGACCTGCTCGAGCCAGTCGTGGAGTCCGAATCAGCTGTCGTCTGGTCGACCCTGGTGATATTGGGTCGACTCTCTTGCGTATATATTGGGGTGCGCTGCATGCACGGCTTCTCGAAAAGCCTCGAGTACAGACGCCCAAGCAGTTTTCGAAGTGAAGGCATGCAGGTGCAAATAATTCCGACGGCAATCTCCATTTCAGACCACTTACAGATATTGGAGAAGCGCCAGGTGGGGTTGGTCGTGTCCTGCGACATTTTCATGATTGCATGAAAGCGGAGAATACTGACCGCTGTGAGACTATGCACCTGTTAGACAATGCAAAACGCAAGACCAGGTCAACTCACAAAAGGCCGACAGAGAACATGATTCCAGCAGCAATTTTTCGTTTCCAGTCCAGCGTCAGCTTCACAACCTCGTAAATAGGTATAGCCAGCATCCAAACGTCGACCGCGAGGTGTATGACAGTGTGCGACCAGACAATGGCGTCAAACTTGAGGCAAGTTCCCGGGTGCTCGCCATCCCATTGGAACCAAAAGTGATTCAATGGCCGGCAAATACCAACCAGAATTCCGATGTAGCTTATTCCAGTGGCAACCACAAACACTCCCGTGGCTATTATGGTGTGCTTTGTCTTTTTCGAGCCGTCCTGGAAGATGCGTAGGTAAAAGAATAGCATGGCGAGTCGGAGTAGGGTGAGTTCTACAACGTAGAGTACGATTGCGGCATAAAACAATTTGCCGAATTCCGATATCCTGTCCTGTGCGACAGTCCAGATGTCACGCCCCAGTCCATTCGGTATCAGGCCACGCACGTTGAGGAGCGCATAGGCGATATTACATATTAGCGTAAAAACAATAAACAGGTCGTCCAGCCAGAGTCCGGCTTTGAAGAAGACGTTGTTCGCAAGGCGCTGCAGAACCATGAGGCCAGCAGCCACGAGGAGGACGTTCGAGATGGTTATGTACTGGCCCGAAACGTCGCGAGGTATGGAGCCACATGCCGTCTCAGTCACGTTTCTTGTGTCTGGCGAAAATGTCAGTGGGAGTAGAATATACCGCACATCTTTGGGCAACCCACAGAGCGTTTGTCTGTTGGTGCAAGCCATGACGACGCACATCGTCGCCTGCGTGTTCAGCTGGACATTGGTGCACACGCACGTCTGGTTCGCCTCGGTGCATGGCGAGTTCAAGACAGCACCAGCGATGCAAGCAGCCTATTCAAGCAGTGATTAGATACCATCAAAAGGCCCATGGGCCACGGCTCATGCGCTCTCTCTCTCATCAACATACCGCGCAGTCTGGCAAAAGCGTAAGCGTCTTGGACAGAGTAGTTTCGGCCGCGCACAACGGCAGTGACGCTGCTAACAGTAGGCCAGCTAACACGGCCCTTGGAGACATGCACAACATTGCAATGCTTCAAAAGACATATTGGCAGTGGGGGAAATCGTCTTTCGCATTTCAACTTATAAGGAAGAGGGCGAATTGTGCACAGACTCGGGCTCGGTCGCAGCAGCACCGGACCATCCTCCTTCTTGTGCGGCTACCCGGGTTTATTTGCTTTTCTGCTGTGGACTCGATGCGTTTTATGAGTCCTCTGTCGATTCTGACAGCTACGTGACCCCTGGCCCATTGGCTGGCTTGGTAGCATTGATACCCACCAACCCGGGTCGGGCAGACACGCGACCTGACAAATCACAAGAATGCTCGGACAAGCGACGTCCAAGCCCTAAGCAGCACCTTGTTATCAGCTGATTTTTCGGTCCGTTATATATGACAGTTCAGTACGCGCTGGGGCGCTGCGCACAACGAATGTCGAGATGATTGGGCCAGTCTTCGTCCGCATCGCATACATGGTGGGTTTAGGTGTGGCGTCTGCGTCTGAAGATGTCCATCTGCGGGTGCCACGGGAGGTTATTTCGGTTTCAATTTCAGGAACTACACAAGCATCCAATTCAATTCCACCTGTTTTCCCCGCCTGCCTGCTTGCTGCATTCTCCCAACGGCGGAGAGGAACCCTGTCGCGATAGCATCGAGTCCACCACATAAAAGACTATAAGAGAATGCCTACCGAAACTTGAAACGGTGTCAATCTCTCATCCCAATACCTGTCACTGCCGTGCACGGTTTACCAGTTCTCCATGGATCACCAATGTTCCCGCGTAGGAATAGATCTCTCCCCACCTTACCGCACATGCAATAATCTTGTTCTGTCGCTTACAAGGAAAGAAATACCCAATACAGGCCCTTTGTCATATTTGACAAGTCCTCTTAAGAAATCCACACCGACACAAAAATCCAGAATGGCCACATGGGATGACAGAAACGTCACATTCAAAAATCTCTTCAAATAATGGAGATGGCAGGCTTTGCTTTTGTTTTACTCAATCCGACAAAAGTTGCATAAACGTATACCCAGTCAATCCTTGCTAACCTCTCCTCGTGATCCTGGCTTCTTTTTCTATTTTGCTTTTTTTGCTTGGAAGCCGCACTTACGCTGGGCTCACCGAGCATTGCGAACTAGATTATAATCTTTCAGTTCGAGATGAGCTATAATTCAAGATCTTGTATAGAAGAAAAAAAATTCATAAATAAACATGGGGATATCATGGAAGGCTGTTTTATCTATTTCTGGTCTCACCGTGTAGTGCCCCTCCCTCCCCTTGACCCCTGCTTGTTGGAGGGTGGAACAGGCCCATGGGTCCACAGCTGCTGCGTTTCTCCTTGCGATTACAGCTTGCAATGGAACCAGCAGAAAGACTACCAGCTCTAATTCAGTATATGCTAATGAAACATTGAACCTGCGCAGTGGATTATATATAGTTAATTCATTCTTGTAAAGCATATTCGGGTCACTTTTCGTGACTATTTTATAACAGATGATAAGAAACGTAAATGACCACCAGCCTCGCGTAGGAAGCAGGAATACCAGATGCCATGTTCCCATTTACAATGTTTCCCAACTATTCTCACCTTAGAAAAGATCCAGGCATTGAATTGCGGGCCTCATTGTGGCAAAACTAATGGTTCTTGGGCAAGGACTTTCAACTAAGTAGGGTAGCATCGCAAGTGACCCTTCGTAAATGTATGGCAATGACGCTATGATAATGTCACAAAAAAGACGACCGTCCCTTTGTGGACCGGTAGACCCCCCTTATATCATGATAGATAAATACGGTTACAAGCAGCGGAGGTATGGTAAACAGCTAAACTGTTGCATAGCACATCTACCAATATTACTAGCACCTTGTTGTAGGGTACCTTGACACTTTTGCTGGTGGTATAGCGGTATTTACTTTGTGACATGAACCGAATTGGAATCACAAACGGGAAAAAGCAAAACGATAAAATATCCGCATAGCCCAGCTTGCCACTTGAGGCTCATATTGTTAAAAAAAAAAGCCAACATATGGCTGTTGATTAGGTCTCAGCCGAAAAATACAAAATACAACCATCCGGCAAATAAAGATAGAAATTTACACGTGTAGGTGGTGCCGGTCCCGTCTATGCCGCCAAACAAGTGGAAAAAAATACAATATCCAAATCAGCCTCCCTTAAAGCTTGGGCCTGAGAAGCTCGCCTCGCTCATCCCTGTAGGTAGCAAGCAGGTTCCTCTTGCTGTCTCCTCCGTGGCTAACCTCAACAGGGGCATCGAACACGGTGCCATTGGCCTTGGCCTCCCTATCTTTGGCCTCGACGTAGTCGCGTTCTCCGGAGCCAATGTACAACTGACGAGGCCGCCAGATCTTGACGCCCGAGGGATTGAGCATCTGCTGTCTCCAGTGGGCCAACCATCCAACACATCGGGGAACCGCAAAGAGAAC
Source organism: Calonectria henricotiae (assembly GCA_020623695.1). Classification (NCBI taxonomy): domain Eukaryota; kingdom Fungi; phylum Ascomycota; class Sordariomycetes; order Hypocreales; family Nectriaceae; genus Calonectria; species Calonectria henricotiae. The sequence continues at coordinate 218,739 of JAHVYB010000003.1, forward strand.
AGGGTAGAAGCTAAAATCACATGTCAGCATTAAAGAAGTAGCAATCGGGCAATTCCATATCTCTGAGACGCGAGGGAAGGGAAAGGGACATACTCGAGAGGGAAACCCATGGCCTGGTAGATCAAGCCAGAGTAAAAGTCGACGTTGGGGTAGAGGTTTCGACTGCGCATAAACTCGCTCTCCCTGGCATACTTGGCCAGGGCAAGGGCAGTGTCGAGGAGCTGGTTGCGGCCGGTGACCTTGAAGACCTCCTCGGCCAGCTGGCGGATAGCCGTAGACCGAGGGTCCACGTTCTTGTAGACTCGGTGGCCAAATCCGACAAGGACTCGCTCACGCTTCTCAACCTTTTCCATAAAGGCAGGAACGTTTTCGGGGGAGCCAATCTCCATTAGCATACGGATGGCACTCTCGGAAGCGCCACCGTGGGAGGGGCCGTACAGGGCGGCGCATCCGGCTGCGACAACACTGTAAGGGTCCACCAGGGAGCTACCAACCTGGAGCACGGTGGCGGTGGAGCAGTTGACTTCGTGGTCGGCGTGAATAATGAACAGGGCATCAAGAGCCTTTTCCAAGACGGGGTGAGGGCGGTACTCGGAACCAGAGAGGTGGTCGAGCAGGTACAGGAAGTTGCCGGTGTAAGAGAGTCCCTGAGCTGGCCTGTTGAAGGGGCGGCCCTGGCGCATGCGGTAGGAAGCGGCAGCCAAGGTGGGGGCCTTTCCGATGATTCTCAGGATCTGCTTGTCGAGCATCTGGAGAGCCTCCAAGTTGCCGGATGCTGCGTTGGTGTACAGCTTCTGGCCCTGCAGCGAGGGATTGGCCTCGGGGGCAAAAGCGCCAAGAGTGGCAAAGGCAGAGGTCAACATGGACATTGGGTGAGTGTCGTAACGGAACGACTTGTACATGCCCTCGATGTCGCTGTGGATGTAGGTGTGGTGCATAATCTCATCCTGCCAGTTGCTGTACTGGGAGGTTGTGGGGAGCTCTCCGTAGAGGAGCAAGTAGGCGCTCTCGAGGAAATTGCTCTTGTCAACGAGCTGCTGAATGGGGTATCCACGGTAGCGGAGGATGCCATCCTGGCCGTTGATGTAGGTGATCTTGCTCTGAACGACGGCCGTGTTCATGTAAGCAGGGTCATAGACTCGGAGGCCCTGCTCGGTCTCATCCTCAGGGCGGTCATCTTGCGGCTGGGCCTTGATCTTCTTGATGTCTGTGGCAAGCACCGAGTTGCGGGTGATGGGCACCTCGTAAGATTTGCCGGTGCGGTTGTCGACTATTGTCAGTGACTGACGGGGGTTGATGGTTTTGATGGCCATGACTAAGGAAGAGTCCAAGGTCCAAGGGAGTCTGGGGCTGGTGCTGGGCTTGGTACTGGGCTTGGTACTGGGCTTGGTACTGGGCTGGTGGCTAAGGAGAGAGAGTGCTGGGGGGTGCTATCTTGTGGCGAACAGGCAGATCCAAAAAAAAAAATTATGCGAAGCTTTCCTCCCAAGACGGATACAGTATATACTTTGGACGATTATGAGGGATAAGCACTCGGCTGGACCTGTGAAAGGACAGACTTTGCCGAGATGTGACGTCTGTCTGGATGGTTGCCAGCGGCAGCGCATATGACGGGCCCGCCAAAACAGGGGCCACATGTCGCTGCGATGCCGAGGTCTGGGGCGGGGACAAGTAGTTCCGCGCCGGCGCACAATTAACCGCGGTTTGCACAGGAGTCTTCGGCAGTTCGGTTCGGCCCGCGCACTATACTTGAAGCGGTTGGAGCTGTGCACTTCATGCTGTAGGTCATATGATGATTGCTGTGGTTGTATGCAGCATGTTTCTAACTAAGGATTTGTTTTTGTTTTGTTTGGTCGTGGCCAACAAATGTAGAATTCGCTCGATTTTTGGGATGTCTCTCTCATGACGTCATTACTCCAAATAGCAAATAGCTACTCCGTAGGTAGGTAGCTAACGGTCATGATGAATACTGGGCACACAAGAGGCCAAACCAAGTCATCCGCTGACAAGAAGCCAATTTTCGCACCACTCCTGGGCTCTCCCTATGTACATGTCCCTGATTATATGCCGTCTCTGGCAGCTCATCATTTGTTGAGCCAATGCACACAGCGTTGAGGCCAAATAATTACCGGCCCTCCCGGACGGTGTCTCACAGGGGTGGTCAAAGCACTGATCGAACCGCGCCTGGCCAATTGGAACGCGACATCAACATCCTAAACACCTACCCTGCACCCATTTTGGTTTCCTTGTTTTTCTCCTCTGCGTGGCTGACTAGACGAATATTCAGCTCAAAATCTCTTCTCAATAATTAAAACAATTATTAATTATATGGAAAGATTCGTCGTAAGCGAAAGTCAACCACCTGGCAGCCACAATTTTGGTTAGTTTGGTGTTGATGATTTCCTTTTGGAGCCTCTAGTTTGTGACTACAAAAACCATCCTGCTCTTGCTATTGTTTTGACTTGTTGTATTTATACCCCTTTCAATCCACAGAAACTCTACAGATTATGCAATATCCAAACGGGTGTTCTTTGCTGTGTGTCTATGAATAACATACATAACTCCGAATCATCAAAGTTGAGGATCACGATGAACCTTGCTCGACCCCACAAATCACGAGACATGTCATGACAATCAACGGGACCCAAGCGACAAAAAGCAAATCCAGTATCCATCTACACTACCGTTGGTTCAAGCATTATGCAGGCTTTGTCAAACTCGAGCTTAGCAAGAAAAGCCTCTCCACACCTCAAATTACTAATTTTGGTTGCGCCCAAGCCTCTATGGCTGCTCATGACAACAAAATGCTTTATATGGCTGAATAAAAATACAAATCATTTATAGTCGGACTATGCAGCAAAGTATGTTATCAACATCGCTCATGTCAAAGACAATCACCCGCGGGAAGCTGCTGTTAAAGAGCAACCCAATGAATCTCATATGAGTCTCATATGAATCTCATATGAATCAGAAGGTAATCGGCGTGTCGCACTCAGTCAAAGATCTGAAAGCCCATGTTCTATTCAGGATCCGATATTCGCAGTGTGGATATGTCCGAGTCTGACTGGACACCATGACTCACTCCCTCACTCCAAGATTGAGCTCTCGTTAGTGGCTGCGCGCCGCTAATCAACCACGTTCTAGGCTAAACTCTGGTATTTAAGTACCGCATTTTGACACCACCTTGGGCTACATACAATTTATCTGTCATCATTGATTGATTGCTGGCATCGCAGCTCACGAAAAAAAAATGACTCCTGTCACTCTCGGTGCGCACTTCCCTCCAGTTTCCATCCTTAATCTACACCGAGTTTATGGAGTGTCTATTTTCTCGCATCCATCTTATTCCGACACCCATGCACCTTTGAAGATGTAGACTTACTCCGCCATTGCTGACTTCGCCATCAAGGCATCTTTGGAAAATTCTACTCAGTCAGGCATGCTCTGGGGCAATACCGGTCAGCAGCCGTGACAGGCGTTTACACCGTCTCGCCTCCCCCGACCGCGTCGAATGATTGGATTCAAACCACTCTGGAGAGTAGTCTACAAGCTACCATCAGGCAACACCCGGGCCTTTCTTATGGGCTCGCAGGCCAGCCCGGAGAAGACTCCATTCTGGGATACGAACCCATAAGCCATATTCGGCGTGACGATGTCATGGAATTTATTCAAATTGACGGGCAACAAGATGCGGAAGCAATCATGTGTCGGAATATCGAAGCCGCTCACTCCAAGCTTTGGACACCACTCAAACCTGCCTGGAGGATGATTGTGCTGCATAGCGAGGCCGGCACCGTGCCCCCTTGCTCGAGGATTCGCGTCCTTTTTATCGCTCACCATGCGTTGGCAGATGGACGTAGCAATGCCGCATTTCATGTGTCGCTGATGGAGCATTTTGCAAACGCATCCCATGTCAACCAGCCACCCGTCTGGCCGATGATCTTCGACAACGTGCCCCCTCCGCCGCCGCAAGTCGAAGAGCTTGTTAAACTCCCTGCGACTGTCACAGAGACAAAGGGAATCGGCCAAGAGCCAGTGTGGGCGGGCACCAATGAGTCACTGCCACCAATTGAGGGTTTCAAGTCAAGAGTCCGGCTTGTGACGATACCCCCTGACGTGCTCGCCGAGGCGCTTCAAACTTGCAAGCAGAACAAAGTGACGTTGACGGTATACCTGCATGGTCTAATCTGTGCCTCTCTGTGCAGGGCTGTCGAAGAGAAATGGGCCTTCCGATCTATTACACCTTTTTCGATTCGCCATCTCACAAACACCAGCGCCAACGCCATTGTGGACCACGTTTCGTACATTGCTAGCAATATATCTAGGTCTAGGCTCGAGGGGATTCGAAAGAGCCAAGCGCATTCTGCTGAGGAATTCGCTCACATCATCAATTTGGCCCGGGATTTCCGCGTCGAAATTGAGAATGAGCTGGAGCGGTTTCCGCAAGACTGCCCTCTGGCCCGTTCCGCGCAAGTAAAGGACATATGGTCGCACTGCCGAAGCCAGCTGGGTAAAAGCAGCCAGCTTTCTTACGAGCTGTCTAACCTCGGGGTGATAACCGGGGTAAGCGAGGGCGAGAATGTATTGGCCCTAGAGCGACTCATTTTTACGCAATGTGGGATGGCCAGCGGGCCGGCCATCGGATTTGGCGGCGTCAGTGTGCGAGGTGGACCGTTGGTCATCTCCATAACCTGGCAAGGCGGGGTTGTCGAGGAGTCTCTAGTGGAGTTGATTGCTACGGACCTAGAAAAGCGCCTGAGGCGCGCAAGAGATTAATTCGGCTTAATTAGAATGTGCATTGTCCATTCACGGGATTCAAGGGATCCCATTTTACACAATTATTTCCATATTTTGTCATGCAGAGTAGCAGAATGTTCGCTGTTTCGCCATGAAACATGAAGGGATGTGTCAATTGTGACACCCTCAAACGTCCTGATGGTACAATTGCAGCGAGGGGCAATGTTGTAAAATACCATGTATATGCGAGACACCTCTCCGAGACGGATCTTTCAGTGAGGGAAGTCGTCCATGCCTTGTTTTAACAGGTTTAGTGCCCACGGCATTTTCCAATTGTTTCGTAGGATGGTGTGGACCAATGACTTATTAGCTTTGTTTAGCTTGAGCGTGTCAAAAGGCGTGTCACAAGGTTCCAAACAAAGTCCACGTTGGGCGTGCTGCAAGGCGCAATGTTGGGCGCAAGGGTGTAAAGTGGGCTGGCCTCAGCACTTCACTGCACTATTTAGATGGCTGGTGGGACATGGATATGAACCATCGCTAAATAGACCCAGCATGGCTCCTACGACTATGATGGAGTGGATCATCCTCATCCCGGATGTTGAGGGTTCCCTTGAAAAAAGAATGAAAATTAGAGAGTAAGGAGCATTATCCGCATACACTCAGACGAGGAATAACGACTAGGAGCCTACACATACAAAACTTGACGAAACACATTGACTCTGGCCTTCTCCAAATGGGAGGTGCCACACTGCGCAGTCCTTCTAACCGTGGCACGCTGGACATTCAAGGAAGCGCTATTATTGCCCGTGGCGATTCTATAGACGAGATAATAGATGTTTTGAAGCAAGATATCTACTACACGTCGGGAATATGGGATTGGGACAAGAGGCAGATATATCCAGTACGTATATACAATTCCCGCTGCTTATTTAACAGAACCCCGAAATCTAACAGGCTAGTTCAAATGTGTGTACCGAAAGCCAATGGAAGAATAGTGCTTTCAAAAAATCCCAACGAGATAGTTTAAAGATTTACCAAAGCAGATACTCATGCGCCGCGTCATAAATAATCACTTTGTGCTGAATTTTCTCTAAAAGGCTGGAGTGCATGTCCGAATATCCCATAACGACCCCGAAAACGTATGTTGTGATTCACGTATCAAAGTTCAAAAGGTTCCTCCAGTCAACGTCAAACCACATCTGATCGCCTGTTCCCTCATCGAAGCGCAATTCATCAGAGCCCAGCTGTGAAGACCAGGCCTGGTCTGCGTCGCTAGGCGGCTTTTCGAGCGTGGAAGATATTATTTTAGAAATGTCTTCCACGTCCCTGAGGAACGTCTCGTGTTCTTTGGCTGCAGGGTTTCCGGCCTGCGCCATCTGCTCTAGGATGGTTCGACATTGGGAATAGAGGGTGGTGTCGTTTTCTGAGGAGCAAGAGGTCCCTTCGTCGTTGAGCAGGGTGATTTGTGACAGAGACAATATCGCCAGGCTCGAAAAAACGTGAAGAGAGTCCCAGTATCCGAATTTAGCTGCAAACCTGTTAGTGACGAAGACCTGATGGGGACTCGGGGAGTTGACCAAGCTGATCAGATTTCTGTAAATCTAGGATAATTCGGCAGCTGTAACGGGCTGCATTCAGGCACTGGAGCTTGATATCTCTTAGGTTTCTGTATGTTGTAGAAGTTTCCTCATGTTTGGGTACCCTATGGCCCGAATCAAGATTCTGCACAATAATGGACAGCTCTTTGAGATAAAAGGTTCGTAGGATGATTGTGAAGCACTGGAATCATCAGTTTTGCCATCAGCTACTTCAATACAGGGATCTTACCTGATGATATCGCAGATATAGTGATGCAATACCTCTCGATGACGACAGCTGAAACATGCCAGAAGGAATTCCGTCTTCAAATTGAAAATTCAGGTGCGAAGGTAGGTTACGTTTCCAATCTTGCAACATTTCAAAGCATGGAAGGGCGACACTTTCAATTCCTTCTTCATCCGACGTCTGCAGCATGCGAGTAATCGAATCTGCGACCTTTCGCTTAATCTCGCAAATCTGAGCCTGTCCGACCAATACATGGGGGTCAAAGAACTGGCCAAGGTGATCATGTGAGATGTTGGCACTTGAAGGAAGTTGTATACTAGCTGGTATGCTCTCCTGAGTGGGCGGTAGGCCAAGCTCGGCGGCAACCATCCTATCCATACAATAAGAGGTCCACCATAGCCTCTTTCGGTGCTCGTTCAACACCTCTGGATATCTGATGCTCTGACACATGTTGTTAGACGACAGCTCAGGTAACGGTTTGTCCAAGTGCAACAGCTTCGCGAGCGTCATGCTCTGGCTGGCATAAGTAAAGGCTGTTTTTCTGCGATTGAGTGAGTAACAGTAAAACGCCTGAATTGATGCGTTAGTGTTCAAGTTTACACGCTCTGGTGGGTGTAAACGGAAACGTCGCGTACCATGAGATTAAGAACTTCTACATCCTCGGGTAGCGGTTCTTCCGAAGAAGTTTTGTATAAAACAAGGGCCTGCTCGAACAATTCCGACCCAGGTGGTAGTAGAGAGGCAAATGTCTCCGCCATACCCGCCAATTGATCACTTTTATTGATGGAACTTATATTGCGATTGTTAAACAGAAACGTTTGTGCAAGGGCAAACACAACCGACGCCCGGCAGAGCCAGTTGCGGTCTCTGGAGAGCCTGATTGGATCGTCGCATACCGAGGCTAAGTGCTCTCGGAAGTCGACCCGGAGAAACCAGTGGTAATCGCAAAAGATGTCCTCAAAAATCTTGAGCAAGTGAAACGCCAGATCTCTCGGAGGGAACTTGATTGTGGCCTCTGCTTCTAATCACACCGCGGCGTAAGCGAATTGATCATACCAATGCCAGACTGTATCAACGTACGCATGGATTCGGACCGCAGTCTCAGGTGGGTATATGAGCTCTCCTTTTGCGGATCTGGCGACAAGCGGAAATCCAGCTGAGTGTACGGTTCAATGGAAGACGAAACGTCCTTGAGATTCTGGATGAAACGTTCGGTGCTGGAGTACTGATGCAGTAACGTCCTGGCCGCGATCCCATCAATGGACTTCGAGGGATCAACGGACCTCACCAGATCTGAGGGGAAGCTCGGACGTGATCCTGAAGCTGACGATTCCCCATCAGTCGATCCCGATTGGCGGCTGAGGTTGACTTCCCTCTCCAGATCCCGGATATAACTCTCGGGAACAGAGAGGAATCTTTTTTTCTCCGGATAGATGCAGTAGCGCTCACGAGCCACACAGCGCTCGCAGGGAGTTCCTGTATGAGGAATCTAAATAACTGATATCAATTAGACTTGGTATGAGAATCTAGAATCATACCACCATTGCATTTTAGTTTCTGAGAGTGGCAGGGTATACACGCAACGGCGTTACGGCCCTTGAATTTGCCCATTGTCGCACCACTGTGAAATCGTAGCTCGAGGCGTCAGGGACGTCCAATCACTCGCCGTCGTTTTGTACAGGTCATCTGAAGGTTGAACAAAGGCACGGGTTGACTGAGGATATGCTGATGTTGCAAATAAAAATAGAAAATCGAAACAAAGAAAGAAGAAGAAAACACTTGATTAGCCTTGTTTTTTTTCGTCTTCTTCCTGCTTCCCCGTTGGCAGCGGACCGTTGACCGTTTTCTGGTTTGGGGCAGTACATGCGTGACCCAACATAATATAATGCAGAATTGCATTGAGAGATGAGAAAACATGCTTCTGAGACAACAACGCTAGCAGGTTAGTGCCACCGAGCGGATCACATGGGCAGATTATGCCCGATACCACCTTTGAGGTGGCCGATGGGTATTTTTTAGTTACGGCCGTTTCACACTCAGAGTCTGTTAGTTTGGATAGACACAACGGCAATCCAGCCCGGGATAGTTTAGCCTCGATACTCCCAGCAAGGCTCGGCTGCAGACGGCCCGAAGGCCAATGCAAAATGTCAGCTCTGCGAGCACTTTGATTCTTCCATCCAGTTAGCTCGAGGGGCTGGCCACGCACAGGCCCCGGAAATGGAGAAGGGCCTTTGTCCTGGGAATTGGCCGGAATCCTCCCAAATCTCCACTTGCACCAGACTTGCCACTCTGGAGATGGCCTGCCCTCGAAGCAAATCGGGGAACATGCTTGACAATTGCAGTTTGGGAAACCAAGGCCGTGATTGGAACCAGCTGTGTGACCTTGAGCCGGTTTTCAAGGGTGGCGGTTGATCCCAACTTCCCTCCTAGTCTGAGGCAATACACATACAATGCCTTGTTGACTCGAGCGAACGGCTGGCCTAAACTATGCAGCGCATCAGCCTGAATATGAGTGAAATAACTCGCCGGCACAGCGCTGCACAGCGCAGCCCAGCCTTGCGCATAGAAACGGTCTATCGGCGAGCTCCGACATAATCTCCCTGTCACAAATTGTCTCAATCCTACGTTTGATCTGGGCCTGGCTGGCTGGGCCAACCATTATATCGGCAGGTTACCCACTGCGATGTAGGACAGAGACGGACGGCTGGATGCACTGTGGTTCATGTAGTGGCAGTGCCTTACGAACCAGACGCGGCATAGCTTTAGACGATTCTCGTCAGGTGAGAGGATGGCTGCTGCATGATTCAATGTAAGTCATCCGTCTGCAATACAGCATACTTGACAGCCTATGCAGCCAGACTTTGCAGCGAGCGCCGTCTAGTGTGTACCCTTGTTCCTGGGACTATTAATTATCAAGGGGTTGCCACGATACTCCCCCGCCTCATGAGGCTCAAGCTGAATGACGCAGATGGCAGGCATCCGGTTACACGACTCCCTTGCGCCATGCACCAGGGCTGGCAGATTTAGCGCCGGCAGCCAATATGACAATATCTACTTTATGGGTTTGCCCGCTGGCCACAGCCCTGCATGCGCCGCTTCGGTCATACAGGCCGCAAGGGTCAGAAAGGTTAGCGCTGCATAGTACTACACCTGCGGAATTACGTATAAAGGTACCTATTGGCCACACACGGCGACTAACCTATCTGACCCTTGTGGCCTGTACCACAGCATTCTGACGTGTCCCAGGGTGCCCCTGTACAGTCGTTGACGACTCACCACTTTTCTCGTACTGGACGACAGTTGCAGTCTGCAACAGCCCAGACCTGGCCAGGGCCTGATTGTTTACGAGGCACGTGTGCGAGAAAATGTCTGCTCCTGGCACAGTTGAAAACAGCATACTGTTGCGGCACCAGCCGGTGTCTGCCTTTCTATAGCCTTGTCCAATGGGGAAGGTCGTCCGCCAATACATTTACATGGGGGCCTTCTATTGGCCCTGCACATACTGAAAGTCGGCGCGTGTTCCAGCTGGGCCCCAGTTGGGCTACAAACACACCCACGACCCGGCCGGTTTCACGGTCAAAGTAAAGGAATGTAGGCCTGGGTAGGACTATTCCAGCTGATTGTTTCCAACATTAGCTCTACATGCGGAGGAAATGTACCATCGGGGAAATGGCCATGCTGCGGTCGGTGGCGTGCAATTCCCCCAACACCGAGTTAAAGTGAGGAACATTTTGAAGAATTACCGCCAGTTAGAGTCTGTTTTAACTGTGGATGTGTATAAAAAAGGAAAGTATAAAAAAGTAAGAATCTCCGCATTTGAATGCAATCTTTGGAATCTTGCCACGATGAGATATTTATGGACTCGCAGATAGTAGGAGAACCAACTGTTAGGGGGAGTCAAAATAACTTTGGAGGTAGAATTCTGGGACTGTCCATGGCCTAGGTATTGATATTAAAGACGGAGAGTGCACCAACAGTTGGATTTTCAACGTAATAGATTACTCCCCAACGCCAATTTCCTCATAAACTAACCTGCCCGCCCCTCATTCTAGCCCTCTGCAGTTCAAATGAATCGAACCGGCATGACACAACAAGTTGGCGAGATGAGTCCTCCGAGTCGTTATTAACCGACAGAATTCAGCTCTTATTCTACTTGATAGTCACAGCTCGAATCCTGCAGCCTCCCTTGCCTGCCTCTGTCTATACAGAAAGTATGTGACCCATTGTGTGCTGGCGACCGGGCGGGCATCTCTGCTTTCGGCTGCCCACGCACCGGTGGCCGAGTCAAGGGTTTGTGGCCCAATCGGCTCAGTTTACATTGGTGGCCGAATCAAGTTTCGAGAGCGATTCGGCTCATGGCGCGTTAGCGGCCGAAGTGCCTCCTCCACCTGTCGGGCCCTTGCACGCTGCGAAGTAAACCCCCAGCTGTCGGGATAGGAGAGAAGTTCGGGACGAAGTGATTAAAGGTAGATGAATGTGACTCATCATCGCACTCACCGATCTTGCTCTGGCTTCCGAGCAAGGGTTGTGCGCTGTACAGCATGTAGGTGAGGGCCGGGGACAGCTGAATGGCTGCAGCTGCTCAGATGGCAAATGCAAGTAAATTTTAATTTTATTTATTTATATTTATTTTAGCTCTAGTGGATCGTTGATCGACGCGGCAATTGTGAATCTATCCGTGTCTTGGCTCCCACATGACAATGCTGTTGTCGCGGGGAAAGGGTCAGTAGCGGCGCGGCCGGTTGGGCGAAGTGAGACTGGGACGTCACATCCCGATGCTGGTTGGATCCGAAAAATGATGCTACGGCGGGTCGGCATGAGGGCGATGAAATGAAAGGAGGAAACTACTACACCGATAAAATAGCATGACGTTTCTGCATGTATGTCTGTCTGCACATGGCATGACCAACGTCTCTGAACCCAGCCCCAATAACTCGACGCGTCCATGGTTGGCCACGATGAGGCGAAAGGAGACGTCGGCGTGCAACCAAGATCAGGCCAGGCAACACGATATCGATAACGATGTTGACAGGGCAGCATGCAATTGTCTCGGCTGATGCAAAATGCAGAGTAACGCCATGGGCGCAGACCGATTGGGTGGATTGTACCGTGGCCTGCATCCATGACCAAATAAATTCCAGGCACGCCTGACCGGTTTCCGAATTCCATCGAGCATGCCTCCTCCAACCCCGGACGCTAGCTACGTGTCTATTTCCACAGCCTTGTGGGTATCGTGACGAGGCATTGCGCAGAGAGAATTCTCTGCGCGCGTGCAGCGGCATTTGGATTTGGGACCCCGAGGGTATATCGACACAACTCGACTCATTGTCCATCATGTACACACTGAGCACCCATGTACAGGTAGGGTCCATCTGTTCCCAGGTAGCGCGCTTCCCCAGATGACAACTGTGGCGGTGACAGATTAGCGCGGCTGCCGGCCTCGCCTCGACAGCGTTTAGGGGCCCTTGGGGGCGCACAGGACGCCAGGCATCGAGCTGATGGACATGTCCACCTGGTGGGAACTCGTCGTTGACAGTCGTGTTGGTGTGCCTGTTCAAGAAGGCATCATGCGGGGCTCCGGACATTTCGAGGATGCCTTCGAACACGGTGCCATGGCACTGGTACCTTGGCAGCGGCCTGACTGGCAGCTTGTTAGCGCGACTCGCGCCATTTTCTCCCTCGATTGGGGAAGGCAGAGTCATTATTAGTGGGCCGAGGCCTCTGCCAAACGTGGTGTCTCACCGATGTGGGAACGGCCAGGATCCGAGGGAGGACGGTCTGGCCGTCGAGCGGCGGCGCGGGAGGAGAGAAGAGGCAACAAAGGCCAGCAAAGGCCAGCAAAGGCCGTCACCTGAGCGGCTTTGGGACGACTTCCGGCCCTAGAATTGGCGCCGTCCATTGCGACCAAACCATCGGAAGCCAAGCCGGGCCACACAGCACCAGGCCCCTCCATTTTCCCCCTCAGCGTCTGCAAACTTTGTGTGGCAGTGGAGAGGAACGGATCAAATGTCTAGCTCCAAGGCTACTTTTAGTTCCTACTGTACTGTTCGCCCAGGGAGAGAGGAGCAAGATGGAGTACTCACATGTCGAGATGGGGCCCGGCTCCGAGTCGCGCACATGCGCACGGCCACTCAGCGAAGCCCGCCCAGACACACTTGTCATGCTTGTCATCCAAGTTAAAACCACTATAAACTTTACCTGACCGGGTGGCCCTAGAGGCCCTCTCAAGCTCGAACAAGACTCTTGCCGTCGACCAATTAAAAGGCTGCATTCCCATCAGACGATCCGAGCTGCTTAGTACTAGCTTGATCCACGGCCGAATCAGATCGGCAAACGGCCGGAATCACCGCCTCTTGTGATACTCGCCGCCATTGAGGGAAGAGAAAAGAGACGAGATATTGCCCAGAGGGGATGTAGCTATGTGAAACGGCATGCTTTGACCACCAGAAATGATGTTACCCAAGGGGAGGGGGTGCTTGTCTCGTGTTGCACATGCCTAGTTCCATCTTAGCTTTGTTTCCTCTTCTCCCGCCCGTGCCATCTCTTTTCGCGTCGTTGCCCATTCCATTCGGCCGTTTTTTGCTGACACAAATACGTTAAATCTCAGTCCAGTCCAGGTGGCGGCCGAGGCCGATTGCTTGTCTGCATACGTACGCTCACCTAGACTTTACTACATCTGGTGTGCCTCACTTAAACCTCACCCGCTGAGAAAGTCGACGACTTCTTCATGCTCAACCGGCCCGGTTCTCTGTTCACCACCCACCCACCCACCCACTACATTGATAATAATCTTTCGGGCATTCCCTTTCCAATTCAATTTACTAGACATCGGTATGTATTTTTCTTCTTCTTCCCTGTCTCCCAAAAGCCAACATCTGACATGGAAGCATCCCCCAAGGCCGCACACACAATGTCTCCAGAGTCAGGCAAAGAAGTTATCATGATGGATAGCAGCGACCACAGTCCTGTTTCCCTCGAAACTCTGCTACGAGAATATTTGGAGACTGTGTCAAAGAATGCACCCAAATTGGGCTCTCCCGATAAAAAGAACTCCCACAAGGAGATGGATCTTCTCGATGGATTAGGGCAATATCTATGCTTGGTTGCTCAGGCCTGCTCACAGTTGACCGACGGACTGGTATTAAGCCCACATCTCGACAAACTGGTGGTAAAGGCGCACGAGGAGTCACGACTGGCGAGCCGGCTGACCGACATTTCTGAAATCGTGAATATGGATATTGAAGTCACAAAACTCAAGTAAGGCCATCCCATCTACTGACTAATTTTGAAGGGGAGGGGGGTCTTAAAAGGAACATCCACTAACATTTGCGCAGTAATATTCGAACTCTTACAGAAAAGTTTTCCCGTGATGTCCAAGATATATGGAACGCAACAGCACCAAAGTGAAACGGCAAAGGGACACAACAATACACAAGTTTTGTCTCGCATTGCCAATGGCATTTATTACAATCTGCATTTGTCTTTTTTTTATTTATATTTTTTATTCTTTTATTTACCATGACGATATCAGGCGCACTGTTACTAAATTTCATTTCCAACATGGCGTCGGACCGACAAGTAATGGTTTGGTTCGGGTGCCATCGGAAATTTGGACGTCAAGGACAAGGTCGCAAACGCAAGCCAAGATTTTAACGTTTCTCGGTCAAGCCCAAAACTTAGCGGGGAACCCACATGCAGAAGCCGAAGAACGAATTTTTAGCTTGAATTGTTTTGCTTCTGTGGCAGTGTGGGCAGCTCTCACTAAGCGAGCACCCCCATCCCGTCGATCAGTTCGAAAGGCGTATTCTGGAGCATTGGGGGGGAAGGTCTGAGCATGGGTGGCGACGTTTCGTTTACTAAATATGGAAATACATACAGAAATAGCGCGATCCATAGTGGCAACATTCAGTCTCGGTTGGACATCGCTAATAGATAACACGCGTAATGAGATCCAGTTTCGGTCGAATCCCAATCACATGGGCTGACTGGGCAAAGCAATTATAGAGAAACACGAAGCATTCATATTGCAAAGTGGCATGTCTGCAACGTGGCATTCCGCAGCATCGACACCACGGGTTTTTAACATGTGTCACCAATCGATCGGTGTTGCATAACATTAAAATTTGACACTTCCGGTGAGGCCCACCGTTCCAAGGGTTACCAACCAGTCGCTGAAGACAAAAAGGGTCAACTAGGAAACATGGAGAATGCTCCTATTGCATGCTGTATTTGTTGCACAGGCCATATGCATGGTTAACATAAACGAACAATGACATGAAGAAAAAATGAAGAGAAAAATCCAGCACTGTCAAAGCCCCCACTGCCACAAATTGCATCTACCCTGCCATGTCCATTTATGATATGCTAATGACATACCAACACTCGTTGAGACTACCAGCCGTGTTTACATAAGCGAGATGGCTAGTCATGCTTGAATACTTCAATCACTACCGTGAAATCTCGCAGGACCTGTCCATCTCACAAGAAACCCCCAAAATGTCTCCACCGATGGCGGCAGCACGCATGTAACTAGTTGGCCGCCTCCTTTTTTTTTTAATTTTTTTTTATTTTTAAAAAAAAGGAGTAAAAAAAAAGCAAATAGATTGAATTTTGAAAGGTCTTTCGGCAGAAAGTCCGGCCCTCACCGCCGGCAATTACAAGCCACAAAGGTAGTTGGCTGAGTCAGGAGTAAATGTAGCAAATCGGGATGGAGTATTTGCGTCACATTACCAAATTCAGGGGGGGCAAAGCAGGTGTCGTGCATCAATTAACAACCTATCGGGGAAAAAAGGGGTTTGTTTGTCCTTGTTTCTCTCTCGCGACCACTAATGTTGCAGTAAAGTACTAGGCAATTCTAATTTACAGGCTCTGTTTCCGGTGTAGGCCACCCTCGTCACCAGTGTCGTGGATGGCATTGGGAACTGCGCGCTCAATGCTCTCAGGGAGCTTCTCTTGAATCTTCTGGGGCACAATGGAGGCCTTGCCGCCCTCTTTGGCATGCGTTTTGCTGGTGGATTGGCCGGGCTCAGAGGCGGTACGGTTACCCTGGAATAGCAAGGATTAGTCTCTACTCGTAAAATTTAGGTGGAGATGGTGGTTTACAGAACCCTGAAGGCTCTCCTCGGCCTTCGTGGGAGCCTTTGATTCTCCAGTGGTGTGAGAAACGTGTGGGCCTTGCTCATTCTGTTGGTTGAGATCAGTGATGACGTTGGATTCGGCGTTTCCTGTGACGCCTTCGGCACGCCGAGTCTGGTCGTTAATGTTCGACATGACGGATGATGATTCGGAGGTGATTGGAAGAGACAAAGTTCTACATGAAATAACTCAAAATGAAGCTGTGTAGTTGTTGGTGGTCAAAATCTAAACTCATAAAAAGTAATGGAGTGGCACTTATATATGGTTGCCAGGTAAATCATGGCGATGATGGACGTCATGACTGTGCAATATCGATCATGAAATAATACACCATATCAGAATCGCCAAAGGTACGTAGCCATGTGTCCAGAGGTTTCTCGGTCATGCGGTAATTGATATGATGACGGTTGGACCCTACTATTAGGCTAATACTCTAGTAAATTCTTTGGGATGGATGAGACTGAGATTTGGTCCAGTTGGGTTACAAATGTGTTGCTTACCTTGGACAGGTCGCGCGGTGATTGCTCAACTCCAAGGCGATGACGACATTATACCATCAAGGACTATGGCATCTATCTATGACGTCGCACATCCGCGACAACCACCAAGATATGATGGTATGGTGGTCACAAAAGCCATGGTACTGCATCGCACTGCGAACGGTGGCGACATGGAAAAATTGAAAACATTAATAATAGATTGATAAAAGATCAAATATAGCAATATCAATTATTGATGCTATCAAAAGTTTCCATCGTTGTAAATAACAAGACAAATTTCAGCCGTGTGTCATGACTTCTTTCGGTCGCTACATATTGAGATTATTAGCGGGTGGCTAGTAAGATCTGGCGTCTGCCGAATTCCCAATTAAGCAATTGATGGCCGTCATTTAGTCTAAAATCATGGCGCTCTCGTGATCTATTATGGAACTTGCAAACCAATTGTGAAATATAATATCAATACCGACATGTTGTAGCGCATTGATTACATTGAATGTATGATTGAGGTTCTGCTGAGCCCCAACGCCTGCAGTTTTTGTTGGAGCATTTGGTAAGCCTTGCCACATATCTCGCACTAGCATTTGGCAAAAACCTGTCGGCCCCCAATGAAAACACGGCCGATGGCGTATATGACAAATGATGCCAGGTAGGCACTTCCGGAATATATGAGTAGTGTTTTGAATGACTTGTTGTTGTCGAGAAGTACTCCAGCAATGGGAATTGCGATGCATGTGCCAAAGCTTGCCAGTGTGTAAGCTGTGCCACTCCTCTTCCCATAGTCCTCAGTTTTGCAAACCTGACCAACGCATACTGGGCCGAGACACATGGTTGCTCCAGACCAAAACCCAAACAAAACTGCAAATGATGTCGTCATGGCATTGTTTCCACTGGAAGGAAACCAGAGGCCAAATACTGTAGCCATGCAGGCAAACGTGGCAAGGCACATTGTATTAACAAAGCCATATCGGTCTGCCAGGTAACCTGGTAGTACCCGTCCGGGGACCGAGCCGGCATTGATGAATGCATTCAACATGTATGCGACTTTGTGACTAAAACCAAAGTGGATGGCGTATAAGCATATGTAGGTGTTGGGTATGACGATGGAAAACTGGGTGAGTACTGTCCCGAGAGCCATGATGGAATATTTTGCATCTTTTAGCCCTTTGAAATCGATTGACCAACCGCCTCTCTTGTTGTGAGGCAGGCGCTTTCGTAAGAGACAGCTTGCAACAGCTACGTGTACACCGCAAATGAGAGCAATCACCCTCATTGTCCATGGAAACCCTATTTGAGGGGCAAGATAACCAAAGGTCAGAGGAATCCACACACCCCCTATTCCGCCCGCAGTGAAAGCAACCCCGGTAGCGAGACCCCGGCGCTTATAGAACCAGTGACCAATAGTAAAGATACTTGGGTTGAAGAGAAGAGACGCTGAAATGCCGCCCAGAACGCTGAATGAGAGGAAGAATTGGTAAAATTCTGAGACAAATCAGTACATGTAATTAAAGGAGATGGTGCATGTCGGCGCCAGTTACCATGGGAGAAACTAAGGAGTATTAATGACAGAGTTATCCCAATGGATCCGGGAATAACCAAGAATTGTACATCGTAGCTGTCAAAAATAGGGCCTAGTGCATGGTTAGCAGGGATTTCGGACATGGTGCTCAACTCTACTCGCCCACTTGTGCACCGCAGAATAGCAAGAAGAATGAATAGCCGCTAAATATCCACCCGATGTTGGATTTAGACATGTCTTTGAGTTGGTGCTCACTCAGCCACGCTGCGAACACAGCCAAAGAATTCAAAAGGCCCATGGACGGACCCATGGCGCACCATGCACCCAAAACCACCAACCACGCTTCTTTCCCCCCCTCGGGGAAATTTGAAATTTCATCTTTAGGTTTTTCAGCATGATCGGTACCTAGGAAGTGTTGTTAGCATCGCCCCTTGGGATCTGAGAAGCTCATGAAATCTTACAGTCGCGCGGTAAAGTAGGCACATTTTCTTGTTCTTCACATGACGCCCGGTTGGATCCCTTATCTGCCATGTTTCTAGGTTGAAATCTCACATGCACTGATAGGGTCAGTCAAAAGATGTCTGAATTGGATCATGTTTGGAAAGAGTTGATGGCATTGAATACCAGCTCATCTAAATAGGGGCGGGCGCCAGAGCATTTTAAGACTTTTCAGTGAAATTCGATAGCAATGACCTAATAGCGGGATTTTTTTGGCCGTGTTAATGGGTCAAGAATGTTCTCCATTTGCATTCCCTTGTGTATATAACGCTGTTTACTATGTAGTAAAAAAACTGTTGGTTTTAATCGTGCACCACCATTATTCAGAGTCTAGCTCCGGGTTGCGGCCTTGTTTTTATCAAACCACAGGGACAAACCCTCAGCCTGGAAGCCGCCGTGCTAGCACACAACTGCCAAGTGCTACTTGTGGCTTCGAGTCTCCAACACCATTCACCTTGGTTCTGCATAAATCCGATACATGTCTTTCATGACGTCAGCGCTGCCATTGATTTGTGAATTAATGAGTCAAATTACATTGACACAAAGTAATGGGGCGAATATGCAGTGGATCTTCACATCGGGCTTAGTGCCCATTGTGAGACAGTTTCTTAACAAGCCCCCTCAATAAATACAGTTTGGCGGTGAGAAATTCATGTATTGATGACAGACGGATAAACTTTGCTGCTGCTTCCTTTGAATCATTACTTCTTTAGAAATCTACCCCTGACAACCGCATCTTATATGTACGTTCTAGCATGCACGACAAATTTCCCATACAATGCATTGATTGTTGGACAGAGTCTAAGTTGAGTGAATGTCTCTCGGAAATCCCTCTCGTGGTCGCTGAGGGTTGAAAAGGGAGCCATGCGAGACAATAATCTGAGCTAAGGATCCGCTAGTGAGCTCACATTGAAATTTGGATCTACGGCTTGGCATGTCTACTCGACATTTCTATTTATACACCGTACAAGACCAACTCATGAGAGGATGCAAATTTGTTTCCCGATCAATCCTATTCTATACACCAAACAAGAAACCCATTGGTCATGTTGATCCGAGTTTAGGTATCTAGGAGGAAGCCGGTACTTTGGTGTTGGCAATCATCTTTCTGCTTGTCTTTCCTCCCTCCCCCCTTTTCTATTCTTTTCCCATATCATTTGTTAATGATCTTTAGTGAGCACAAGACCCGGAAGAAACGCCGCCCCCGCCGGTTTCGCCTTGGCACCCTCTCGTTTGATTGGCGGCCCAAACGGCGATTAGAGGCACAAGCTTCCTCGGAAATCAGAAGTACAATGAACAGCGACATTTATGCGTGTGGGTAGGTGTGGTGCGGTATTTACTTCCTGTGGGATCCATCAATTGGCTGCGCGCGCATCGGAGGTATTACTCCGGCAATACACGTCTGAATCGAATTGTGTCAGGTTGTGCAAAGGCAATGGTATCGGGTATTAGCGTTGATACATTTATGAAACACTAATTGCGTTATTGATGAGACATTTCATTGTTAGAAAATGAATGAGACTAGCTACATCATCCAGACAAAATAGCCATGATTTTAACATGGATATTCTTTCGTCAATGGCCCCCTCAATTTCCACATCACTTTTATGAATTCTGCAGTTGATACGATGTCGCCCAATCCAAGACTTCAATCACATTCTTGTCAGGGGAAAGATGGGATGGGATACCAGTACTTCACAATGCGCTTGTGGTTATCCCACTCAATTAATGGAAGGTTAAGCGCAGATGATAGGTTGCAGCGATAATCGCTCAAGAGACAGTACGGTAGGTGAGTGAGTTCGCGGATTTCTGTTTGTGTCGCCGTGTTTTGGGTTGAGATGCCGAAAATATGTTTGACTCCAGCGGCATATAGCGCTGGTTTATTATCCCTAAAATATCACGTCTGGGGTGTTCAGCCTCGTGCCCCAGGAATGGATGACATCCCAGTCTGGGGGTATGACCTCGCCGGCAGCTGCAGATCGTGGGTAGCAAAATACTATAACCAGGCCGTCAAGCTGGGAAATACCAACTCTCCTTTCCCCGTTGGTTGATTCAAGTATTCTATTCTCGGGGATATTCAGGCCCAAGAGGCGATCGCAGGCATGATTGTCCACGGGTCGGGGGAAATCCAAAGGTAAGTTCGGGACTAGTACCATTTATTAGCGATATTCAATCAAACTTGATCGAAAATGCTCATGATTGGGCCGAACATACCACTCATATTATTTGTGTTGCTTGATGATAGACTAGCATACATGAGATTGTGACTCACTCACTGATAAGTTTCCATAACGAGTGATTGATATATTTCGTATCATTGGGCTGTAAGCCTAGGGAACCTTGGTCGTAAGGATAATCTGCTGACACCTCAAGTGTTTGTTTGACTATTGATTTGTAGATATCTGAAATATACTAGATACATTTGGCAGGGCGAAGGAGCCGTACATCAAGCCCATGGTTTCGATTTCGGCCAACTTGAGAGCAGATCTGGGACCATCGCTGCCACAGGCTTGGTGTACATTGGATACTGTGAACTATGAATTCGTCATAATATCATTTACATGAAATTGAGTCCCCAGTAGGAACTTGGTGGACTAATTCGTTGTTGATCAATTGACTGGCCATCACTGGCCATCGGGAGGAATTACGCTTCCTTTTATAAGATGCCCGTCTCTGTCAAAGTCACCCTGGTGGCGATGTCCCGTTGGCAATGTCAATGTCCCTTGCTGGTGACGGCCGCCGACGAAGATGCCCTCACGAATGTCGCCATTTTCATACCAGACCTTTCCTTGGCCATTTAAGAATCCATCTTTAAAAAATCCGGTTCGGCGCTGCTTTCCGACAAAACTAATCTCCCCTTGGCCCGTAAGCTTCCCATCAACGAAAGAACCGACTTGTACGTCTCCATTGGAAGTCGTAAGCTTTCCTTTTTCGAGTTTGCCGTCGAGATTAAAGCTACCCTCGTGCCAATCTCCACTTGGAAGTGTTAGTATACCGTCACGGTGGCGGCCACCGGCAAATGTGCCCTCACGAATGTCACCATTCTCATACCATACCTTACCCAGACCATTCAGAAAGCCCTCTGTAAAGTATCCCTTTCGGCGTTGCCCATTAGCATACACTAGTTCACCTTCGCCAGTCAGTTTGCCTTCAACAAAGCTTCCCTTTTGTATTGCCCCGTCTGGTAAGGTAATTTTCCCAGTCATTAGATCGCCGTTGCTATCGAAACAGCCTTCATGCCGATGACCCGTAGGAAGAGTAAGGATGCCTTCACGATGGCGGCCGCCTCGAAATGTTCCTTCGCGTCGATGGCCATTGGCATAGTCTACTTGTCCTTGCCCTTCCATGAAGCCATCTTCAAAAGTCCCGGCACGTCGTTCCCCGTCCAGTCCAGTGAGGACACCTTGACCATGGAATTTCCCGTCCCTCAAACTGCCAATATAGACAGACCCGTCGGCGAACTTTTGTGTAGTTTGTTCGCTGGCAGGTGGCTCTGTGTACCTGCTGGGTGCAGAGGCTACGAGTGTGGAGGCAATAGACACGGACTCGGGGAATGACTCAGCCTTTTGTTGGAACATGTCATACATAATGCGCGATTGTAGCCTTTGGTCGCACTGAATCTTTGCTGTTACAGTCTGGCGCAACTTGCTGAAGTCGAATCCTCTCATTCTCGCAATATCTTCGGCTTGGCTTAGTGCTGATGGGGTCGTCGAGACGCATGGCAGGTAGCTTTCGAGGCAGAGCAAAAGTTCAAGACACTTGTAGCGCAAGTCATTACGCATGTCCCATTTTCTCAGGCAATTGATTGCAACCTCACCAGCTTGGTAAGCGAGGGTGTTGTCTGCCGCCGAGATGTACTGTTGCTGGAATGCATCTAGCAGCTCGAATGCGATTAAGGTACCAGGCCGCTCTTGGATCTCGCACATTTTGTTTGCCTGACGTTGGGCCTCTGTGGTTTGAGAGGCTTGAATCAAGTT
The DNA here is from genome assembly GCA_020623695.1 of Calonectria henricotiae. Taxonomy (NCBI): domain Eukaryota; kingdom Fungi; phylum Ascomycota; class Sordariomycetes; order Hypocreales; family Nectriaceae; genus Calonectria; species Calonectria henricotiae. Next base: position 240,926 of record JAHVYB010000003.1, read on the forward strand.
CTGCGCGAGCACTCGCATCTCCATATACCCATTCATTTCCGCCAGGTCTGTTTGCCCGTAACGAAAAGATCCAGTTCTGACTTTGTGAACAATTCCCATGAAGGTGTCTCGGGCCTGGCTCCAATCAAGCGATGATGCCTGCAACGCGTCAATAGCACCCATGAGATCACGTCCATAGATGCGCAACAAGCCATCTCCCAAGGCCAGGCCAACACTCAAGACAACATCTGTTTTTGTGCCGTCATTTTTGAGAGCCAATGTATCCATATTTACACGTCGCATGAGGAACTTCACGTTGGGATTATCGTGTATACGCTGGTCGCGTTTACAAAAGTCATCAAGACGGCTCACGCAATCATGCAACGCCTGATGTGTGTCGCGGGAAATTTGGGCGATTGTCCCACGCACAGCAGCAAGAGCTGCTAGAATTGCACGTAGCTGTAGCTCTAGCGAGGCGCTTCCTCGCTCGTCGTTGTAGTGTGGCAGCTCACGCTCCGTCAAGGTGCGCAGGGCAGTTACGGCGAAGCTGCCATCGACCCCATTGGACTCTAGTAGCTGCTTGAATTTGTAGACATCTGAATCGCGCGCATATTGGGCCATTCTTACATTGCGAAGCAGCTCTTGACCCTCGGTGGCATTGAAGGTGCGCAGCATCTTAGCTATGAACGACGGGCTTTTGTCGAAATCTGAGACGGACAGAGCAGCAACAATCGTCGAAGAGGGTTTCGGATGTCACCCGACAGTGCAGTGTATTAAAATTCGACAAGTAGAAACAGCCAATAATCATGGAGGCTTCAATGAGAGAGGCAGACCGCCGATGCGCATCTATCTGAATGGAAAATAGCCTCAATCGTAAAAGAGGTTGGGAGAAGGGACTCTAAGCCTAAGGGCTCAATTGTGGCAAACCGTGTCCCCGCCCTTCAAGGGTTATATAACGCCACTATTCAGTAGCCTAATGCCATTTGGGATGAGCTGAAGGCTGCATTTCAGCTGATGAGAAACCGTGTGCCTGGGCTACCACACGCTAAAAAAGAAAACTGGAGTCTAGTTTGGTAAAGGCTGGATGCGAACCGATGAAATGACAGAATGCCATTTATTTATTGCTCCTCAACCATAACCCCCCATTCATGAGATTCCTTGCCATACATAATGTCTTTGAGCCAATCCTTGATTAATGTGGCATATGTGGCATTGGCATCTTTTCGGCTGGTAGGGATTTGCAAGTCCGTTCCCTGGAAATGAATGACCGAAATAGGCGTGATGAAGAACTGACCAGACATTGTATTAATAATGCTTCTTCTTCTTTTTGCTTATTCTTTTGCGATTTTTAGATGGGGTCACTCACGGCAGTTCCCGAAACGAAAGCCTCCAGCACACGACTTTCTTCCGACGCCTTTACCAAGTCGTGCATGGTGAATTGCTCTTCCTTGGCTGTCAATCTGTCTGTCAATCTCTCCCGGGTCAAATCAAGAACCGATTGCCTTGTTATTCCTTCGAGAATAATTTTGTCCGTAACGGGCGCCGTCAAGAGCTCCTCCTTGCCAGTTTCGGCGTTTTGCACCACGACAAAGAAATTGCTAGCGCCAGCCTCTGTGACTTGGCAGTCATTGCCGAGAAGCCACAGCATCTGATCGTAGCCCCTTGCACGGCAGTCAGTGAGGGACAGGAAGCTTGGGCCGTAGTTTGCGCCAATTTTGGCATGGCCAAAACCACCAGGCCAGGCGCGGGCATCGCCATTTTCAGAGCAAAGAAGACGAAGCCCGGTGCTAGAGGAGGGTGTAGCCGAGAAATCTGGCCAAGCAATCAACAGAATGAGTAAAGTAGCTTCTTTAGGGATCTGGACACCAATCTGGCGGCCGCTGCCGATGAGTGCAGGCCGTATGTACAGAAAACTGCCGGGTCTATTCTTGGGAAGCCACCCTGGAAATAAGCATTAGCTCCATTAGTTCAAAGAACAGAACTACAATGGGTTTTTTTTTTCTCTCACTGGGTGCGTCCAATTTAACCAACGCTTTAATAAGCTTGACTAGCTCTACATCGTCAAAATCTGGCAGTGAGACCCGTTTTGAGCTCATGACAAGGCGTTTGGCATTTCGGTCAGGTCGAAATAACCTCAGCTTGCCATCGAATCCACGATATGTTTTCAGCCCTTCGAAGCATTGTGTCGCATAGTGAAGACAAGAAGCGGCGGGCGAGATGGGGATGTCTCCAAATGGTTTCAGTTCCGGTGCATCCCAGCCTTTGCCTACAGTCCATCGACAAGTAATCATGTGGTCGGAACACAAGTTTTGCTCCCATAATTCGGGGTCGTCTGGAGCTGGGACGGGGTTTAGGTCAGTCGCTGGGGTGATGATGAGCCTGGAAGCGTCAAGTGGCTTCTCTGTGGCGTCGACTGAGAGAAGCATTTTCGTGTGGGATGCTGGGAATAGAGTGAAATTGAACAATGTATGAGTCGGATAGTTCAATGATGCTCGTTCATTTTTCGAAATGTGTTTTTCAAATATCCTCAACAAACCTCATGATCTCACGTTTTCAAATACAAATACAATAAACAACAGAGGAATGCATGCGGGGCGACCAACTGTAGGGCGCGTTCATGATTAGGGTGCATTAGCTTGGGCGTAACCCCGCATGGGTCTCCACGGCGAAAAGCACATGGCGATAAAGTCGTGCTACACGTTTTTGTGATTCCTCTGTCCGATAAGTACGCCCTATACCGGGCCTATAGTAACAACTCAATGGACCAACCCTGCCAATCTCCAGCTAACGAGACCCCAAGTCTCCCGCCCTACGCCAATCAAGGGGCGCTGGGTCAAGACTCGGTGGATGTGGACTTGGGTCTTGGATTGACCCGAAGCCCCACCCCAGGGCTGTTCGCTTCATCCTCCTACCTTGGCCAAAGCAGTGGTAGTGACCATGGGGGTCTTTTCAGCCGGCATCCTGTATTTCCGGAACACGCAACTTCCATGGCATCAAGAATGAGACAGAGAAGTACTCCAGAGCTAGGTTCTATGGGTAATCTAGATCATCGTCACAATACAGACTTTGAAAATGATCAGATCCAGGCGTCTGCTCAACCTGGAGTTCCAAGCACGGATTTATCACACATGGATTTCAACCTCGGGTGAGCCTATCTGACTTCCCCTGCAATTGGCTGCTACGCTGAGCTGACCGCAAGCTAGGAGCTCTTTTGAACTACATCCCGCATTTCAGGATATGACGGCTTCGACAGACGTAGACCTGGGTGGTTTTGATGCTCTAAGCTCAAAAGAAGAATCAGACTCGGCAGCATGCAGAGAGGTTTCCATCGACTCCAATATGGCGGTCGGGATGTCACTCGCAGCCCCGTCAGATTCTTCTGTCGGTTCGGTCGACTCCATTGTGTCTTCTGCATCTCGGCGTAGCAGGCGCAGGCGACGGCGAAACATAGGCTCGCAACACCGCGTTGACGCACACCAAAGTGAAAGAAAGTATCAGTGTACCTTTTGCACGGATAGATTCAAGACCAAGTACGATTGGCAGAGACATGAAGCATCTGTCCACCTCAGTCTTGAACAATGGCAGTAAGTTGTCCCATCTCCTGGAGCTCATACACTTTCGGTTTGCTTACGAGCGAATAGATGCGCCAAATTTGGTCCAGTTGCACAGGAATCCGACGGAAGTACCGTGTGTGTCTTTTGTGGAGAACTATCACCGGACCTAGACCATCATTCTTCGCACAATTATTCACAGTGCTTGGCGAGACCCGTCGAAGAGAGAGTATTTCGCCGCAAAGACCATCTCCGTCAACATTTGCGAATTGTTCACAATGGAAGCTCATTTATAAAGAAAATGGAGGATTGGTTTGCTTCCATCGAGAATGTCAATTCCCGCTGCGGATTCTGTGGGACAACCATGGCCCACTGGGTAGAAAGACAGAAGCACCTTGCGCGCCATTTCAAAGAAGGGGCTGATATGAAAGATTGGGATGGCGACCGCGGTTTTGATGAGGAGATTGACAGGCTAGTCGAGAACGACATCCCCGTCTTCATGATAGGCCACCAGCGCGAAACGATGGAACCATTTTCTGCATCACAAGCAAGCCATTACATGGATGTTACTGACCCTGAGTTTGGGAAATTTATTGGAGGCATGACTGTGCAAGGCCAGGACGCTTCAAATGAGGCTTCATCAAGTTTTCAGGCGCCACAGGCTCTTCCCTTTCCTCACGCATATAGGCATGTCGAGTCAGTACTTCTAGCACTTGTCAAATATGAGCTCGGCAATGGCCGTGTTCCCACCGATGACCAATTGAAAAAGAAGACCAGCGAAATCATGTTTGGGCCGGATAATGATTGGGATCAGACATGGGCCGATAACCCGCAGTGGCTGGCGTCGTTTAAGAAAAAGGCTGGGTTAATTAGCCTGCCAGATACGGATGGGAGGAATGCATTTATTGGGCTTGATGATACTTGAAAAGAGGTTGGAGGGGGAGACAAGCCGGATTTTTTCATCTCTTTTTCTGGTGATATTGATGATCTTATTATGGACAAACAGGTGGATGAAGGAAACAATTTAACGGTTTCCATAAGAGAATTGCTATTTGGCGTAACAGCTATTACTAGTTAGTATAACAAGCTTACATAAGGCCTAAAATTTCTCCCGGACTATAATTCCTTTCTTCCCTTTATTTTTTTACTATTAAATTTATATATAAATAAAAGTATTTACCTAATAATACTTAAAGTTACTAAAAAGAGCCTAATTAGTCTCCTAAAATTACTTTTATTATAATAATTATATAATATAATTAAATTAGATATTAAATTAATATATTAATATAATAATATAATTATAATTTTTTTTTTAATTTTAATATTATTAATATATTATTTCTTAAGTTAATAATTTTTATCTATTTCTTATAATCTTATTATATTTTTATTTATTTTTCTATAGTATTTATATAAAAATATAATCTTTTTATAAATATTATTTAAGTATATAATAAATATTAAGATATTACTTTAATTTTTAACTTTAATTATAAAAGTATTTAATAAGTATTTAGCTTTAAAGCTAATTATATATAATAAGAACTTAATATTATAATTAGGCTTAATATTGCGATCAACCTCGCAAGCTCTAAAATAAGGGGTAATAATAGGGCACTCTATGTGCCCTTAACTAATTTAAACGAAGGCTTATAAACTAGAGATTAAACAATATATTAAATATCTAATCTCTCTTAATGCTTAATCCTCTATTCTTATCCTATCCTTTACTTTCCTTTTATATTTTTATAATTATAATCTAATTCCCCTTATATCTTTCTACTAAAGAAAGTAAGGGGAAATCACAGGGAAATTAAGGTTCTTATAATATAATATCTATTCCTTTTCCTAGGGAAATCATAGTTAAGTTATAATAATACTTTAGCCAAAGGACTTTACTATCCCCTTAATAAAAAGTATTTATTTTTCTGTAATTTTACCTTAGCTTACCCTAAGGGGAAATATTAAGAAAAAGGTAGTATATATATATGCCTTTAGCTATAATAGGAAAGGTGGATTCTATATCCTACCTAGTCCTAATTGGTACTAGTGTAGGGTCTATCCTTATCTTATTGATAGACCTATGTAACCTCTGATTCTCTGTGGTAGATAATGCTGGCCTTTATTTGTAATACTTAGGCTTAAGGCTAAGATTAGGATTAAGGCTAGGCTTAAGGTTAGGATTATTATAAGGTCTTTTTATTTTTAGCTAAGGGCCTTAAGCTATTTAGGAATATTAAGCTTATTATTTATAGCCTTTTATAATTAGCCTTAAAGATTATAAATAATATTAGGATTATAAATATAAAGGAATAATTTCTTAAGATCTTAGGAGATAAAAATTAATATATTTTTCTATTAAAAAATTATAAATTCTTATTAAGGGCTTTTTAAATTTTTAATATAAATAATATAGCTTTTTTATAAAAAGTTAATTTATATATAATTAGTATAGAATTTAGTAATTATAAGGTAGGATATATATTACAATTAACCTTACAAGCTCTAAAATAAAGGATAATAATAGGGCACTCTATATATTCTTAACTAATTTAAATAAAGTCTTATAAACTAAAGATTAAATAATATATTAAATATCTAATCTCTCTTAAAACTTAATCCTCTATTCTTATCCTATCCTTTACCTTCCTTTTATATTTCTATAATTATATTCTAATTCCCCTTTATCTTTCTACTAAAGAAAGTAAAGGGAAATTACAAGGAAATTAAGGTCCTTATAATATAATATCTATTCCTTTTCCTAGGGAAATTATAATTAAGTTATAATAATACTTTAGCTAAAGAACCTTATTATCCCTTTAATAAAAAATATTTATTTTTTTATAATTTTACCTTAGCTTATCTTAAGGGGAAATATTAAGAAAAAGATAATATATATATATACCTTTAGCTATAATAGGAAAGGTAGATTCTATATTTTACCTAGTCTTAATTAGTATTAGTATAGGGTCTATTCTTATCTTATTAATAGATTTATATGATCTTTGATTCTTTGTGGTAGATAATGCTGGCCTTTATTTGTAATAATATATTATTATATAAAGGAGTTATTATAGGATTATAAGATTAGGTTTTTTAGGTTAGCTTTAATTATAGCTATAATATAATAGTATTATATAGTAATAAGGTTAATAATAATATAGGATATTTATAGGGATAGCTTATTAAGCTATTTTTAGCTAAGGTATTTAATATATTATTATATCTTTTTATTTATAGCTTATTAAGTATAATCCTATTTTTTCTTTTTAAGTATAATTATAAGTATAATATAAAGATATATAAGGTTATTTATATTAATAAGAAGAAAGCTTTTTATATTTTTATAAGCTATTTCTATTAAGCTATTAATTTATTAACTAAAATTATAATATATATAAATAAAGTAATAAGCTTATTATACCTATTAAAATATATATTCCTTAGAAATATATTTAAGAATATAATTTTAATATCTTTTATAAGTAAAAAGTATTACCTCTTATTTAGCCTTAAAATTAGCTTTTATTTTTATATAAATAATATATTTTTATACTTTAAATATACTAAGAAATAAATAATTAATTAAAATAAGCTTTTTTTTTATAGGTAAAAGAAATATTACTTTAGCTTAAACTATTTAAATTATCTTTACTTTAGCCTAAGCTATCTTATAAGTATAATTATTAAATACTTTAGTTATACCTTTATTATTATTATTATTTACTTTATTATTTATCTTATTATCTTTAGGAATATTAAAATTATATTATTAAAAGAAAATGTTACTTTAAATATTAATATTAATATAATAAATATATAATTATTACTAAATATAAGAAAAGGTTTTAGTAAATATATTTTTAAGGGTAGATTTTTTATTAGTAATAATTATAGAAAATAATAATATATAAAATAAGATTTAAATAAAGCTAAGTTATTTATAAAGCTAAAAATAATCCTTTTTATATTTACTATTAATAAGGCTAAAGCTAAGATTAGTAATTAATAATACCTATAATCTAAAAAAGATATATATTAAATTAATTAATTTTATATATATTATTAAGTCCTAATACTTCTAAAAATTATTTTTATATTTATTTATATTAAAAATAAATCTAAAAGATTATTTTAATCTTATTATTATTATATTAAATTATATACTAAACCTTTTCTTACTAAAAATATATTATTTATACCTAAGTAATAATAAAGCCTTAAAGTACTTTTTAATATAATCTTTAGTAATTATTATAAATATCCTTAGGCTTAAAAAATAAAAGCCTTAATTTAGCTTATTATAAGATATTATTAATCTCTTATAAAAATATAATTAGGCTATTATAAAATTAGATTTAATATTTTTTATATTAATTAATAATTTATTTATAATAAGCTATATATATAAATAGATCTTTAGTAAACAGAAATAAGATCATTATGTTTCTATTTAACCCCTTATTATATTTTTATTATATTATAATCCCATAGTAATTTATAGATTCTAGAATCTCTATTTCCTTATATATTATTTTATATTATTAAGCTAACTACTATATATTTTTAGATCCTCTAAGAACCTCTCTTTATAAAAACTTAAGCTAATTCTAAATTATATATTAAAATACTTTAATATTAGCTTTATTAGCCTTTATTATTATTTAATAAAATTAATATTATTATAATTAAGATCCTTTCTTTAGAATAACTTAAGCTCCTATAAAATAAACTTAATTTTAATCTTAATAGCTAGATTATTACTTAGGTGTAATTTATCTTTTATTTTATTAATAAATTTATTATTAGACCTTTTAGGCTAAATACTAATGGCCTAGATCTCTTAATATATATATCTATATATAAAGTTAGATTTAGAAGGGGTATTATCTTTATAAATAAGATAGTATTAAAATATAGATATTTTAACTAATATTATTTATAGGTATATTAAAATATACTAATTCTAATTATTAGGAAAGCTATCTTTTTATTATATTTTATTTTTATTAGAGAAAGCTTTATAGTTTTTATTTTATATTGCCTTTAGGCTTTTAAGGTAATTATAGGTATAAGGGTAATTATATTATAGGATTTAAAAGTCTAAAGGTTTAATATGCTCCTTGGTATTACTATCTTATTAAGCTGTCCCTCTTCTTAGGGGGATATAAATTACTTTTATACCTTAATAAATAGATCTTTAGAAGGCTTATAATTATAATAATTTTTAGTAATTATATAGCTTTAGAAGCTATTAGCCTTTTATAATATTTTAATAATAATTTTAAATAAATTAATAATTTTAAATAAATAAATAATTTTATATATTATAATTTTCTATATTCTTATACTTAAAGTTTTTTATTTATAATTATAATTATAAATTAAAGTAAAATAAATATAAATTAATATACTATTAACTATTCTCTTAAAGCTTAATTTTCTTTTAATAAAAGCTCTTTTATTATAATAAAAAAATACTTAAAAAAATATTTAAATTTTTTAAATAAATTAAAATCTAATAATAATAAAAAATATAAAATCTATAATATTAACTTAAAAAAAATAGCTTTATTAATATTAAAAAAATATAAAATTTAATATATATTATTAATTAATTCTAAAACATTAAGAATATTATTAAAATTAAAATTAAAATTAATTATTATAATATAAATAATATAAATTAAAAATAAAAAATATATAAAAATAAAAAGGGAAAGTTAAATTATAAAATTATTGCTAGAGCTGCGATTTCGGCGGAATAATATTAATATGCCTAATACGTGAGCTTATTATGCTAACTAGCAATAGCTGTTATGCCAAATAGCAATTCTCTTCTATAAATGATAGGAATAGGAGGTATACTTGATATACAATTAATGCTGATTGCAGCATATTTCGAACTGACGCCTTGACGTAACTCTGACCGTGTGGTCGGGGTCTTGGGTCTTCGGGTCCGCGGGCGCATTCGCCCGAACCATCAAAAGGCCAAGACGTTGTCGTCACTCCACCCACCTCAGCAACCTCAGCAGCCGTCACGATACGAGCGTCGTGTCTGGCAAGATGGGCTCCGACGAAACAATCCAATAAAGACACCAACGCCTATCCCAGGTGCCCCGAGCCGTACGGCACCCCGCCCAACTCGCATGACACCGGAGCTAAACTGATATGTGAAGCGTGCAAGATCCGCAAGGTTACAGATCCTCCCCCGTAATACGAGCCAGCCCAAACACTTTCATCTGCTGTGATAGGTTCGCTGTGACCGTACTATGCCCTGCTCGAATTGTCGAACTTCCGGCATCACCTGCAACAATGTCGGCGCCTCAGCTGAACTCTCTTCAAAGTCTGGCAATGTGACGGATCTGTATGATTGAGCGGCCCCACTCAAGGTGGCTCCAATCAAGCTGACAAGGCTCAAGAAGAGAGAGGTTGATAAACTTCAAGATCGTATTTCCAAGATTGAGCGTCAGCTAATCAATCAACAGTACACTCTGTCCGATCCTCCATCCAATCCCTCTGATAATGTCAGCATCGACATAAATACCTAAACGGCATCTACACCAACGGCGCCGGCGACCCTGTGCAAAGGTGGTTCCTCGTTCAGCAACCAATCTCTAGAGGTTAGCCAAATAGTCCAATCGGATTGGGATTTGGAAGGCGGATCTGGCCTAACTAACCCGGATGAATCTTTCAATCATTTGACTAACCTATTGCAATCAATCAACAAACTCTTATCTTTTGTGGGGAGTTCTGGGAGAACTGGTGACCTTCCAAGACCTTTACCCCGGCAAGAACCACTACCAGCGGCTTAGGTCATTGCTATTCTTCGCCAGGCAAAATGTGTCTGAATTAGCAAGATAGACCTGACGCAGTCCTAATTCAAATATAGCTCGTACTTCCGTCTTCCTGTCATTATACGTCATCAAGGACTCTGCTGTTCATTGACGACACCTTATTCACGACCGGAGCTCCTGTATTTGGCGCTAGTGTATTTCAACTTGGGGACAATCAAGAAGTCGGGCTTTGCAGTTGCGCACACTAAAATGCTGTAGCCGCTACTGAATTCGGAGAGATCATCAAGATGTGGGTTGAAGCTGTTGGTGGAACAGAGTTGAATGCCCAAAATCTGGACCAAGGTAGATTCCTTTGGCTTTCACAGGCCCTTGCTCCTGAACTTGATGCAACCTCTTTCGGTCGCATAACAACCTCTTTGAGTCGCACCCAGAGTACTCCAGGAACTTTACAGCACTCCCAACAGAATTACCTTCCTGTACATCCAAGGTACTCTCAATTCCCGTTCCTGGCATCGACGACACAAAAAAAGCTCGTCAGTGGCCACATGTCGACCTCGCCTTTAACCAATATTATCGCTGTGCGCTCGTCTGGTCAGCAATCACTCGGGCGCGAATCCAACGCGACTCCAGCCTCGCCGGTAGGACAAGTAAATTTGCCCTGGCAGTGAATGGCAGACGACACATGGGCGAATGGTTTTCAACCCCCGAATACCCGTACCTTGGAAACCCGGTGCTGTATGCATTGACCAAGCAGCCTGCCCAGGATTTGAGTTCATCCAAGGGGAATGATGCCACTCAACTACTAGCAAATGTCTGTGACACCGTTCTTCAGTCGCAATCATCCAGCCTCATAAATCCTCGCTCTATTTCTAAGGTCTCCAACCTAGCGGATGGTATGGAGGATTATAGGACGCTATTTGTTGGTTGGGACTAGGTTAGTTCATGCAATCTTACCATTTCAAGCCGGACTGACCTCGAGTTGTATGACATGGAATTTAGCGTCGAGTTTGACCGCCCGGAATTTATTACGGTGCCTTACAATGAAGCAGGTGGAGTCGGTCTTGTTCTACCTCAAAAGATGGCTGGAAAGACTGATGGCGCGCAAGATGAGGCTGTGGATATGATGATTATGCTGCGCAGGGATGACATGGCGGTACTAGAGAAGAATGGGATTTAAAAGGACCCAGAGAGTTGTTTAATGACAATTAGTTGTTAGTTTTCTATATCTATTTTACTTAGAAACATTTCCCAGGTGGAATATCCACAGATCAGTGCCAATCGGGATCATTACTGTGTCTTAGTATCCGCGTTTTAGACTGCATTTATAGCCTAGCTCCCCGACAATGCAACTACTAACACAACCCCGATAGACTATACCCGCATTCATGGCAAAGTTGTTGGCTATGGTCAAATTGCGAGAAGCTTCGGTTATAGAATGCATAGTAGTTGCAGCGCATGCATTGGCCTGTAATGTTGCTTATTGGACCTGCCAATTACCTTAGATAGCTTTAAATTTTGGGAAGTGCTGTTTCACGCCTTGGTCCAGGACTTTGATGCCAACGGGCTTTACAAAGTATTCGTGGGCGCCAGCACCCTCCGCAGCTGTTCTATCCTTTGAGCTGTCTTGACCAGTCACCATGAACAATATGCTTTCGTCCCAGTTATGTTCTTTCTCCAACGCTCGGATTTGCCGAGTTGCTTCAATGCCGTCGCATATCGGCATTTGAAGGTCCATGAGGATCAGCTCTATTGAAGTTCCTTTGCCCGTGGCAGACAAGGTTTGTTGCTGTGAAAATATCTTTACGGCTTCCAAGCCGTCGGCCGCACAATAATATGGCAATCCTCGTTTAGCGCAGTACATTTGCATAATGCGAAGGTTTATGGGGTTGTCGTCCACCAACAGTGATTTTGGCTTAGCGGATCGTGTTAAGGCAGAAATAATCGGGGCTGGTATATTTAATTCCAGAGAAACTTCAGCATCATCCTGAGAATGTGGTCCGTTGGCGTCCAGAGTGGGTGTGACTGAGTTATCCAAGAGTGCCTCCGTAGGTTGCAAGTTCTCAGGCGATGGGTGTGAATTGTGTTTGGCGTCTTTCTTTTCCTCTATATTTTCACCTGTGTTCATTTCTGAGAGGTTAGTTGATAATTCATGACATTCATGGACCTTTGGTTGCGAATCTTTCATGGCCGAAAGAACGTTGTCGGCTTTTTCGAGCGCTGAAATCGTCGTTGACGTTAAAAATGGACTGCGAACGTAGACCACATTCCCAAAAGTCTCATCCAATTGTGTATTATCCGCAGCGGTTGGGACGAGACATAAAGCTACCCGGTCTGGCGGAACCTGTGATAGATTCGTGCGGTGTTGTTCCATGTCAGTATCAAAGTCAAGTATAATGAAACCATCATCTACATTGTCTGAAGGATTGAGACCATGGCTGGTAAGATGCCTAGCAAAGTAGTAGCACAGCGATGGCGTATCAGTGACGGACGGCTTGGTATAATATCTCAAGGGCATGTTCCTAAACTTCAAAATTGGTAGGTTGGTTGGAAGAGGCGAGAGATTGCACTTTGCCTCTCTAAAAACAGCTCTAAAATGTGAGCCTTGGCCAATGGTGGACGACAGTAATGTTACATTGCCTTGGAGAAGTGCTGCGAATTTCGATGCTAGCGACAAGCCAAGCCCAGCGCCCGTTGAGTGGGTGCTGACCTTTTCATATGGCTCAAATATGCGAATATGGTCATCAGGATGGATGCCACAGCCAGTATCTTCAATATCAATGACAAGTTCCTTGGCATCTGGGTGTATTGATATGGTTACCACCACAACACCTTGTGGCGTGTTTTGAATAGCGTTGATGATAAGCGGAAGCAAGCTATCTCTTAGCAGATGCAGATCGATAAAAATTCCATCGTAACCCCGTGGCAGATCATGGTTGAATATGATGGAGGGCCTATAACGAGTATCCCCTGAGACAATCTTGCGTATCTCATCTGCCAACTCAGACTCAAGCTCACTTATGGAATGTGTTGCTGAGCGCCGCTCTGTCATGGCAATGTCGGCCCATCTGTTTATGGTAATCATGCTATTGACAATAGAAATCAGGTCTCGCCCAGCAGTTTTTATTGTATCGAGATAGAGTGTGGACTTTCCAGGGATGTGCACTGGCGCTGCTTGGAGTGATGCAGAGGCCGACTTTAGCTCCTCTGCTAATAGGTCCACAGAACCAAGAATGCCATGGATTGGGGTTCGGAGCTGATGAGAAAAGCCCCTCAGAAACTTTTCCTTTGCTCTCATTGCTTCTGAAAGAAGAAGTTTATGCCATATGCGGGAAGCCATGGTCGCACAAATTTGAATAAACCAGGAATCGATATCATCGAGGACCATTTGAAAGTCGCGGGATGCCACGGCAAGTATTGATGGCCCCGAAATACCGTCGCATTTGGCAGCAATAACGCGTACAATCTTGTCTTTCGGAAGACTCTGGTGGTTTGAATTTGTAATAAAGTCATCAATTTGGACGACATCTTCCCATAACCCGTCTTGGAAATCAGACCACGAGATGGGGTCTCTACCATCAACCTCGACCTGGTTGGCCTTGAATGGCTTCAGGCTAATTTCTGCATCTGGGTATGCTGTATTGAGTATCCTGAGAATGGGCTCCTCCGAGATGGCACCGTCCACCTCCTTTTGCGCCCGGAATATTAACTCGGACATCCGACGCCGTTCTCGCTGACGGTTTGCTCTTGCACACTGAACAATATCAGAGACCACCCAGTCAGCCAAACGAGTGAGTGTTTGCTGTTGAGATTTTGCCAAGGGCTCCTCAATCTTGGTAGAGGCGACACAAAGTGACCCAATATGTGAAAACTGGCCAGATTCATTTCGTATGCGTAGGGGCACACCTGCATATGCCCGAAGTCCGCCGAGCTCAACATTTGGTGACAATTGGAATCGCCAATCCCGTGTGAGGTCGGGCAATAGGAAAACGCTCTATTGAAAGTGTTAGCATGCTCATGACATGGCATCGAATCTGGAGCCGACATACACCCGAGGGTTGGTTGATGGTGTGGGCGCAAGTGGCTTCACCACGTGGAAGGATGGCTAATGGAACTCCAGCCGTAGCTAGACGGATATAGAAATTGACGTCAAGGATCCCAATAATGGCACAATCCCACCCTGTGGATTCTTGGGCAATGTGTGCCTTCTCTTGCAGCCCAGAAAGAAACTCATCCTCGGCAAGGATTCCACGAGTGTAATACCATAGCATGGACAACCTAAGCCGCTCGTCCTTGGCTAGGAAAGGGCGTAGATAACGATCTGGGTGGCAGTCGGGCCTTTCTGGGACCGGGGCGGGCTCATGGTCGTTTGCCTTTAACACGTAGAAGGCTTCTTCCGCGTCCTCGGGCCAAGACTCAATTGGTGTGTCTGCATTGTCCGGGTCAAAGACTGGCCCAACAGTGTCTGGACGAGGTGGCGGGGGTTCGTGTTTGGATGTTAGCACAGCGGCGTCTACCCTTGGGAAGAAAGACATGCGCGGCACGCCTGCAAAGGCCATTATGGTTGTATGTAAGCATGCAAGTTAAAATTTGCTCACCTTGTCACCGACGATCCCAAGATATGGGTCTAGCTACAGGCGAATCAGGAACACGGTGAGGCCAAGAGACAGTCGAGATTTCCGCCTCAAAATCAATGACGCGACGCTTTCCAATAGACTCCACCTGGCTGGGAGCTATTTCAAAAGCACCAATTACGACACACTCCTGTCTCATATTAGCGTCTTTTGTCGGGTTAGCCTCTAATTTTGCTTGTCACGAGACGCCCAGCGTTAGCGGGAAATGCTTGTGGCAAAGTCAGCCTAATAAATAAGCTAAAAATAAGATGATTCTGTGCTAGGAAGACGTGGAACTAATTGACTACCATCCCCTTCTGGCGTGGAAGCGTGATCTCCCGTAGCGTCACCGCTTTTCATCTTCTCCAGCCGGTCTTTAATTGCCATGGCCTCTTGCAGATACTCTGCCCCCAAAAAGTCAGTTGAGTATTCTGCCATCAAGGCTTCAAGCTCTCCGTAGCGGTATGAATCAGTGAGAGACCCCCACACTGCTACTAAAAGATTAGCCACAAAGGCGGCCCCAAAGGGCCGAGCGCTCAGGCACTCATAGGCCAAAACAATGGCCTCGTCGCAAAGCTCGTGGGACTCTTCGACAAGCTCGGGATTTCGGTTGAATGTTCGAAAAAGACGGTTTAATAGTGATCCCGACACAAGCATGTGCGCATATCCAGCCTGGTACGCAAAGTATGTACTTTTCGTCCTTGGTGACGCCTGTGGTGCCACGGCTACAGCCTTCATCTGCTCTTTCATCAAGCTAAGCCTCGGCCTTTCGAACTGAACTAGATTGTAGAGGCAGTGTATCCTTTCTATGTGATGTTTTGGCGAGCCAAAAAACGTGGCTATCTCCGCTCCGATCATGAGATCAAGACTAATGAAAGAGTGTCCTTTTTGGTACGCATGTGGTCGTGCACCATCGAATGAACGGCTGATTTGCCAGAACCAGGGGCCCAGGCTGACTTTGGGGTTCAACATACTCTCCCATATCTATGGGCGCGTCAATAGAAGTGCATCAACAAATATGCCGCGGTCACTTACTACAAATTGGCATAAGCCATAAATGTGCGCTGGTGGCAACTCATATACTGTGCCGTCCCAAACAGATTCCTGGAAAAGATGCGCTAGCATTTCGCGATGTTTTGTGGATAACCCTTGCTTGCGGTCGATCCATTGCTACATATTGAGTGCATTTTAGCGTCAGTGTAATTTTTTTTTATGAAACGCTCACTCCTACCTGGCAGACGTAAATATTGTATACAGTCCGGATTTTGGTTACGGTTGATATAGTAGGGTCTTGCAGGGACTTTCTTAGAGCTTTCATAGCATTTCCATACTGGGAGAGTGCCTTGACCTTGGCCTCTTTGTTTTGAAGAGCATTGTAAGTGGCTGCCAAGGCGGAGACGGTTTCGTCAAACGCCAGACTTGTGCCAATGCGGCGGGGAAGCTCGGCAAGATATGTGCCGCCAAACGGTCGCACGCTGTATTTAATGTCGTCGATGTCGAGAATAAATACCCAAGAAGATGCCAACCTTGTCTTGTCGTTACTAGGACTTGGTTTTGGAGCGTCTGCCGTCTGCCGGGTTAGAGCCTTTGCGTTTTCCGACTTGAACATCCACCGCCTGACGCCGCTCCCGACACATGTGATATCGAGTCGTTTGCACCGCCCACAGGTTGGCTGTGCTTGATCGCACTTGTCTAAAATCAGTCTCCGCTGAATTTTCAGTGCGTTTAGTTTACCGACCCGTTTCTTTTGCTTGCGACAAGCTTCGCAGCCCAAGCTTTTGGGGACACCCGTCATGATGTCGTCCTGTAAAGAGCGTAGGCCTTCCCGTCGATGCGGAGTATTGCGGCGCTTTGGAGTTTCAGTTAATGCGAGACCTTTCAGTACTTATGATACGTGATATTCAATGCCAAGCAATTGGCCTCCACCAAGTTACAACGATCCCCTGGAAGCTGAAGGGGCAGTGCATCCCAACCCACAGGGTACCGATGGAGCGATGTGTTTATTAAACACTTAAAGCCAGACCAATTTAACTCTGCAAAAAACAAATATCAAGCCAAAACACCTTAATTTATTTTATTTATTGAAGTATCAATTCAGACTGCAATAATAAATAACTCTCAAGAACCTGTTCCAATGATCGCAAGCTGGTGGTATCGCAAATGGAGTAGCAACAGAACCCCTGTAACCCATACTGAGCCACTCGGCGAGGCCGCCTGTCAGCACAGTGATGTCATTAGTGGCCGAAGAGTCATATCACCCATTCTGCAGTACCTCACTCTACAGATTAAGACCTGTATTTTTAACGAAGTTTAAAAGTCAATCAATGGGGCTGGGACTTTCATAATAGCTAGATATGACTTTGTGTGAAATCTTTGAGCTTAAATTAATAACTTCAATACTATGTCGATTGGAAATTTTGAATAGCAAACTAAGCAAAACACGCTTTATTATCTTAATTTTAGTAGTTTCATAAACACATTGAAGTGCGGTGGAGTTGGGTGTGGTATAAAAACACACAAAATCCATAACAAGAGGATATTGACTCTCACATAAACATATAGCGCTGGCATGTTATGCTTTCCTTCATTTTGAATGTTTCCAACTACAATATAGGATTCTCACATGGTAATTAATTTGCAGCCCAGCCATACCTGACAGGTACCAAGAAGAACACTCATCCACGGCCACGGATGGGTAAGATTGGAAATGCGGGTTCCATTTATGAGTGAGAGTCCTGCCATTGCGACCAATCAGTTCAAACGTGGGCGGTGCCTCTACTTCGTATCCCGTCGCACACATGAGAACATCCAGTTCAGTCTCCACTCTGTAGGTTAGCTTCACACCGTTGATGCGTTGGAGAGCCGGTACACTTTGTATGGCGCTTGATCCATTTCCAATTATTCCTATGCGTTTTTTGCATAGATTATATATTCTCTTTGTTATCAGAGCCCCAACATAACAGATGAAGCGCCTAACTTCTCATTCCAGGCTTCTGAATGCATGAGCTTGCCACCAAAGCTCTCCAGTTTTTTAATATCTGGCCAGGAAACCTGGTTCAATCAAAATATTTGCTGTGTCCTGAAATAATTCACCGGTCTTAATGCTGAGTACTTTAATTCTCCTATTTTGGGCCAGTCATCTTAATTAAAAGCACATTAGAAGAGAGCCCTGGAAATTGCTTACCATAATTTCTCATCAGCATCCCAAATAGGCTCCTTTTCCTGGTGGGATGTTTTAATGAATCTCGTAGCCCCGAATCATTCGGCAACCTCTTGCATTTAAGCCCGAATCTCCGGGCCTGGTGCATAGAGTGAGGACCAATAACGATTTTCTGCAAAACAAAATTGACAGGAATACGCTTTTGGTGTCGCATATTAGTACATCTCATACTGAAAGTGTTAAATGGATATGTACATATACTCACAGGGTATGTCACAGGCAAGTCCCGGATAACGATTCAGCCACCTTAATCCATCTCGTGAGCCAAACAGAGATCCTGTCCCAGGGAGGTTAGAAGGACGATCAAGATGCCAGATATTTCCTCATTTGTCTCATAGACAGTAAGATGGATATTCTTGAGTCTCTGCAGAATTCTAATTAAAAGTAACACGCACAGCGGTCAGAAAAATCATATGATGAGTGATGAAACAAAAACTAAAGTTGTCGCTTACCTTATGGCAGAGTGAATGCCTGAATAGCCCGCCCCGATTATTGCAACCTTCAAGGGCCGTTGAATTTCAACGGATGCAAATTTTAGCGAGAACATGGGGAGGCCTTTAATAGTATCCGGAATGTCGCCCATGTCTGCGTTTAATCTTTGGATGTCTGCTTGCTTATTTTGAGCCTGGATGCTATACGGATTGGTTTGGGTGATATTTTACATTTGAATGCGATGCTTCCTTTATTTATCTTCATTTCTGAAAATATGATCACATATAAAATTGTGGCGCGCAATTTTGCATCTCGGATCGAATTCAATCGAGGTTAGTTTGAAACCCCGCCAACGTATCAATCGCGCTGAGAGGTAAGTCTCACATGTCACATCAGCACCAGCATATAATGCTTTGGCAAGAATTCGATGGAGACGACCAAAACATCAAATTCCCCCGCAAAAAGCTGCATTGACCCCGAGGAGCGGATTAACCCATTCACCAAAGAATGAAGGGTTAAGGTACCACCAAGTGAGGCCGGATACACTTCCATTATGGCACATCCACGTCTCCCATTGTAATTTCTATTGGGCGAACTACTGTCACTAATTTCAGCTGAATGTGCTAAGTAATAGTTGCAGGGCTTAGTTGCGCCTCCTGCTGGTCTGGGCCTCAGCCAGAGTTGAGGCGTCCACTGGATGGCGCTGTATGAGACCTCTCATTGGCCGCCCTGTGGCCGCTTGGCCTTTTATGAGCATGGCAGCTTATCACACTTGCACTCTGTAGTTCGCAGCACAGCCCAAGAAGCGGTCGTGACATGGGCAACTCTAAATCTCAGGTTATGGGCGGGTGATGGCTCTATTTTCGTCAAGCTCTAGCATGAGCTACTCCAGCATAGCCTCCTCACTCTTTCCGATAGGTCTCATTATTCTACGAATTCAAATATATAAAGTCGTCCAGTCTCGACTGAATGACACTCCACATCAACAGCATCTCCAACTCCAGCTCCAAACTCGAGCACTCCGACAATCACAATATAAACCAAAATTCATATTTACTACCTAATTCTCACTTCAGACACCTATCTCAAAATGCTCTTCACAGCTGTTGCTGCGGCTCTTCTGGCCTCCACCTCCGTTCTTGGAGCTCCCCTTGAGCCCCGAACAGAAAACTACTTCACTCCTAGCGCTACCTGGAAATACAACGTCAAGACTGGCTCCATTTCTGCAGCCGAAGAAGGCGTGGTATCGAAGGACCAATACAATGAAGGCAACGACATCACCGCTCTGGTGACTTTCAATTATCCCGAAGGCGCCAGGAACAAGAAATGTCAATTTGCCTTCTATCTTGATCAATACAGTGGGTTTTCCGGCAGCGGCAAGCTAGATATTTACACTACACGCAAACCTGCCCCTGGGCCGAAAGAGAGCTGGGGACCTGGAAACCAGCGTGATATCCATCTCGGACGCATTTCAGCATCCAAGAGCGGGAGCGCCGCCAAGTGGGATGCCACCTACGGTGCATACCTCACCCAAAAGACAGACTGCAAGAATCCAGGAACTGAGGAGGGCTTTGAGCTTGTTGGTGTGTCTGACAGGGATTATATCAGCTGGAATATCAAGACTGTCGGCCCCCGGATCATTGTTTCATAACTATACGCATATTTTAATTGCAAAGCGACCTTCCTCCATTACATAATCATCATTCGTTATAATATTCGATTCTTTGGACCGATTGTATAGTTCATGCCTGGAGATGGAGAGGCATTAGAAGGGTTTATGTTGAAGTTAATAAATCGGCCGCTATCGACTTTTTTCTTAAGAATGTTTTTGCTTGGTCTTTCAATTGGCGCTAGTATGGTATAGATATCACGGTCGTTCTCTAACCATGTAGAATACAACAACGAATATCAATAATGCAAACATAATCTTCTCAGTGCAATCTGAACCTGTTCGTGGCATAGACTGGAATAATTTCAAGTACTCATATTCTATCTCATATGAGATGCAGCTAATGGATTGATGGGTGAAACATTCAGTTTATGGTAGCGAAAATTCGATTTGCATATCCCAATGAGTTGAGCATCTGCTGTATATAGGTATATTTGAAGCTATGAAGAAGAAGACCGAGTTAGGCGCAATGAGATAAGTGACTGGTTACTTTACACATCCCTCTTGTCCCATCTTACGAGTCTTGTATCCCTTTTCTTTTTTTAACGTGACTGGCATGTGTTTTTCTAGTTTGCTTTGCTTCAAAGGTTGACTGGATTTGAGTCTCCGATAGAAGCAAGGTTGGGGTAGGAATGGCATTCGTGACTGGGTCGTACACTGTACCCGAAGCGGTACTGGGTGGAGGCGAATAAATAGCTGTTGGTGTTCCAACGGCAGTCTCCATATAATCAGTTGTTGGAAGCGAAGCTGCACCTGGTTTGAGGGATTCGACGCTCTGAATTGAGGTCGTACTAGTCGAGGTGGTTGTGCTGGATGAAGAAGTGGCTAGGTCAGATTCATCAAGATGGTATAATAGGGAACCACATCCTAATCCATCGTAGTGACCTGAGCCTTCACCCCAGGTTCCAGCTTCTCCTTCAAAAGCACCATATTATTCTAGTGTCTTGTTTAAATAGGCTGTTATCCATGGCGTGTCGAGTCACTTGATTTGGACATGGTGAGCATGGAGGAGCTCCCAGGTGGGTCGGATAGCGCCCCTAGAGACCGAGCTAATCTCTGTATAGCTAACGATACCGTTGGTATATGATTGGAGCGGCAAGTTATTGCTAAGATTGTATCAAGCAAAATACTCCGCACTGTAGAAAAATGTTAGTGGCGATGGTGCCGTTTGAATAACTCGCCAGTCAATCACACATACCCAAGAAGAATGCGACTATTGTTGTAAGCAAAAAGATCCACGCCTTGATTCCAAGCCTGTTATCCGATTAATCCAAGCAGTTGTAAATCAAGGGCCGAATGACCTTGATCTCGGCCTGATTCTTGGCCTTGTCCTAGTGGGTTTCCGGTCCCTGGCTCCTCGACGATGTAACTGATTGCGTTATTAATGTTGCCATTATTAGCTCCATTCTTGAAGTAGTCCACGGTAAAATCCCAGGTAGTTGTATTTCCGCGAGGACGCCAATGGCTTGAGCGGATGCGAGGCTATGGACGTGCTTCGAATTAGGGAATACGGTAACACCATCAAATGATCTCCGCCACAAAACGAAACGGACGGCGGCGAAAGATGTGACATGAATTTTCACCTTGCATAGGATGGAAGGCGTCTCTCACCATATTTTTGGGATGTTCGACTGCGCACATGTGCTAAGCGTGCAAGTATTTCGCTTAGTCCACACCCTCAGCGACAGGTTGATCTGTGTTCGCGCTACTCAGAATGATCCAATTGGTGCAAATCCCTAGGCATCACAGCAACAGCAGTGACAAAGAGATTCCAGGCGAGTGATTGGGGACGTTAAGGTATATTGTGTAAACTATTTTTGTGTATCTTCTTCTTTTTTTGTATACTCTTTGCCTTCCTCTTCCACTTCTGCCTTATCCAATGCATCCTGGAGTTTCTTCTGGCGCTCGAGGATCTTTTCTCGCCTTTTCCCGTCTGCCTTTTGTTTTTTCTGATGACCTCGATCGCTCATGATGCTAGGGATGGCCACAATAGCGGAAAACAGACCCTTGAAAGCCAATTTGAAATGCGACACGGCCTCCCTAAAGTGTGTCTTTGTCTCGTTCCAGCCTTCCCGTCCCAGCGCCGCGCGCTTGTTTAATCGGTAGGCTTTCTCGGCCTTTTCTGCCTTGATAAATTGTTCAGATGCTTTCTCTTTGTTTGATATTAAAAGCATTAGAGTTGTAGAGAGAGGGCGAGAGTCCTTTGTCTCCTCCTGAGAGTTATCCTCGGGATCAGTGGAGGGTTCCTCCCCCTTAGCTTTGGATTTTCCGAACAGCATTTTGAATGAGAAAGGAGCAGCTGCAATATAAGTAAATATCTTCCGTCATTTTGTTGGATTGGGTGGCATAATACCTCAAGTATTCCAAACCTGGAAATCTATATCATGAGCGTTATTGGGTTCTTTTTGCTTAATTCGTAGAAGAAATGGTTTTATCAAGAATGGGGTAAATAGTAATTCGTTGAGATCACCATGATACTTATATTACTTTCTCTTGACTGAGTCTTACAATTAACATTGTCATGAAAGTCAGTAAATTATCCAGGATCCCATCTCGCATTGCCAAACATATCAGCCACCCGATGGAAGACTACATGGTCGTGCTTGCAGTAATAAATTCAATACACGTTTCAATACTAGTCAGGCACGTGTTTAATGCGTTTTCATGCTCGAAAGAATCGGCCTCACATGCTGATACCCGAAGTGTCTCGAGTTGGGTGCGCAGACCACCACCATTAACGGGCCCAAGCCGTCGGCCGAGGTTGTGAGAGGAGTGACGTCTACGCACCTATTATCGAGACTGTAATAGAATTAACCTGCCATCTACCCCAGTTTTGGCTGTCATGGTCGCAGATCATTTTATGGGTGCGAAATCGCCGTTGGTTCAGCTCAATAAAGTTTGTTTCGTAAAGCGCGCGCAGCCTTAGAACTGTTTAGTAATAACCACGACAATTTTGTATCAGCCCCAAAGGTTGAAAGCGCTCTATCAGTATGCTTCTGCGATGTCGCTGGGAGTGGTGGAATTGAGTCGTACAGCTCAATTTTCTAGCAAAAGACTATGTCCAAGCTTTCACGATATGCATTAGAGGTGAATGGGTTGCAAAGAATTTATGGCGACAAAAATCCATCTAAGCGTGCCAAATTGGGGGAAAACTGACATGTAGCCTCAAAAAAATGTTTCTCCCTCATTCTAACTCGCCAATGAGTGAGGTTCACGGCTGAATCGTTATGCTTGGACACAGAGGCCTTAATGTTTTTCGGTACAGAAAAATATCATTCGAGCTTTGAAAAAAATTGCTAATCTCAATAATTATACACATTATCCCTATCAGCTACCCCTATCCTAGGCCCTGCCATTAGCAGATTAAATATTACCCGATTAGTCATTATATATAGCCCCCCTATTAGGTCGGATTAACTGGATAGAAATATCCCCTAGGCCTTAAGCTCTTATTATTAGGAGATTATTCTAAGATATATAATAAGATTAATTTTTAAGGAAATTTGCCTTAGAAGGTACTTTTTAAGACTTATTACTTAAAAATATCTTAATTAAAAGGTATATAAAATATATATAGGAATTCTAGGTTAAATAATATTATAAGTACTTACTTAGTTTTAAGTTATTTAATAAAATTTTCTTTTTTAGATTCTTTTAATTAATAGAATCTAGGATAAAAAGAAAAAAAAAGGGAAAGAAAAAGTAAAATTAAAACCCCCCCTTTCCCCTAGAAATCCTACTATATATACTATATATAATTATTCTTAATATAATAATAATTTAACTTTACTTATAATTATCTTATATAATTATTCTAGTCTAGCCTTCTTATTAAGTATTTCTTTTAGTATCTTATTCCTTATTATATCTTAGATCTATACCTTAGAAAGTAATATAATACTATTAAGTATCTTATAGTATAATAACTATATATATAAGCTATATAGATTATATTTTATAAGTTTAAGCTACTTAGTATTAATATTTAGCTTTATTATTACTTTACAAAGTTCTAAGGTAATAGTAAAAAATATTTTGCCTTAGATCTTATAATCTATATATACAAAGGATATAGTATAAGGAAGCTCCTTCTAGCTTATATTATATTTCTACTATAATCTCTTTTTTACTTTCTTTCTCTGCTTCTCCTCTTCCAGTAGGATATAAGTACTTATTAAGGTAAGCAAGATTATACCTAGTAATATATTATTAAATTTAAACTCCTTAGTTAAATTAGATATTAAAATAAAATTACTAGATAAGCCAAAGTAGATAATAATATATAGAATAATTTAATAACTAAAAAATCTCTTAAAATCTAATATTACCTCTAATACTATATACTTAGTACTATTTACTAGCTTTAGGCCAGGGTTTATATTCTTAGTTATTATAACTAGTATACTAGGCATAAATATAAAGACTACTAGCACATAGACCTTACTATTATCTCTAATGCTAGCTATAAGAAGAGCTTCCTCCTCTATTATTAGCAATAACCTAGGCTTACTCTAATAATACTAAGGCAAAAAAATTCAGACTAGTCTTTAATAGTACTTCTAGAAAGCTAAAACTATATCTATATTTAGAGACTATCTAATGCTATTAAGCAATATAATTATAGTAATACCCTTATCCTATAATATAGGTTAGCCTTTATAATAGCAATAGCTATTAAAAAGCTCTAGATTAGACTTATCCTATTCCCCCTACTAGATATAAGTAAGTAGCTACTATAACTCTAGGTCTTCTGTAGCATAAACTTATTTAGTAAGCATAATAATAGTAATAAACTATATTTAGATTATATATACCTTTATTTTATTCTTAATCCTAAGGGCAAACTATAGTATTAAAAGGGACTTATTTTATATAGAGCAAAACTAATAAAAGTCCCCTAAAAAAAGCACTACTAGAATCCCCCTAAAATTTTAACTTAATCCTTAGAAGGTATAAAGCTACCTATTAATATCGGCCAGCGTCTATAGACCTAGTATACTTACCTTATTAATAATAAGCAGCCACTTTTATTGCTATCTCCTTTAAGTATCCTTATCTATATAGATTATAGTTTAATTATTATTAATAATCCTATTAAAGGTATTATAAGGCTATATCCTATATACTAAGTAAATAGTTACTCTATTAATATATATTACTATAGCCCCTAATATTACTATTATAAGTAGCCTATATAATAGCCTTTTACTAGAAAATAGCTCTACTAGCACCTTAATAACCCTAGACTTCCTAATACCACCCTCCCTACCTAGGAACTTAAATAACTAAGCACTAGCTATATTCTTAGTATTACTAATATTAAAATTATTATTATTACTATTACTATTATCCAGAATAATATCCAAATAATAATATATTAAAAGCATAGTAATCTCCTATTACTTATTTAATATAAACTGCCTAGTAATCTCTCTACCTATATAAAAGAACAATATTAATAGGCCAAAGATAACCCTAATACTTAGATTACTACTACTACCAGTATTTATTTCTAATATCTCTATAATATCTTCCCTTATACCTATAAATATATAATTTAATAATACTTTAGTTCTAATAGTAGCTACAATCAGCCCCAGAGCTTTATTTTTATTATTATCATCTAAGCTTTAAATTCTCTATATATATTTCTTATCCTTTTTATCTTATTTACTCTTAATACTATAAACTTAACTTTACTTAGGAAGTTTATTTCTAGTTACTAGGATTAGTATATATTAATCCAAGTACTTAGGAGGAGTAATAATCTTAAGATTATTAATAAGACTACTAATACTATCTATATATATACTATAAAATTAATCTAGAAATTTAGTAAGGGGTTTAGAGCTTATAATAACCTAATTAGGAGCTATAGTACCTCTAATTATTTCTATAAGCTAACTAAGGTAACCAATTTAATCTAAGCAATATATTATAATCAGGCCCTCTAAATCTTAAGCCTTATTATCTAGAGTATTAAGATTATCCAAGATTATATTATCCCCTACAATTGCCTACTACTTAGTATTATATCTTATATCCTCTGCTAATTATTTTAGTAATTAGATATTACTAATAATATTTTAAATTCTTCTAGGAAATTATTATTTATAGCTTTACTATATTTTATTAATATCACTAGACTTTGCCAAAATAAACCTTTACTAAAGTACAAATAGCATAAGATATTAAACAGTAGCCCTATTATAAAAGAATATTAGTATATTACTTAAAATAATTACTACTAATATTTTATTTTATATTATTTAATACCTTTTATAAACTAGGTAAATATTATTATTTATTAATAATATTTATCCGAATTTAAGTTAAGACTAAAATCTATATTAATAAACCTATTAATCTATAGTATAGTATATTACCCCAGCAGCCTTAGAACCTAGAACCAATTATAACCTAGCTTCTAATCTCTAGCAAAATTAAATTTTACTAAATCTTTTATAAAAGAATCTATCCTTTTTTTTATCTTAACTAAAGAGATATAATTATAAAAGTAGAGCTTATAAAGTATTTCTCCACAGTGATTATAAGCTTTAATATATAATAGCTTTTAACTATTACTTTCTATAAAAACCATATTAAACTTAATATCTAAATTAAAACTATTAATATTGCTATTAATTTCATTATTATTATTATTATTATTACTATTACCATTACCATTACCATTATTATTACTAATATAATAAATAGAATTATCTTCTTAATTTTTATATTATCTTAGATATTGCCAATACTAAAGTATTACCCAGTATAGTATATTTATATTTACATATAACTATGATTTCACGCTTATAAACTTATTTAGTAAATCTAGAAAATATGCAATTACCTTAACTTAAGAAACTAATTAATTAGTAAATACCCTATTTATAATTCTATTAAGAAACTAACAGTTAATATTTACCTTAGTATTATAATTTACAATTATTATACTTAAACTAAGAGTATTAGTTATACTAATACTTAGGAAAAGTTCTACTATAATAGCTACTTATTTCTAGATTAGATCTTAGATTTTCATAGTATAATTAGTTAAATAATAAATTAGTACTATTATTTTACTCTAGGTACCAATAAAAGAAATATCATAATTATATTAAAGCCTAATTACCATAGGCTTATTCTAACAATTAATCATAGGATATAAATACTACAGCTAAAGTATACCCTTAGTATTAAATTTACTCTTCTTAAATAGCTTCCAAGGCACCTTAAATTAACATATATATTTCTTTTGCCCCTCCTTATTATATAAATACTTAACATATATTGCAATATATATATATATCTAAACTCAACTTACATAGAAATAAGCTTTATCTTTAAACTGTTCTAAGAAGCGGTTTACATCTACTATTAAATAGGATATATTATTATATACTACCCTAGAATCATTTTCCTTAGTAAAAGCAATAGACTTATTAAGATTTTATTAAGTTAATATTAGATTATATAATATATAACTATATATATATCTTATTAAATCTTAATTATACTAAAAAAAAAAAAAGAAGGAAAGAAAAAAGAAAAATAAAAAAAATACTTATACTTACTTTAGTAAAGACAAAATTAATATATTTTAATATAGCTTCTCTCTCTATTAATATATATTTATTACCCTTATTACTATTATAAGCACTAATAAAGCTTCCTAGCTTAAAATTACCCTTAAGCTATATTAAACTATATATATAGAGTATACCGCGCTTATTAATCTTAATAATACTAAAGTACTACCTAACCTAACTAAATATAAACTTCTTTCTAATTTTAATATAATACTTAAAGAATATCTTTACTTTATAATAAAAGAAGATAGCAGAGCTTATTAGATTATTTATTACTAGCTTTACCCTCTTATATCTATCCTAGAGAGCAGTTAGCAAAGTTGCTTATATAATATCTTTGTCCTCCTTATGGTATACCACTAGATATAACTTTATTGGGTTTATAATATTATTAAAATTAAGTATAAACTAAATTATTAGTATATTATCTCTAATAATAAGGGACTTAATCTTTCTATATATAGCTAGCTAGGATTCTTAAGATAAGACCTATAAATAACTAAAGTAAGAGATATAATAAAGAAGTTTTTTAATCTCTATATTCTAAGTATTCTTACTAGCTTCTAATTCCTTTTACACTTTTTTAAGTCTCTTAGTTATTAATAACTAAATAATCCTCTTAATCTCTAGGAAATTATTCCTTTGTACACTTAATATACTAACTCCTTTATTCTTATATTAAACTTTAATATTAAAAACAAGAAATAGTAATACTAGATAATTAGCTATATACCTACTATGCTATTTTATTGCCTTGTTTATCTATATATAAAGTCCGAAATTCTAAGCAGGTATAAATATAATAGAGTATAAAATATTCCTATTAGAAATACAACCTTTGGACTGGATACTATTTTTCTATTAATCTAAACCTATTTCCTCCTTATAATATAGCCTACTAAATCTAAATAGAAAAAGAACTGGAAATACTTTAGGAAAAAACTATAAATTATTTCTATTGGTAAACTTAGTTCTATTTAAAGTATAAATATATAGTTTAGTATTTAAATTGGGCCCCTATAAATATCTATCTCTAATTATATAAATAACAAATTCAAGTTTATTAGTATTAATTGCCTATAGTACTATATCCAATAAAAATATACTAAATACAAGTATCTTATTAAGGAAACTTCCTATGCCCTTATACTTAAGTTCCTTCTTACTATACTTATTAGAGCTCTAAGGATCCTTGTTATAGCTAATATTATTATTATTATATACCTTACCTAGCTTATTTATAATCTAATCTAGTAATTAAGGCTTATTAGATTTTATACTATGCTCCTTTGGTAGTATGATTTATATAGTTCTTATTTCCTCCTAAGCTAATAATTTATTTCTCTCTATCCTATTATAAACCTAATTTAGAATACTATGTACTAGCTCTTTCTAATTATCTAATTTATCTAAGTTAACTTTAATATATTAATAATAAAAATTAAACTCAATTAATTAACAAAGTATATATTTAATAATCTTATGCTATATAGATAGTAATTTAATTAAATTACTAGGAGCTAGTCTATACTATCTATACTATAATATATAAATATCTTTAAGGGATTATAAAAGTAGGTAAGGTAAAACTATTATAACTAAATCTTGCATATTATTAGAAAACACTATTATATAACCTTTAATATATCTTATATATATAGTGCTCTATTTTATACTTTTTATAATCTTAATCCTTATAATAAATCTAAAATAGGTATTTAATCTAATTAATCTTTACTTAATTAATATTAAATCTCTAAGAGTATCTAGATATATATACTCATAGCCTAATAGCTAATATAAATTTATATTTTAAGATATATAACCCTTTGGTATTTTAATTATATAAGCCTTGCAAAATGAGATTAGTTTACTAGTAGGAAAATAATCTAGATAAGAATAGGTATAGTAACTATCTTTTAAAAAACTTTTTATCTAATCCTCCTAGCTAAGCTCTTTCCTATTCACTATACTAATTTTTTAATAGCAAATTATATAAGTAAGTATAGAAAGAGTATTAATATCATAAAATACTTAATAAAACTCTATTATAGTTAATATATTTCTCTTATATAGGACCGGCTTATGCTAGGCCTTTATATATAATAAGCTTTCCTTTTCTAAAAACTTATCTTTTAGGCACTATATAGCAGCTAATAATGCCTAGCTCTATTCAAAATGCCTACTATTATAAATTGTTCTAATTGTTCTTATCCTTTGTTAATTAGAATATTATGTATTATAATTTTATATCCTATTAATTATAAAAGGATTTTTAGATTTTTACCTTTTCCTTTTTTTACTTTGTTCCTACTAAAGATCTTCAGCCTTATATTTTATACTAGCAATTTATTAGCTACTAGGCAATCCTAGTATTATAGTAGGCTCCTAAGAAAGATCTTTAGCTTATAAATAATTTCCATTACTCCTAAAAAGGATAGCTATTTAATTAAGTATTAGTATAATCTCTTATAATTATAAGAAATAATTAATACTTATTATATTCTCCTTCTAATTTCTCTGCCTAATAGAACCTACTTACTTTACCAAAGATAACTTTAATCTATCCTTATATTATTTACTAGTATTAGCTATTATAATAATTACCTTTTATATTTCTATAATCTATACCAGATTTAGTATAATAGTATATAGCACTGGTATAAGATCTTATTATTATTATATTTATTATAATAAGCTTTCCCTACTAAGTAAAACATTAGAAAGTTATTATAGATAAACTTAAGGAGCTTTATAGGCTACTAGTAGTCTTTCTTATTAAGCTTTCTTTACCTTATCTAATATCTCTAATATTCTATAATAGGCATCTCTATAAATATCTTTCTATTATAATATATATAATCTTTATAATAAGCCTTTTCTACAAGAAGATATTTACCTAGATATAGTATTATTTTATAATAATTATCCTATCCTAGATCTTTAAAATACTTTAACTAATACTATAGCTTATATAAGCAATTACTACCTATTGCCTAAATTATTTAATTAAGCTTTTATTTATAGTTCTCTTAATACTAGAAATATAGATATTTCCTCTGTAATATTTAATTAACTTAGTTAACTAAAACCTAAGCCACTTAACTATACTTCTAAAGATAATTCTACTAATACTAGATCTATAGGTATATCTTCTGCAAAATTACCTAATTCTAGATTAATATCTTGACTTCTTTTAATAGATACTGCCCTAGGTATCTAGTTAATAGAGCATTATCTTTCTAGTATTGGATATTTATTTGCATTTGTAATATTTATAATATTTATAGTATTAGAAATATTTACAATATTAGAAGTATTTATAGTATTAAAGGTATTATTATAAGTTCTTAATCCTAAAGAACTAATTATACTACCTAGAGTTTAACCTTATAATTTCTCAATTAAAGTAGAAATTAATAAATCTATAATAATTAAATTAGTAAAGTATAATAGTTAGGAGTAATTAGCAAAAAATAATTAAAAATCTTAACTTATTTAGAGAATATAAATTATAGAGTATAATATTATTGCTAATATAAGCTCTAGCCCCTCCTATAGTACTTTCTTTTATTTAATTAATCTAATTTAGATCTAGCTCTAGAATAATATACATAGTAACCTTAGTTTCTATAGTTCTCCTATATCTTACTTTTACATAAAATATACACAAATTATCTCCTACTTCTTTAAAAATCTCTATATCTTATACTAATAATATATTATACTCTATTACCTTTACTTAAATTAGATTATTAATCTTAATATTATCTTAATATTATTTTAAAGTATCTTTAACTAATAAACTAAGAACAAATTAATATTATTAATTCTTAACTACTTCTAATTTCTAATACTGTTATATTAATAGAGCATTTTTAATCTATAATCCAATAAAAGAGTATCTATCTATATTATTTTTAATTTTAATTTCTAATGCTTTTATTATTATAGACTATCTTTATACTATTTACCAATAAATTATTATGCTTATATATTATTACTTATTCCTAATTTCTAATATTATTAGATTATTATAGACTATCTTTATACTATTTACTAATGAAAAATCATATTATCTTACCCTTATTATTATTTAATGCTATTATCATTTTAGAGGATTAATATCTGAGTGCTAATAGATAACTATAGCTATTTACCCTTACCCTCTTATAATTATAATAGTAACAAAGTATAAATGGTTATATAGTTAAAAGCTAGATAAATAAAGAAAGTATACTATATTAAGCTATTAACTAATTATATATTATTTATATTATTCTGCCTTAGCCATAATTCATGCATTAATAATATAACTAATTAAATATCCCTAAGATAAAAATAATTATACCTAAACCTTATTTTTATTAATCTATATACTTATCTAAGAATCTACTATAGTAAGGATAATCCATAATTAAATACACCAAATAGTAACCAATAGCTATAGCAAGCATCTTATTAGATTGCTTACACTTATAAGCAAAAGACAATACTCTTATATAATACCTACATAAATAAATACACATATATTTATATATTAAATAGATTCTATAAAGCTATTTACTATTACAATTTACCTTTTATTATCTATTAATAATAAATTACCCTTATTATTACTATAATAATCTACCTAGCCTTTATTCTTTTTATAGTTTTTTATAATATCTTACCTTCTTTATTCTTAAACTTGCTTATTTATTATATTATATCCTCCTTAAATTCTATATCTACCTTTATATTAATTGCTATACTTAGTAGTAGTACCTTTATATTACGTAGGCTATATAATACCTAAAAAGACCTAAGTAATAATATAACCATATTTTTCCAAGGTTAACTAGACATACTAACCTACTTCCTTACTACAGAAGCTAACCTAATTAAAAGTTTTAATATAGAAGCTTTAGTTTAAGTCTTTATTCTACCCCTTCCTTTTATATTAATACCTAAGTTTTCTATCTTATGCCCTAAAGAGTATTAATTACCTAATCTAGTACCTATTTACTTTAGCCTTAATCTCTCTATATATAATCAGCAAATTATTAACTTAGAATAGAAGAACTAATAGTTCTAATTTACCAGTAAAATATATTTATATACATTAGAATAAGTGCTATAAGAACCTAATATTTTTAATAATAATAAAGGCAAAGTATATAAAGGCTTAGTTATACTTATTTGTGAATTTGCATATAAATTATAAGCAAAACCTACTAACTACTCTCCTTCCCTTCCTATATCTTTCAAGGTATTAGCTACTAAAAAGCAAGCTTAGAATCATATAATAGACTTTAGCTAGTAATAAGCACTTTCCAGCTAATCTACTATTTATCTCTTTATAGGGTTATATAGTTAGAACAAGCTAAACCTAGCTAGTTAAGAACTTAGTTCTATTATTTAATAAAAATTAGCTAAGGTACTATACTTTTATTTAGTATTATACCTATATTATTCTAGGCTAACTAATAAAATTGCTATTCAAAGGTTTCTATCCCTTTTAGGTTTTTATTCTCTTTCCTATAAAAGCCTTACTATTCTTAATTATATTAAAGAAAATAGTAGATAGGAAAGATACCTAGTTTATATATAGTATTCTATTTACCTATATAAGAAAAGTTATTAGATTATTTAATTATAAGCTTATAATTAATCCCCTAGCTAATAAAAGAGATTATATTTTTATAATTATTCTAAACTCTTAGGGATTCCTAGATAAAAGCATATCTATTAGACCTAGTCCTAATAAAGTATTCCCCTCTAAGGCCTAAACTAACTTATCTTAAGTTAATAAATTTATAGTAGTAAGATCTATATTTAAATTACTATCAAAGAAATCCTCCTAAGCTTAATAAGTAATATTCTCTAGACTATTATAAATAGAGTTATTTATAGCAAATTCTTTATAGGCTAAGCTATTATAGACTAAGCTATAGCAAATCTTATTATTACTAATAAACTTATTATAATTATCTAATACTACCCCTTAAAATAAGATACCTATAACCTCTATACTATACTTATTCTAATCTAGCTTAAATAATTCTACTATAAAAAGATAATAAGCTATAATATCCTAGCTAATACTTAAATTACTAACCTTACTATTAATATTAATAAAATCTAATAAGGAGAATAATAGAAAAAAAAGCAAAATAAAGAAGGAAAATAGTCTATAGCTACCTAAAACTCTTAATAAATCCCTTATTTATTCTATTAGAAGATTATCTATAATAGAACTAGAAAGCAAGAAAAAGTAATACCTAATAAGAAAACTTTAAAGGGTTTATAGCTATTAAAAATAATATAATTTAAGAAATTAATCTATAATCTATATTACTTTGCCTTTAATTAGGTTCTAATAATCTTAATACTAAGATATTTTCCTAGTATAATTAACTTTAATTTTTATATTAAAATTAATATAAAATCTAATCCTTCTCTTATTAATAGAAACTAATTATTAGATCTCTAAAATCTACTACTAAAATATATATCTATACTACTATAATAGGTTAACTACTAATAAAAATACAAGCTAATTATCTTAATTATAAAAAGCATAAACTATATACTAAAAAACACTTAGCACAAAGGGAGCTGCCCACTTGCCTGCCCTGCTTAACTTTCTAACTTCCAACTTCTAACCGGCGGACGTGCGCATTCCAGTTGTGATTTGAATCCAGCGCACCGGTAAGCTAACCTCGATATCTTCCAGATACGACAAAATTAAGCCAGAAATGATGAAACTAACAGAGTCCAAGCGTAACGGCTGTGATTGGTAATTCCGACCACAGGATGTCATGTGTGCATTGGTTGGGGTAAATAATCACACACCTTCGTTTCAACTCCGCACAGGCACGCTAAATGGTTTGCACTGGAAGTGCCTTGTCGTGATTGCATTATGCATTATCAACTAGCTGCCCCTATTCTCATTATGAATACATAGTTCACGTTTGGTCGGATGTGTTTATCCTCACGCAAAACAGAAATTTCCATTTACAGTTCTGATTAGAATGCGTAAATTCACACTCCCAATGTGTTCTATCTTCCGGGGGAGTGGTTGTTTTATTGATACTATGTGGCATAAAAGTAGAAGAAATGTTTATCCAAGGTCTTGTCGTTCTAAGCTCTACTCGGTCGCCAAGGATATTTCATAGCTCATGCACGGTTGCGACTTAAGCGTGTCAAACTCGACGAGCCTAAGCTTTATTTTGTAAATCTTTTGTTTCAACATCACTAATGCTAAAAACATTAGTCATGCTGGATATTAGCGGCAGTGTTCGTCCATGGCTTACGTTATGCAGTTTTGATTCGGAAGAGCTGATTTTCGATGAGAAGTTTCATGCCAGTTGTTGATTGGAATCTCCTTCGCATTTTTGTCAATAGTGGAGTGAGACCCCGAACTAGCTGTTCGCGTCCTGTTACCCTTGTTCCAATGCAATGACCTAAAAGGCCCCATGATGACACGAGAGATAAGAGAGTGGTGAAGACGGTCCAATCTATGCGGCGAGCAAAATAAATGTATTCACAAAACTTGCCTCAATATTTGTGTGTTCCGGCCAGCATCGCTTTATAACAAAGTTAGCAATGGCGGGCTATGCTGCAAGCTATGAATGCTATGAGGGATTTTGCGCGATCAGAATGCACGGTTTGGTCATTTCAACCCCAAAAAAAAGGTTCCTCAAATGAAGCCGGAAATTTTGGGTTTCCATCTGATTAAGCACAACTAGCGGAGTTGTATCTTTTCAGCCTCAAGTTTATCGGTCGGTACTCGTTCCTTCGGTACTTCCTTGACTGGCGTTACCTCGTGCGGGGAGCGGCATTACGTCAAATAATGCCAAGTTTGGGCAGCTCATTCGTCCGGGTTCAATTCCCCTTGTCGCTAAGGATCCTCCTACCCCTCATACGCCAGCCGGCACGGACATTTTAGCATATCACAGGGGCCTCCTTCACCGATTGATCGACAAGACGACGTGAACGGTGGCATTGAAGCCAGGGCGAGCGGATGGGCACAGTCAGTCTGTACATGTCTCACGCTCTGTTGACCAGAGTTGGAAAATCGCTCATAGAAGAAGCAGGTTCTATAGAACGCGGGGTCAAAGGAGGCCTCCTTCATGAGCCACCGGATTGACATTGACTAGCGCCGGATCAAGTTAGAGACACAACAGGCCAGATACAGCAAGACCTCATACCTACCACGATAATTGGGAGGCATTCACTAGGACTTATTCACTGCCCTAAGAAACCGGCCAATAGAAATTTGTTGACATGTCAGAATCCAGATGGACCGTGTTTTCTAAAGATTGACGGCTAAAAGCTTGATTGAGCATGTGCTGCGGCATATTGTGATGACTGTTGATCAATCCCCACAGACGTTTTCATAAATATCGAAGAAACAGCACCTCGTAAGCTGCCAGTCTTTCCATCATTTTTGTTCGTTGGGGCTTTGAAAATCTGAGAGTGGCCTGTGGCCATTTATTGGTCGGCTGTTGTTCACAAAGCTATGGCCAGTACTGATGACAACTCAAACGTCAGCCCTCCAACCTACGCAATCGTGTTGATCATACTCCTTGTCGTTATTGGATTTACCGTCTACGGTGCTCATCGGTCCTCTCGATTGCAACCTCTCAGAGATGCAGTTCATGCCCGCCTTCCAAGGCACATGAACCAAGTTGGCTTGGGAAGGAAAGCAACCCAAAAAATACCAATTACTAAATATCACGATTGTACTGGTACGGCAGTCAAAGGAAAGAGTGCAGTGGTCCACACCTCGAGCTCAGTCAACCACGGAACACGGCAAGTTAACGGCGTGAGTGCATCTGCATTTCCATACGCCAAAAACGGGATTTTATGCGCGAGATTGGCTCCTCCAGCGAGATCTAGTACACACCAAGAAGCATACATCCTACTGCAGCAGACAAGCTGCTCCATCTGTACCCTAGACTTTCGCGATGGGGTCAAAATTCGGAACCTACCATGTGGTCACATATTCCACCCGGCATGTATTGATCCATGGCTCACCGACCACGCGAGCACATGCCCACTCTGGTACGTAAATCTGCAATTCCACTACATGGGGAAACTGCTCACCTAGGTACCGTATGAAGTCGAGTGGATCTAGAGGCACAGATTAATCTCGAGGCTTTAAGCAACCCATTGAAGGCTAAAGTTTCGATCCTCAAGCATAAAATCATGAAGTAAGCTGGTAGGCTGTAGGGAATGCATACAAATTTGATGGATAGGTGATATGTACCAAATACATACATTTGACTATATATTCCTGGCCCATTAATCATGATATCTGGCCTTAGTGCACTTGTATTAGCCACCTTCCTTACCCAAGGCTTGTCGGTATGCCTACAATCTGTTAAAACGATTACAAAAACCATTCTTCTTCACAATCCCCATGTTCATATTCAGTTGATATATTTTGGACAACGAATTGTTGTGTGATATGGTGTAGTAAAGGCGTCACACACGCATTTGGAACACTCCTTGATACGCATGCTATCGAATTTATTTTTCCTCTTACTGTTTGTTTTTTTCCACCTATACCATCACTCAAACATGCTATTTGTGGAGCCTCCGGCCTGAGATGGCCCCCCGTCGGATTTATCAGCCCTATCGGGAAGGCCCTGGACCTGGCGTTGCATCGAATACCTTGGCTTCCACAGGCGAATCAGGCATTAGCCAATGGTTGTCTTGTAAATGCTCTTGATAAGCATTTGATCGCCTATCCATGTGCAGATACGAAATTTTAATATTGCTACGCATGATTTGGACTCGGAAAATCTATGTTAAATCGGAAACAGGTCCCGTGATGCTGTGTTGATGCCAGCTTGGCAATCGATTCGTCTATGCCGATTCGTCTTGGCGTCTCGCTCTAGTCGTCAGAAACGGAAGCTATATGATTTTTGTTATCAATTGCTCGTGATTTTAGGTTCCATAGTATATCATGAACTAACCCTTGCCGTTGCGATATACTGTCTTGCCTCGAGGGATAAATACAGCAGCAGTGCGACTCTGTACAGCTATAATTCTTTCATGTTACTTCTCCCTAGAAACCTACCTTTTCCTTATTCTGTAGTTCAAACAGAATGATTTCCCTCAAGTCTCTTGGAATTCTTATTGCCGGCCTTGCTCAACTTGGTGTGGCCGTGCCCCTCTCCGCGGTTGATAGTCAGCCGAATGTCACAGACAAATACATCGTTACATTAAAGCGAGAGATCTCACCTCGTGATGTCGAAACCCATTTGAGCTGGGTAGGCGATGTGCACAAGCGCAGTCTCAGAAGCCGTGACCTCGCCGGTGTTGAAAAAGTGTATAACATCTCTGGCTTCCATGCATATGCAGGCACTTTTGATGCCGATGCCATCGAGGAGCTCAAGGAGAACCCTGAGGTATTTTACATTTCTCAATCTCAATACTTCATCATGTTACTAAATACTGTTTTAGGTAGTCAATGTAGAGCCTGATCAGATCTACACATTGAACGCCTTTGTAACCCAATCAGACTCCACTTGGGGATTGGGTGCCGTTTCCAACAGAAATCCCGGTGGCAACTCCTATCGATACGACGACTCTGCTGGTGAAGGAACATATGCCTACGTTGTTGATAGCGGGATCAATATTGCGCATAATGATTTTGGCGGTCGCGCTGTCCAAGGCTACAATGCTGCTGGCGGCGGTTTTGAAGACACGCTGGGGCACGGGACTCATGTTGCCGGAACTATCGGTGGCGAAAAGTTTGGCGTAGCCAAGTCAGCCAATCTGATCGACGTCAAAGTCTTCAGGGGACGCGAGTCCACGACTTCCATCATTCTGGATGGATTCAACTGGGCAACGGAGGATATCATCTCCAAGGGTCGCGAAGCCCGCTCAGTAATCAACTTGTCTCTAGGTATTATCCATCCCACCACACACAAGATTCTTATACAGGACTAATGATTTTTACATCAATAGGTGGCCCGGCTTCTGCAGTTTGGAAGGAGGTAATCGATGCTGCGTTTGAGGCGGGAATTCTTAGTATTGCCGCTTCCGGGAACGAGAATCTGCCCGCATCTACTCGTTCACCAGCCAACGTAGAAAATGCCTTGACCGTTGGTGCAGTTGACTCGACCTGGACCGAAGGACAGTACTCGAACTACGGTAGTGCAGTGAATATTCTTGGCCCTGGTACAGCAGTCGAGTCTGCCTACATTGGATCCAATTCAGCAACACAGCTGCTGACGGGTACTTCAATGGCCGCACCTCATGTTGCCGGCATTGCCCTTTACCTCGCTGTTTTGGAAAACATCAACAGCCCATCTGCACTGAAGTCCCGCATTCTAGACTTGGCTACTACTGATAAAGCCAGCGGGCTCCGCAGTGGCTCACCAAACAAAGTAGCTTACAACGGAAATGCATAGAAGCTAGTTGGTTTGTAATATTCATGCGGATAGGTTTTAGAATTAAGAGAATACAATGTATTATAAATTTAAATCTCCCGAATCATTTCTTCTAAAGATGAAAATGTATAATTTTAAGATGAGATAGTTGAGAAAAGGGTTCAAGTACTCTATATGATAATGTGCAATTCTTGGATAAAACAAACATGCGATTATTCTATCACCATATTCCAATAGCAAAGTTGTGACCTAAATAGCCTCGGGATCAAATTCTTTTTCAAAAAAAAAACCGCTTAAATTCCAACAACTCAGTAGATATGTACCCAAGTGCATGATTCGCCTTTCGTGTGTGTCCTTCGATGAAGATGAAACCAACAGTTGTTCAATATGTTTTTGGGTTGCAGCGTGGGAGATGTTACGATACAAATCAGTTTGACAACGGCAATTGATACACGTGAAAATCAACTATGCACTACCAAAGTTATATATATACCGCACGCCTTCCTTTCAAACATTTCCGTTCAATATAGCATCAATTACATACTACAGTGGTGGGGTCCTTTACAAACTCCTCAACTATTGTGGCTAGTTCCTCCACTCTAGCCTCCCAAAATTCTCGACGCT
Organism: Calonectria henricotiae; assembly: GCA_020623695.1. Lineage (NCBI taxonomy): Eukaryota > Fungi > Ascomycota > Sordariomycetes > Hypocreales > Nectriaceae > Calonectria > Calonectria henricotiae. The sequence continues at coordinate 280,796 of JAHVYB010000003.1, forward strand.
CTTCGTCAGCCTCGATACCAACATATGTTTTATTGGCCTCGATAAAGGACACAATACGAGGTGGGGTCGATGGCTCAGGATGAGGGATTATATAATCAACCTTGCAAGTGGTCTCGGCAAATGGCAGAGCGTCGAAGTATTCGCGGTTCAAGTGGTTTAAGAACGAGCCATAAAACTCTGTCTCTGCTGGCCAATCCGCGCACTCCTGTGAAATTTCCTTAAATCCAAGAGTGGCCTTTTCACTGCCTTCGAGAAAGTATTTGCGTGTATATTCCAGGAGTTCTTGTGCTGTCCAGCTGGGATCAATTTTGACCCGAATTGGTATATACTGATAGCAAGGTCCCATAGTGGTATCGACGCCAAGGATATTGACGTCACGCCCAGACACAATACTGGCGAAGGTAACATCAAGAGTATTAAGATACCGGGACATCACAGCAGCCCAGCCTGCTGTGACCAGCATCGGCAGTGTTGTTTCCGGGGAGCATCCTGCAATATCAACGGGCTTAGTAATAAAAGACGCCTTGCTCCCAGCAGCCGCAGCTGGAATGATTGTGGTTGGGGAGGATCCCTGGAGAAGGTTGCGCCAAAACTTGACACTCTCTGCCTTTGTTTGTTGCAGGTAGTTGATATAAGTAGAGAAGGGGGCACAGTTAGGGATCTCCAAGCCTCTATACCTCTTTTCGAACTGAGACAGCAGCTCTGGTAGGGATACACCATCATACTGAGCGTGCGAGATTCGAATCATCAATGCTTTTCCGTGATCGCCTTGCAAGATGAACAGTCGTAGGAAGGGGGATCCAAAAGCAAACTCAGACTCGACTTCAATATCGGTCTTGGCTAATTCCTCGCACGCTGTGTCCAAAGAACCCTCAATATTTTGGTGGGTGACTGGCACGTTCATGTCCTTCAGCACTACCTGCAAAGTTTGGTTATTGTGCTGGATAAACACAGTTCGCAGAATAGGGTGAGAAGAAACCAAGTCTTGAAAGGCATTCACCAAGCGTGTCGCGTCGATTGAGTCATCCAGGTAGAGCATATCATACTGAACTGAGCTTCTGGGTACAAAAATGGACGACTCCACATCTCGCTGCTGGGGTTCGGTGACTGGAAGAACATCTTCGATGGTCCAGCTAGAGTCTGCGAGAACATCTTGTACGCTGGATAGGAGGCTGTCCACGTTTTCTACATTCAATAGTGAAAAGGCAGAATATTCCTTTACAGGCTCTGCAGTGTCGGTGGATATCTCTTCAAGTGCATCAGCCATACCACGGAGCTGCATGTGCTGAAAAATGCTTGCCACTGATAGGCGGTAGCCGACTTGGCGTAGCGCCGACACCATTCTCATAGCAACGATAGAGTCACCTCCGAGTCGGAAGAAATTATCGTCGAGAGACAACTTATCCTCTTCAATGTTCAAGAACTTGGCCCAAGACGAGCGCAAGACCCTTTCCTTGTTTGTCAGAGACACCAACTGCGAAAGATTTTGTCGCATGGCGTTGAAGGATTTTCGGAGGTCTGTGACCAGACCAACAGTGACTTGCTCAGAAATTCCAGTTAGGGAGGTGACATCAACGGATTCTCCCTGTTCTGTGGCTTGAGGGACTGGTATGTAAACCGACGGGATTGCATATGGAGGTAGAGTCTCGGTCAGAGTCTTGCTGAGACCCACAATTGCCGTCGCCATCTCAACTGAAATAGCGTTGGGCAAAGGAAAGACTCCAGAATTATCAATGCAAAGTTCAACCATCTGTGACCCTTCATTCAACTCCTCCTGGATGAAAGCGACGACCAAGGGTGTTTGACTACTTGAGCCCCTTGGTGTAATGAGTTGACTAGCCACGCTCATACTCTCCGGAAGCAATCGTTTGAGTGTAGTATTGGTAGCATTCAGGTCAAGAATATGACCGTCAATGTTTGTCATGGCATTCTTTCGACCAATGAATACAAGTGCCATGTCATCCGCATACTTTACAATGTCGCCTGTGTAGGAAATCTTTCCCTGTCGCCCAGGAATGCCCTCGACACCTTTTTGGAGCCAAGAGGGAGTATCCGCAACATCTTCAGTGGACTCAACAACAGCGCTTTCCAGAAGAAGCTCTCCAGTGGCCCCAATGGGCATGAGTAAAGCGGAATTTGCAGTGTTGACAACCCAAGAGTTGTATCGGATGGTAGGATACTTGTCTCCGCTGGAGAGATATCTTGAAATGTGATGTGGTGACACAGGTGGTTCCCTATTCATCTCCCAAACTTGCAGGAGCTCATCTTGGGGCATGAGTGTCAAGTCACCCAACAGTCGGCTCTGATCGCCTTGGAGCTGGTCAACAGCATACTCAAACTGTGAGAGTAGTCGTTGTATTTGGGTTTCCGTCACAAGATTGGAGTCAAAACTTGCCAACAGACGAAACCCATTTTGCTGAAGAGAACAGGCGAGCATAAGTGGGTATGAATTAAAGTGCAGAGCTTCAAGGGCTGCGTTTCCAGAACGGAATGATGGCAACTCGGTATCTTTGGCAACCGACTCGTCTGGATCCTGAGGCTGAATGACAAGGCCCATAGTAAACTCGCATGCAATCTGTGCATCGTCACTTAGTCGACGGATATGTTGGATACCAAGGTGCTCATGAGCGGCCCTGACCATACTCTGCTCTTGAATAGAGCGAAGGAAATCATGAATCGACGTTGTACGGTCAATACGAATGCGGACCGGTACCGTAGCTAGGATGGGGCCCTCGATTTGTTCAATGCCCATGATAGGAATAGTGCGTCCGGTAAATGTTTCTCCAAATACCACATCATCACTCAAAGAGTATTGTGATGCAAGCAGTGCCCAAGCCGCCCTAATAATGGTGGCAATGGTAAAGTTCATTCTGGATGGCTTGAGCCTAATGGATCTCTCTGACAGACTATTCGGGTCTGGTATATAGGAGCGTGATGGCAAGGAGGGGAACTGAGGCCCAGTTGCTCCCTCCAGCTGTGCTCTCCAGTAGTACTCAGAGGCTGCCTTTCTCGAAGGATCAGCCAAGTACTGAATAAAATGTCTGAATTCGGCTGGTCTAGACACTCCTTGGCCATGGTATGCAGCCTTCGCATGCTCAACGATAAGCTCAGTGGACCAGCCATCGTAAATGGCATGATGAGCAGTCCAGACCAGATAACGTTTATTGAGCGCTTCGTCATGAACAATGGCAAATCGAGATAGCGGCCGACCTGGTGACATGGGCTCTTTCGCATCTTCCGAAAGAAATTCCTCAAGACTAGAACTGATTTCCCTCCATTGTGCGGGCTCATTTATGCGGACTTGCATGAATCCATGTTGCTTGAATTCAACAATTCGTGTTCGTAAGATGGAACACTCTTGGACAACAGTGTTCCATGCTGCCTTGATATTGGCCAGTGGGCTATCATAATGGATGTCCGCAACCCTCTGAGCAATGTAGTTCTCCTTGGACCTGGTGTAGAAAGCCATGTGAATTTCTTGCATAGGGGCGCACGGGTAAATATCTTCAATGGAATCCGCACCGCAACCACATTGCTCCGCTGCCTCAATTCGTAGAACATCAGGTTTCATGCCAGTCTTGAGCAGTGAGAAGGGAGAAATATTCATATCCACTTGCACGTCATCTCTCTTCTGAATTGCATTTGCCATGTCTGAAAGAATGGGATAGTTGAAGACATCTGCAACTGATAGAATATAACCCAATTCGCGAAGTGCCGGTACGAGTTTCATAGCAAGAACAGACTCTCCACCGAGCATGAAAAAGCTGTGGTTTGTGCCAACTTGGTTCGGCTCAAGTCCAAGAAGACTGCACCAAGAACTATGCAGAAAGCGCTCGGCTTCGGTCTTTGGCTTCCGGATTTCCGTCTTCTCGTGTGCTGGGTTTTGAGAAATAGTCACTACTTCCATAGCTCGCAATGTCTTTCTGTCTGTCTTTCCAGACACCAGCATAGGAATCTTGGATAAGCAAATGTATGCTGCCGGGACCATGTAAACTGGCAATGCCTTTGACAGTTTTTCGTCCAAGGAATTGACCGCATCTTGAAGAGGCCCAGCAAAGTCGATTTGTCCAGCATTTCCATCAACATTCTTGGCTGCTTCTCGGTCCGAGATGAATGCCACCAGCATGGATTCTTTGCCTTGTTTGCGAGGGGCGATAATCTCCACCACCACATCCGATGCAGGTGGGAGATGCTTCTTGATGTGATGCTCAATCTCACCAAGCTCAACCCGCTGGCCACGCAACTTGATTTGGGTATCTTTGCGGCCTACGAAGACAAACCCAACCTCTCCATCGGGGTCATAGCGTACTAGGTCTCCTGTTTTGTACAAGCGTCCCTTGCGGCCTGGAATACCACCCCCGCCTTCAAGCAAGAAAGTGGGATCATGGATAAATGCGGCAGCGGTCTTCTCAGGATCACCCAGATAGCCTTCACCAACAATGGGGCCCTCGATAAGCAGCTCACCAACAGCTCCAATGGGAACCAGCTTATTATGATCATCTGGATCCACGAGCCATATGGTTGCTCCAGTTCCAGCCCCCACCGAAACATAGGGCTTGCCGGCCGCGCTAGGATTAACAGTGCATCCGATAGTGCATTCAGCGGGACCATAGCCAATCACAATTCGAGTGTGCTGACCCCAGATAGCAATGTCACCAGCGGAACAAGACTCTCCGCCAATTCCAAGGCTATTGAGGGATGGGATAATATCAGTGTCCAAGATTCGCGCGACCGAGGGTGTGATGTTGACCATATTAACCCGTAGGGAGCGAATTGCGCCACTGAGATCATTTACGCGATCCAGATCACTGGGAATGCATAGGCATCCTCCCTGGAGCAGCGTAGACAGAATACTGTCCACGCTTACGTCAAAGGCATAGGAGGTAAAATCTAGCGACCGCGATATCTTGGAATAGCCGATAAGGCCACTGCGGGCCAATGCGCTAGTGCTGTAAACCGAATGAGATATCATGACTCCCTTTGGTGTACCAGTGCTTCCAGAAGTGAAGATGATATACAGTAAGGATTCTGGTGGTACAACTGGAAGGTCTTGTTGTGTTGCTGGAGAGGAGTCTTGCAAAGAGGCAAGTACAGTTTCATCAACCACAACTTGATGGACCTCGGGCGCAATTTCTGGTCCGTATCGGCTCTGGTTCCCAGATGTAAGGATAAATTTCGCATCGACTTGTTTTGCCATTATTTGACGCCTCTGCATGGGCTGGCTGGGGTCCATCAACACAAAGGCACCGCCGGCCTTAATGACGGCCAAGACAGCAATGGTAGTCCATCTGGACTTCTCAAAGCAAAGCGGAACAATGTTGCCAATTTGCAAGCCCAGTTTGATGAGATGCCAAGCAAATGTTGTAGAATATTGATCTACTTCGGCATAAGTCAAGTCACCGTCCCAGCCGCAGATTGCTGGTGAATTTGGCTGTTCTCGCACTTGTTCGGCGATTAGGTCGTGGATGCAGATGTTTGTGGTGGGGGGCAAGTCTTTATTCCAGTTCCAGATAGCCGACTTGTCGACCTCTCCAATGGGTATGGATGACTTTACCGTTGCGTCCAAATTGGACATGTTTACGCGCAGCATCTCAATGAGTGATTCGGTAAAGTGACCAGCCAAAAACTCTGCACCCAGGGGCTGCCGCCAAGAAGGCATTAGCCAAAGACCTTCATCCGTGATGACGGCTTGAAGTTGCACATTTCCCTGAAAGAATCAGTCAGACTGCGTTAGCCATGTTGTAATTAATAGTACATGAGGGAATCGTTAATTTGCTTACCCAAGTTATTGAGATATCGCCATCCTCGGCAATAGAGCTTGAGGCATTGCCCGCGGCTACGTATTCATCATTGAAGAAGAATTTGTAGTGATCGACCTCAATTGGGCTCTCTAATGGCAAGTTGTTCTGCAAATATGTGCGAATGTGTCCCAGCGCTGTTGCCAGAGAGTCATCTGCGATCAAGGGCAACCTCGAAGTGTCAAATTCATAGGTCTGAACTGAAGTTGTGCCCACCTCAGATAGGCCCCAGCAGAACTGGACATGGTTGCCGTGGTTTTGGCGGTATAGGATAAGAGCCCATGCCAAGAGTATCGACTCTAGCCTGTTGACATCTTGGTCTGGCTTAGCCTTCAGAACCGAGACATCATACAGAGTGCCCTTCGGTACCACTTTTTGCGGCGTCTGGAAGACAGCCTGGACACTATCTTCTGTCGCCATAATCATGAGGTTGATTAGATATTGGCATGAAGAGCTAGGCTGTGTTAACCACAATGCCAGGAAGAATTCCTTGTCAGTCTCACCTCTGGTGCTCTCTATCTCCGACGCTGTCACTGCTTTAAAATAAATTAGGTGAAGTGTATTCAGGAGCAAGTTGACCACATATGAGAAGAATGATCACCTCTCATCCCACGTAAAGGTGTGGGGGGTTCGTGGAGGTCTTGTTGCCACTTTCACTGCAGCGAAAGTAGCCAATGGATTGAACCGGTATCAACTCCAGTTTGAGGCAAATTAATCAAGCCCAATTTCCTGTCCTAATGTCGAAATCAGCTTTGGCGCTTAGATGGAACATTTGGCTGGTTCATGTGTGGTCCAGGCACCACCACCCACAGGTCCGAATCCATGCCAATCATCGGGCCATTTCCTGTCTAGAGTATAAAACACGGCTAGGATAGTACATTCGCTACTATGAGTGGCTGACTCGAAAGCAAGAATGGGAGCGAGTTCGGCGCGTCAGGGTCCGCCCAGTAGCACTTGAACGTGGGAGCTGTATGAAGCCATTCCACAATGCCAAGCAATTACGCTGAGACAAGCCGTTTCTGTATTGTTTCCCGACAATGGCACGGTCTAAAAATACGGCTTGCCCTGATCAACGTTGCAACTGAAGTCTATCCAATGCCATCCTCACGGCCGCTTGTCTGATTTACCCACCAGCAGGTGGAGTAGTATCCAGACGCAGCAGTTTTCCCCTTCTGTGCAGCAGTGGGACATGGATCCCTCCCGCACATGTGAAAGTCGTTTACTAGATTTACATCTCCATGTACGCGGGTATTTCTATCCGGAGTTAACATGGATCCTGCCCACCCACGGTGGGTACGGAACTAACGCCCGCAACAAAGAAAACCCCAGTGGTGTGTGCATTATGAAATCTTCGTGAGAGCACTCTTTTCCTAGTGGGGCGATTGATAATAATCAGAAGATGGGGTGATTGCCCAGCAAACGCTTTGTTTTTGGCTCGTGGCACATACCGAATTGAGTGGCAAATACGTGGCATGAGTGCATCAGGTGTTGGTTGCAAGCAGCCAAGGGATGTTTAGATAGAGGGATAAGCCTTTATCCCACCGGAATAGGAGGCAGGATGGGGCCGCAAGATACAATCAAGATGCCATTTTTCTTTCTTTTTCTTTTTCTCCCTCGGGACACCCAAATCATCCTTCCCACGCCAAGCCCAGTCAACATGCTCCTCTACTAATATACTGCATTGCAATGAGTCATTTGATCCCTTCTCCCTGCTTGCTCACAGCTTACTGTCCACCCATCTGGGAGATCGCTTCTCCACGAAAGCCTGGACCCCCTCGTGGAAGTTGGGGCAATTGTCCATTGTGTCGTTCCAATTTTCACAGTGCAATCGGCTAGCATTCTCCGCGCTGCCATGCTCCCATCCACCTAATATTCCTGCGCGAGAGACAATAACGCTATCTGGACTGTTGTTTGTGATGGCAGTGGCGTACCACAAGGCTTTCTTAACAACGGGACGGTCCAACACATCGTAATCTTCTGCAACATCCTCAGTGATGGCATTGAGGAGCCCAAATTCTTTGGCTTCTGCGGCTGTTATACTTCGTCCAGTCAGTGCCATTTCTGATGTTCGCTGTCGACCAATGATTCTCGCCAATCTTGGGAGAGACCCGGCATTGGCCACCACACCTATCTTAGCCTCGGGGAGCGCAAATGTAGCCTTCTCACTGGCAACCACAAGGTCGAGATTCGCTATCATCTCCATGCCTCCTCCAAATGCCAGTCCATTAACAGCAGCAATAATGGGCTTTTTCCCGTGACGCCGCGAAAGCCCTCCAAAGCCAGAAGGCGGATCCATTGGGCGTTTCTCGGGTATCCCAGCTGCCCTGCGGCGGTTTATCTGATTCCATTCCGTGAGGTCCATGCCCGCACAGAATGCGCGCCCAGCGCCAGTCAATACGGCGCATCGAAGCCATGGCTCGTGGTCGAACCAGTTCCAAAGCGCCTCGAGCTCGTATTCTCCATCGCTGGTCAGTGAATTCAGCTTCTTTGGCCGGTTGAGAACAACAAGCATAACGTGCTTGATTGGGAATGACACCAATGCGATGCTCTGCACCGGGTGCGGTTGTTTAAACGAAGGCTCCGTCATTGCGGGAGAGCTGATGTAAGAACGGTCTTGCCAGCCTCAATAGTGTTAATAGTGTCAAGGTGGGACAAATATCCCAGGCAGTTACTCTCATCAAGTCATAGCGCAAGGGGGAGAAAGCTCAGACGTCTTATAACACCAGGGTCCAACGCCTGGCCCAACTGACGCAGCCGACGCCATCTTTACTTGATTTTTGTAACCGGCATTACATTTCACAGAGTTGTCCAAAGGCGCCACCAACCAAGTTCATACATGCCGCCTTCCATCATTGCATGCCAAAAGCCAATTCCGCTTCCCCTTATCAATTCGCCGCGTGGAAAAAGTTTAGTGACTGGCCATCCCCATAGAGCTGGACTTTACAAGTGGATCACATACCAGCCCAAGAGTGGACTCATTCCAATGCTCCTCCGCGTATCCGTAAGTGATTAATTGCGAATAGAGAAAGAAAAAATTAGTAGATCCCGCTCAAGCCATTTTTTAAAGATCATTTGGAGCCCACAATACCTCTCACCCGAGATCAATCCACTCCCAAAGATGCCTGCTCCTCAAGATGTAGAGGTATTCAACAAAGGGTCAATCTAAAGCGGATCCAAGTGGGCTCAAGACCTTACTTAATGCCAAGATCAGCTTGTTTCTTGGCTACTTGACCTCACCAATTGCCTTTTCTACCCGACATATGCCAAGAAGGGCCCTAACAACCATGGCAATTTCACCATGGTCACGCGACACCGCGCCAAGTAAAATGCCCTGCTCACTTCCATGCCGCCAAGCGTAAATACAGTGCAGCGTGTAGGCTTGTGCAAGGCCCTGGTGGTCTCGCTTGGCGGTGGTTACGTGGACATGTTCCAATCCGGACTAATGCCGCCACCTACGACTTCGAAGTGGATAAACCCGAGCTAAGGCTCGGCTACAGAGATGCTCTACGATCAAGCGCTACGGCCGCCCTGCAAAGGTGGCTGCTGGCTGCCATAGCAAAACCCCTAACCCACGAGATTGTACACACTTGTTCCAAAAGGCAGTTGGATGAAATTAATACTCGGACCAACCACGTACAAAGGAAACACATAGTGCGCATCACAACCAATCAGGGCCTCATTTGCCGGCGTTGCTCATCGGCGACGATCAACAGCTACGCCACAGGTAATTTCAAACAAGGGAACAGCCCTGATTGGGGCGAACAACCTTGGCGGCCAAGGAAAAATTAGCGAGGCCATCACGCTTAGACCATGCCGGTTTAACGAGACCGACAGGATTGCCAGGTCCGAATCCCCAATATTGACCCCGAAGTCACCGAAGTGCTGACACCACCCGCCAAGACGCAACCGGGGCTGGGTGTTGGGGTAACATGATTGATAAGATAAAACGCGCCTGCTGCAGGGCCACTACGAGTCTACGGCTGTCCCATCCCTGGGCAGATCCACACGGCACCAATTTGGATCTGATATCCGGCTAGGTCGACCCCACGAGGAATCTCAGGCGCTCAGCAATCCCTGCTCGGTATACCCGCGGTGAGTACGTCCGTACAGGCACAAATAAAAGCGGAATTTTTAACGTTTCGGACCGTGTTCAGCAGCGGAATGCCCCCCACACACCCGAAATATGGCGACGCAATGCGGGATGACGGCTGCGTCTTCGGAGGGACAAATGGCACGCGAGCGGATCAGCGAGGCCAAGTTTAAGCATAACGGACACAGTTTGGGCTTGGAGTACGGCACAACATGGCGTTACGACGCCCATAGGCAAGTGAAGGTGGAGTCTGTCTTGTTCACATCACTGCCGGGGAATGCAGCCATACGCATCGGGGGGGGAGGGGGGTTTAGCGGAGTGCCCAGGCCATGTAAAACAGAGTACAGCGAGGAGATGCATTTCGTACAATTCGACCGCCGGCCGTGAAGCCAGTTGCTGTGACCCCGACGTTGCCCGGCACTGGGTCCCGTGTACATATAAATATATCCACAAATAGGCAACACACCGATGGATTTACAGTAAAGCCTTCACAAGTAGACTCAAAATCAGTCCACCATTATTCGACAATGACTGCAGACATCTTTGAACAGCCGGAGCCAATTAAAATTCGGCTGCCTCACCCTTACCTGACCACATACTATCTGGAGCGGTCTCCAAAGTCTGTCGAGGGGAGACAGTCATTCACACTGCGGGAGACCAGCATTCCCGACAACGGGAAGCCATTCCCTCAGCCCCTTCACCGCAGTGGACTGGTTTTCAGCAAACTCGCACCTGTTGAGTCTGACCAGATCGATGAGGCCGACAACAGGGAATGGGCGCGAGCACAACGGAGCCCGGTCTGGGCTCTGACTTGGGAAAAAGAAGAACCCAGTTTGGCCCAGGTCTGGATGTTTCTGTACACCTTTTTCGCACATCAGCACTCGGTTGAGTCCCTACGGCTTCGTCTCGAAGGCCCTGGCGCCAGCAACTTATCAGAGGCGTTGATTCTGTCCATGGTGGCCAGCGCAGTTCCCAAGAACCCAGCTCTTACAGTGTCCCCTCCTCCCACTGAAATTGAGGTCCTTGTTTCCCAGAGTGCCTTCTGGCAAGGATGCGCCTCGCCTTTGGGACGGCAGCCCATCTGGCTTCCAACTTGGAACTCTAGCAAGGTCGTCCCCCACCTTGAATATGTCATGACTCAAACGTCGGAGACAACTCTACTGAGACATCCAAAGCGTGCGCCCAAGCCTTTCCCTGGGAGCATAATCTACAGCCGGTACATTCCTTCTCTAGATGAGCATTTCTCGCTTGTTGCACTCGACTACCGCAACCAAGAGCACCTGGAAATCTTCAACAAGTGGCAGAACGATCCCCGTGTGGCCGCCGGCTGGATGGAGACGGGCACTCTGGAGCAGCACCGGGCTTACCTCTGTGCTATTCACGAGGATCCCCACCAGTTCTCTGTGCTGGGTTTCTTCAACGATACCCCATTTGCCTACTTTGAGCTCTATTGGGCCAAAGAGGACAAAATGGGCCAGTACTATGGCTCCCTGGATTTCGACCGGGGCAGGCATTCGCTTGTTGGAAACGACAAGTTTCGAGGACAGCACCGTGTACTCGCATGGTGGCCCAGCGTGATGCACTACGAGTTCCTCGATGATCATCGAACTGAAAACGTCGTGGGCGAGCCACGCTTATCGAATGAAAAAGTCCTCAAATATGAAATGATTTTCGGACTACACCAGGACAAATGGATGGACTTGCCACACAAGAGATCCAACCTGGTCAAGATTACAAGGGAGCGTTTCTTTCAGTTGTGCCCATTTAACCAGGCGCTACCGCGTGTGGCTGGCACTAGTTTTGGATTTGAGTCGAAGCTTTGACATGTTATGGGCAATTCTAGTTACTACAATAAAATTACCAGTTTCATCCAGCCTTGGGTATAATAATCTTGGTTTTCAATTTACGTGCACCTCAACTGTTGCCAGCGTCGGTTTACGGCTTGTCTTTGAGGTGGTAGACAATTTCCCTTGGCCGTACACATACCATAGCTCGTAATCACATGAATTACGTCAGTCAACTAGCATGAAACTTGCTCGATACGAATACGGCTATCAGGATCTCCGTAAAGGGTCCTGGATCTACATCCCCCAAATGATACCATCAGACTAATGCATCCCTTCTGTAACGCCGCTGATATCAGCCAAGAGATTTGGAGGGAGCCAAAGTTTGATCTTATCAGATGAATCCCACTTCAGTTCATATGCCGAAAAACAGGGGTCACCCACCACCAAGACTAGCCCCCCGAAATGCAGCCAAGGTGACCCATACCGCTAGATCACCGTCGGCCGCTTTTGCAGTTCTGTTTGGCCATCTCCGTAGCTGCACCGATGGCGAAAATCGCTCTTCCAATGATCTACAAAGTGCCAAACTCAAATAGAGCAAGCCAAGTCTTCTCCACTCTTCCAGTCCTAGCGCCACAACTAGTTACCAACTTACTACTCCGTTGGACGATTCAAGCAGACTTGTAATTGAATTCAGAGCTTGGATGTCCAACGGTGGACGTCATACGGTAGTTTTGAGTGTCCCAAATTCTTAATCGACTTTCCTGCTCTATTGGCTACTCACTTGTCAGCCAATGGTAAAATATATCGGCCAATTAATCTACAGGAAGAAAATGCAGTAGGGCTACAGGGTAGGTGCTGTCCCGTCCATATCTAACCCCCACGGATGAGTGTAGAAGAATACCAAAACATGATGGGCTGTACTAGTCTCGGCGACGATCTGTCCCAATTCAAGATGCTGTAGCTACTCTCAAAAAAGGCATTCGATTAAAAATAAGACATAAATCTGTACAGGAAGTATAAGGTTAATTTGTGCGGTTACTGCCACATAATCGGATGCTAGCTATGAATTACCCATCTCCCATCACCATGCTCAACTCCTTTTTGCTAACTCATTGCGTAACGCGCGACACGTTTCCTAATATCCTGTTGCAAAACCACTGGTTGGTTGTGCCCTTTACAGGACAGTACCCTTGGTTTGAGTCATCTTGGAGACGTTGTAGTTCTTGATCAACATCATCCATGCGAAGCTCATGACCATGATTCCGGTTCCAGCTGCAAGCATTCTGGTCTGGGCATACCCGTAAGCCTTCTGGATACCGATTCGCGCCTCGCTTCCAACCGGGTACGAAAGCTGGGTGGGCAAACTTCCGTAAATGAGTGCAGCTTTCGCCTTCTCGGCCTCTGGGAGGTAGCGAACCAGGGCCTTCAAGAATGTGTTGGTCCAGATTGTTCCAGAAATAGCATTACCAATAGCGCTACCAATTGAACCAGACACAAACAGAATAGCAAGGGCGGCAGCGACGTGCTGATGGTCGACGGCAGCAAGCACGGCGAGCTGCATGTTGAGAATGAAGACTGCACCTCCCATGGAAATGAAAATCTCGCACATGACGATGTAGCCGATCTTGACATTGGGCTGTCGAAAGTGGATCATCAAACCCTGGGCGAAGATGTAAAGGGGAACGGCCCAGTAGAACAACCACCTAAAGCGGCCGGTCTTTCGAATGGCGTATCCAACAATGAACAAGAGGACACCAGAGACGACCTGAAAGGTGCTATTAACATATCCAGCTTCAGCAACCTTAAGGTTGGCCACAACCTGCAAGAAAGAGGTAAAGTAGCTGGCCCAGCAGTAGTAGGACATTTGGTAAGTCATATCGATCAGGCATGCTCCGACAACAGTGCGGTTGAAAAGGAACTCGCGCTTAATGAATGGCACGGGCGAAAAGTACAGCTGCTGGATGGTGAAAATCACAAGCACAACGAAGCCAGTAATAATCATGGCAATGATATAGTCGGTATTCCAGCCGTTCGGAGCCGAGGTGGCGAGGGTGAATGGCAGCAAGAAAACGGTGAATCCGGCGCCAAAGAGGAGGACTCCCAGGACTATCGAATGGAGTTAGCGCCAAAAAGAAAATTGAGACTGACTGGCAGTGCGTCTACTTACGATCGAACTCGATGATCCAGTGCCAAATGTTTTGAACCAAGGTGCGGCCGCTCTTTTCCCTGGCAATGATACCCTGCTCTTCGGCCTTCTTGAGGTTTTGCCTCAGCAACAAGTACAAGGGGGTGGTGACTGCAGGCAGAATGATGGCGAATGCACCAAAGCCCCATCTCCAGTTGACGTTGAGCAAGAACTTCTCGGCGGCCTTGGAGCCAGCAAAGGCAGTAATCATGTATGGGGACGAGGTAAAGGCGAATGCCAAGCCTCGGTTCTTCAGGTTGGTCGCATCAGCCGCAAGCACGACGATACAGTAAATAATGCCGTTGAAGCCGACAGAGTAGAAGACCTACCAAAATCCGAATATTAGCTCTTCTCCTTTTGTTTTATTTTAGGGGGGCTACTGTTGAGAAGATTCGTCTTACCTGTGCAGCGCAAAAGGTGGCGAGGTTTTGGGAAGCAGCCATTAGAATGAGACCAAGGGTGGCAAAGATAACCATGACGAGAAAGCCCTCAGCTCGGCCCCAAACGTCGACCAACTTCGCCGTGGGAATATAGACGGCGGCGGTCAAGGCATTGGAGACGATGCTGATGACAGTTATTAGAGAATGGGACTGCCAATCGCTAGTAACGTAGGGAAGCAAGCTCGCGAGAATCGAGAGACGGAAGCCATTGGTGAGGAAAACGAGCCAGATACTGCCAAGAGTCAGCGACAGAGCCTTCGTGCATGGAGATGCATGGGTTAGCACTGCAGGGGAACATACAAGGTCAACAAGGCAGCCAGAGACTTCTTGTCCCATGCCAAGGTGATGGCCTCGATCTTCTGGACACCGAGCTGGGCATTGTGTGCTGGTGCCGCAGAATCCGTGTCGCTGCCATGACCACCAGATGCAGAGACACCTTCCTTGGAGTCTCCGATGATAGTGTCGGTGACGACGCCGGTGGACTCGGGGTCGGAATTGGTAGATGGGGTATTGATGGGCTCCTCCTGGGCTTTGCCCAGTCTGAGCTTGCTAAAGGGCGACATTCTGGTTTAAACTGGCAGATTAAAACGCAACGAAGAGCAGTTGATTGAGCAAACTGAGGGCGACGTTGAACACCTTTAAGGCCCCTTGACCAGCCATGCATCTACAGGGCTGACGGATGCGATATGGCTCGACGCGTAAGGACGAGTTGCATCAGGTGTTGGCCAAGGGTTCGCCGAGATGGGCTGCTTTGTTCACTTGACATGGGCGACGAACGCCACTCCAAGCCGCAATTTGTTAGTTGCGTTGGTGGCTACCACGAGGTCCCACAACCCACCCACGCGGCTCCCACGTTTGCTTTGGGTAGGGACGGATCATGGTGGTTTCGCCAAGAGAGTGAATCGAGCATCATTAGGTATTCAAAATCAGATCACGCCGGTTATGGGTGGGGGATGGCCGAGGTCGGAAGATGGGCGGCGTGGGAGGCGGAAATATCTTGTCTAATCTGATTGATCCGATTAGATCAACAGGTCCATCACATGTGCCAAGGGGAAGAAGGAGAAAAAGCTAGAGCCAACGGCTGTGCGAGGAAGCAGAAACAAGGATTCCGGTCGGGTTTGTCGTAGCGACGAGACGGCTGCACAACCAACAGTAGGCCCATAGCAAAGGGTGTGTAGCTTGGCATTTGCTCATCGCCGCCTAGCGCCCAACTAGCTGGGGTTATGGTCGAATTAGAACCTGGGTATTCTTGGCACACTCCCGAGCCCTACTTCAATCAGGCGAGGTCAGGTCCAAGCATTTTGAACATTTTTCCTCCACCCCTGTCGTGGTCACTTTAAGCTGTTATTGGGTAACATCTCCGTGCCCCCCACACTGATCGGCAACTGCACGACAAAGGGAACTACCTAGCAGGGGCGGGTAGTGAAGTTTAATGGGATATCTCGACTTGGTCAATGTCTCTCGTGCCATGGTCTCTGGGACTTCATTCCGGCATCTCAAGGGGCATGACGGCAGCGGCAACTGCATTTGTCCAAGTTGATCATTTTAATCCCGCATTCAATTATGCTAGATGAGCCGTCTTGCTACATATGTCAATGAGAAAATTTCCTGCTCGATGCCATATCCAAGGGGATCCAGCCACTAGCAACTTTGCCGCTGACGAAGCTTATAACGGATGCAACTATATTCCTCATACCTAGTCACATTCGAGAGTCCTTACTAGCCATGGAAAATTCATAAAATGTAACTGAATCAAATAGTACAAACTACTGGTATCTACATGGTATTACCCAACCATTCGTCTCTTTTAGCGCTGTATTCCACCTCACCATCCTCAATGCCCGGAGGAGGTGTGTCATACTGGTTGTGGAACGTACGCACATACTTCATACCAACAGACTCCATAGTCTTGCGAGATCCCATGTTCACTGCCATGGTCTCGCCGTACACTTCATTCACGCCCAAGTCCTGAAGTCCGTGTCTAATAATCTTGCAAGATCCTTCCTTGGCAAACCCTTGTCCCCAGAACTCGGGCATAATTCGCAATCCAAACTCGACTCGGTCCAGATTGGACTGCGAGGAGCTGTCGGTATTTGAGTTTGAAACCTCGCTGCCTCCGGGGCTGGGGGGGTTGTTGTTGTTGCTGTTGTTGTGGCTGTTGGCATCGTTGGACGCATCATTGGCTTGCTCGGGCACCTGCGCCAGCACCCACCAGCCGACAAATTTGTCTCCCCGGAATCCGGCCCAGCAGCCGAGGCCAGTGCCGGGAGTGGCTGTTTCGAGAAGGCATTTGTGCACAATCTTTGAGTCGCTAGCGCTCAGTGGCTTCCCGAAGCCAATGTACTGCATGACTCTCGCATCCGAGTCCAGCTGGTATAGGTAGTCACCATGCTCAGGGCCGAGAGGCTCAAGCCGGAGGCGTTCAGTGTGCAGAGTGGCTTGTGCCATTGTTGAAGAGGCAAGAAATGAAGGCTGTGGATTTATGGATGGTCAAATCTGTGCTGGATGTTCCAGCACAGCGAGATCGTCTTCGCCTGTCTTATATACATACGATCCAGCTCACAGGATCGACAGCCAAGAGAGTGATCAGCGTCCGACCCGACCAACATTTGCGTCCTCTGTGGATTTCCATGCAAAGCGCCCCGTCCGTCTATGATCCGGGTTGATTACTTTGCTTGCATCTTGACTAGGTGTGATGCTTCTTGGCAATGTCACCGTTGTCAGCGGGCGAATCCCTTGTCTCAGTGTCCCCCAAGTGATATACAGGTGGGGGGCAGATGTGACCTCCTGTATGATGGGTAAGATTATGATTTCTCCTGCTTCTTTCGAGTTCCATAAACCAAGGGGCATGTATCAGCAGGCGCTGTGGCCCAGAGTGCATGTAGACATGTCTCGGAGTAGAATACGACCACCATGCGTCTTCCTCGGTGCTTGAATTGGCTCTGGCACCACTTCGAGCATCCGTACTTCCACAATAGGCATACCAACATCTGTATACTACCAAAACACACATACTCTCCACAATAAAAATGCGAGGTTCTCCCGGTAATCTGAACGAGGAGGATTAAAAAAAAATTCATGCCTGTCACCATGTGTTCTCCGACGGGATCCCTGTGCCAAAACAGCGACCCTAGACATGCCATTATGCAGCAGGTGGCCCCGTGTAACATTGCGTTCCCAAAGTTCTTGGAAACCTCTCTACCAAGCGAATGAGACTCTGGTGACCATGGCCCAGTCCCTGGCCCAGAAAACAATGACCCCATCACGAAGTATACGCAGGGGGGCGAACGGGTGCGGGGATAATGTCAGCCGTCTGCAGACACCCTCGGTCCCCTACCAGATTGTCACAGACCTCAAGCATACGCGAGCGACGGATCTGCAGAGACCCCGGCGTGATTGTAACTGTTCTCCATCTTGCCCATGAGCTGACCTTATCTGATCCCGAGGTCTTGGCACACTCCTCTGCCCTAACCTAATAAATAACTCTTTTCCGCGGGGACCTGGCGCGTGTCCGGGGCCCACCCGCACCGCAAATACGCGCCCCTCCCACATCCCGTTGTTGCTTTCTTGGCCCTTTACAGCCGGTGGCGGTTCTCCCTTGTCCCTGTCGTGCGTTGGCGTAGTCCCGTTCCCGTCCGGTGTTTTTCCAAGCGCGAAGTGTGTGTCATAGAAAGGCCACCCTGGGATCCGCGGGCTTCGTGGACTAATGCCAGTGCCTAAACCGCACGAGCCCGCTAGAGGCCGCTACAGCCGGCTACGGCAAATCGGACGGATAATGGCCTTCTCAAGTGAAAGCCTCTGACGTATCTGAGCTCCCAAGTCACGCTGGATTTAACCCACGCTGTGGGGAGAGAGGTGGAGAGAAAGTGGGAAAGCGTGGGCAGACTTGTCAAAATCCATTCAGGGTCTCTACCATTTCAGTAATTGCCCCCGTGGGTCACAGCCGCCTAGACAGGAAACCATGCTCGATTATAGGGACCCCCATTTTCGGGAGGCTCTGCACTCTTGTGAAATGATGCATGAGCCCGGGCAATTCGGTGGTTGCTCCTACATCGGCTCTGGGTGCAAAGCTACAACAGGCTTCGTCCCCTTCGCTTCATCAGCCGTCCTCTGCCATCCTCAACGCACATGACCCAGCAGATTCGCACCCGAAGAGGCCATTCTGCCATTCATTGCCGAAGCGGGGCTCTATCTTTTGTTGCCTCTTGATTGATTTGCCAACGTATCTGATGTACTGGATCCTCGCTTATTTGCAGCAGTAAGCTAAACATGGGTGTCGACCCTGAAAAGGCGGCTGCCGAGAAGGCTGTCGCTCAGAAGGAAAAGGGTGGCATATTCGCGGTAAGTCAACTACTACTTGGCGGCCTTGCGCACACCCAAGAAAAACATTCACAGGGTGGCAGGCATGGGAGTGCTAACGTTGGTTACCTAGTCGCTCAAGGGCCTCCTGGTGTATTTCAAGCTCTTGGTTGCTGCCCAACCAACATGGATCGATATATGCCTACTCATCTGTGGCACTGTCTGTGCCCTCGGCGCTGGTGTTCCATTTCCTCTTATGGGAGTCTTGTTTGGACAGCTCATTGACAACTTCAACTCTGCCACTTGCGCGGCTGGTAATACTAGCAGCCCCGCGGACCCATTCAAGTACGAGTCGGCCATCAATAAGAAAGTGATTCAGACTGCATACATTGGTGCAATCGCGCTTGTGCTCATCTACGGCCATCTCACTTGCTGGAACATCATCAGTCAACGCCTTGCCCAACGTCTGCGTACTCGTTATGTCTCTGCGCTTTTGCGTCAACCCCCAGCCTTCTTTGACAAGAATGGCGCTTCCGGTCAGGTATCGAGTCGCCTGAATGGTGACATTACCGCTGTGCAAGCTGGTACCTCGGAGAAAGTTGGCAACATTCTAACCACCATAAGCTTCCTCGTCACCGTCTTCATCATCGCCTTCACCAAGCAACCTCGTCTTGCTGGCATTCTCGTGTCCATGCTCCCTGCCTACCTCATCTCCGGCATCCTCGGTGGGAAATATCTCAGCAAGTTCATCGTCAAGTCGATGGAAGCTGCCGGCGCTGCCTCGTCCATTGCTTCAGAGGCCCTCTCGCATGTCGCTGTGGTTCAGGCCTTTGGAGCTGCCCCGCGTCTGGAGGCCAAGTTTGCCGAGCACATGGCTCGGGCTCGCAAATATGCCATCTCCAAGGCCTCGGTTGCCGCCACTCAAACAGGAATGCTCTACTTCATTGCATACTCTGGAAACGCCCTTGCCTTTTGGCAGGGAAGTCTTCGCATCGCCGATTCTGCGGAATCCGGCAACGGAGGTGCCACCGTTGGTGAAATCTACTCCATCGTCTATCTTTTGGTAGACGCGTGTGTCATGTTGGGTGGA
Organism: Calonectria henricotiae; assembly: GCA_020623695.1. Taxonomy (NCBI): domain Eukaryota; kingdom Fungi; phylum Ascomycota; class Sordariomycetes; order Hypocreales; family Nectriaceae; genus Calonectria; species Calonectria henricotiae. Next base: position 300,485 of record JAHVYB010000003.1, read on the forward strand.
ATAGCCCCCATGCTCCCGTTCCTGGGCGCCGCCACGAGTGCCTACGAACGCCTCATGGAAGATATAAACGCTCCATCCGCCATTGACGGCACCTCGGAAGAGGGAGTAGTCCTTCCGACGAGCTCAGCAAAGTCGGTCACATTCCGCAATGTTACATTCGAATACGCATCTCGTCCTGGCCAGCCAGTGTTGAAGAATGTCGATCTTGAATTCCCTGCCGGAAAGTACACGGCCATTGTTGGTCTGTCAGGTAGTGGGAAATCCACCATTGCGGCCCTTATTGCTCGTCTTCATGATCCTACAGAGGGTACAGTCGAACTTGACGGCCATGACCTGAAAGAGCTAAATGTGAGGTCTCTGCGAAGCTTCATCAGCTTTGTCCAGCAGGAGCCCTCATTACTTGACCGGTCTATTCTTGAAAACATCGCACTGGGTCTTGTCAATTCCCCCAAGGCTGCCCACGCACACCTCAAGCCTCTGCTTAACGGTCCCGAGCTCACCAGCTTGGCTGCCAAGGGCAAGGGTGCGCTCGCTTCGGATGCATCTCATGGGCCAGAAGTTTCTGAACTCGTGGAATTGATTCTTCGTGCAGCCAAGCAGGCGGAAGCTGCTGATTTCATTGAACGCCTCGAGCTTGGATATGGTACCTCTGCGGGAACTGGTGGTTCTCTTGTGAGCGGGGGTCAGCGACAACGAATTGCTCTTGCTCGCGCCTTGATCCGCGATCCAGAAGTTCTCGTTCTCGACGAAGCAACCTCTGCTCTCGATTCCGCCAGTGAAAAGAAGATTCAGCTCGCAGTCGAGCAGGCCGCCGCGGAGAAGCGTACCATCATCTCCATCGCGCACCGTCTCTCGACAATCCGTAATGCCGACAACATTGTCGTTATGGATGCTGGCTGCGTTGTCGAGCAAGGAAACTACGACGAGCTCATGGCGAAGCAAGATGGAGCTTTCGCTCACATGGCCAGACTGCAAACTCTGGGCAATGGAAAGAGTGGCGGCTCTGAATCCGTTTCTGGAGACTCCCTCGGCGCAACGACTCTCAAGACTGATGTTCGTCTCAGCAAGGAAGAAGAGATCTCAAAGACTCAGACTAGCGCCAATGTCGAGACTCGGGAAACCGATGATTCCGATAAAAAGAGCGACGAAAAGAATGCAGAGGCTAAAACTGAAGACCCAGCTGCTGCGAGACCATTCGGCTCCGTGATGAAGGGTGTCGCTTGGTTGATCCGACCGTCGCTCGGATGGTTTGTGACTGCCATCATCGCCGCCGTATTCGTCGGCGCTACCTTTTCTGGCGCCGGCATCATCTTTGGTTTCACAGTTGGCGCTCTCAACCCTTGTGAAAACAGCACCGAGCGGATTCGCGACATGGGCAAGCTCTTTTCCGGCCTCTTCTTCATGCTGGCCTGTGTGGAGTTGATTGCCAACTTCCTTGCCTGGCTGGGCTTCGGCATCATCGCCGAGAGGCTCCTGTATAATTTGCGTGTGCTGTCGCTTCGCTCCCTTCTCGAGCAGGGTCTCCACTGGCACCAATCCAAAGGTCACAATCCATCCAGTCTGTTATCAGTCATCACCAAGGACAGCGTGGCAGTTGGTGCTTTCAGCGGTTCCACCTTTGGCACCATCTTTGCCGTTTGTATCAACGTCGTCATTGCCGTCATTGTCTCTCATGCCTTTGCTTGGAAGATTGCCATAGTGTGCTTGGTCACGGTACCTCTCTTGCTCGGCACAGGCTTCATGCAGTTGCGCATGTTGGCTCGCTATGAGGAGCGCCACCGCGAAGCCTTCTCCAAGGCCACATCGCTCGCTACCGAGGCCATCCAGTCCATTCGTACCGTAGCGGTGCTGTCGCTGGAAAATGAGTACAGAGAGTCATTTGCACGTCTTCTCAGGGGCCCCAGGAAGCAAGTCGTGCGTGCTTCGGCTACGACAAATATCTGGCTCGCCATCTCATACTCCATTGGCACCTTTGTGAACGCCCTGGCCTACTGGTGGGGCTCACAGCTCATCATGAAGGGCCAGTACTCGCAGAAGGAGTTCCTTATTATCCTTGTGGCTATGCTGACAAGTGCTCAACTTTGGAGCAGCATGTTTTCGCTGGCTCCAGAGTTTTCGAGGGCCCGCCTTGCCTTGTCTAATGTCATGGGAATCGTCGACTTGGGAACCAGCACCCACGTTGGAGTACCTGGCCAAGATCCCTCCAAGTCAGGCGATGATGTCGAGGCTGCCGGAGAGGCGAAGACACAAAACCTGAGCGAAAAGGCCGGTCGCGGTGGTGCAAAGGTGACATTCAAGAACGTCTCATTTGCTTACCCCAGCCGTCCAGACGTGACCATCCTTGACAGCGTCTCATTTACGCTCCCCCCAAACCAGTTCTGCGGTCTTGTAGGCCCTTCAGGAGCCGGTAAGTCTACCATTATGAACATTGTTCAGCGGTTGTACGAGCCCACCTCTGGTGCTGTCCTCATCGACAATCGAGACATTTCCAAGGCCTCGACTGCGTTCCGTGATAACATCGCCCTGGTGCCACAGGAACCCGCCCTCTTTGACGGCAGCGTGCGATTCAACGTCGGACTGGGAGCGCGACCTGGCCACGAGGCCACTGATGCTGAAATTGAAGAAGCATGTCGTCTTGCCAACATCCACAATGTCATCGCAGGTCTTCCCGATGGCTACGACACCGAGTGCGGTCCCTCCGCCTCCCGATTGTCAGGCGGTCAGAGACAGCGTCTCGCCATTGCGCGTGCTCTTATCCGTCGCCCACGTCTCCTGCTTCTCGACGAAAGCACTAGCGCCCTTGATGCCGCCAGTGAGGCAGCGCTTCAGGAGGGATTGGAAAGGGCTTCGCGTGGTACCACGGTCCTGGCGATTACGCATAGGCTTCACACAGTGCAAAAGGCCGATGTTATCTTTGTTGTTGAGGGCGGTCAGATTGTTGATAGCGGAGCTCATTCCGAGCTGATGGAGAGAAGGGAAAGCTATCGCCTCAATGCGATGCAACAAATGCTGCAATAGTTGTGTATTGAGTAATTTGAAATTTTACTAGAATAAGGGCTATAATCTTCCTCTCTGGTCAAGGACTCAAGGAGGATACGACAAGTTTTGTCCACTGCCAAATCATAACAGTTTCATTTGGTTTCATTAGATAAATAGTGCTCCATGTCCACAAATAGATGCAAATTGAGCACATTATCCTCAAAGAATATATCATCGTCCTGCCTAGAACAAGTCATTAATTCCCGAAATGAAAAGGTAGGAAGCGCTCGCATCTAGGGATGCCATGTCCTCCCTCATTCCCCTTAGAGGCCTTGACAAGGTCCATCTATACGCTCATTTCATCACTAGGAGAGTTCTTTCCGGTAAACAATGTGTACCAGCAGTTGCGATTCTTCCAACTTTGACCAGCTCCACAACTTTCATAACAATATTACATTGCGTAAACCGGTTTAGAGTGACAATTCTTTGCATTAAAAACATCATCATTGTTCATTTCTATGGCTTCTAAGAGAAGACGTATTCTATTCTCCTTGGAGTTCTATATCTGTCTAAATCAAACGCCGGCTGCGTGGATGCTGAAATAATATGCCTCAGTGGGCCAAAACAAGGTAAGAAACCATTATACACACCTATGTGTGCCATTATATATTGTAGGAGACGTCGGATCTAGTGCTCTTGTTGTCCATATCTCTCTCCCTCACCTGGACAAGCTGGATTTCATCCTCCAGCATCTGACCTTCTGGGTCATATGCCTTTCCTTGTATCTTGCGGCTGCTGCACATGCTGTCTTTCCTGCTGAACCCGCTGTCTGTCCCGGATCCGCCCACTTGTGGGGGTCGGGGACCTCCATTTCTATTCCCACTCCTCCCAGACCTTTGCGAATTCTCGTTGGCATACTGTTGAGTCGTTGCAAGGGCTCTGGGGAAGATTTTGACCAGCAGTTGGCGTAGCGAAGGCATGCAAATGCACCAAATGCCGACGTTGATCTCAATATTCGACCAGATGGTCACGCCAACATATTCCCATGTGGGGTTTTGCGTCGACGCACTAAATGTGACGATTGATTGGAGTCTAAGGATGGACACAACCGTAACACTGGAGTAAAGTTAGCGAATGCGTGAAAATACGACAAGGTGGGAAGCAATACAAAGTACCGACGGAAAACATGGCGCCGACGCCAACCTTCTTCCTCCAACTCAATTGCAACGAGTGTAGCTGGAACATGGGAATCGCGAGAATCCACAAATCAAGTGCGATACTAATAGCGGCGTTGGACCAGGCAATGGCGTTGAGATCGTAGCAATGTCCTTTGTGTTCCGCGTCCCAATGCTTCCAGAAGTAACTAATCGGTTGGCACTGGAAAAAAGCGGTAATGATGATGAAGATGAAGCCAAAGGTGGAATTGAAGATGATAGTTCCCCAGAGGAGCCGGCGGATGGGCTTCGCTGGGAAGATTCGGAGGTAGAAGAAGGTGATGGAGAGCTTTAGGAACATGATTTCGGCAAAGTAGAGAACTTCCATGATGAGGAAGTACATTCCAAAGTTGTATATTTGATCAAACGGCAGTGTCCAGATGTCGTGACCCAATCCATTTCCACCCGTTCCATAGATGGCCAAGCAGGTGAGTGGGATGGCGGTAACCATGGTGAGGAGAGCAAACCAGTCATCGAGGCCATAATCCATCTTGGCGTAGAACTTGTAGGTGAATCTCTGGATAATCATAATGGCTGACAGGACAATCAGGACGTTGGCAAGGACGACTGGTTTCGAGTTGGCATTTCGCATGGTGGCTGAACAAAACGCCATGGTTGCGTTCTGGGTGGCTGCGGTACATGGTCAGCATGGGATGGGAATCTGCAGCCAGATAATGCACAACATACTCAAGGCCTGTTTGACGGTGCAGGCTTGGAACACGCATGTTTGCACATGGCTCTTTAGCTCTTCGTTGCCACAAATGCAGGTCCTGTTGGTGGTGTCGCATCCCGACTCGGTGACGGCGGAGAAGATGCAGGGAGTCTAGAAGATTGAACAGTCAGTTTATGGGTATGCCACCGGGCCGAAAAAGCTATGAATGGAATGGCATGACGTACAGCGCAGTCGGGCATCCGTCCAAGCGCATCTGTCAGTGAGATTTGAGCCTGTACTCCGGTGACTGCCAGGAGCAGGGCGGCCAAGAGGGCACCGAGATGCCACGGGCGCTGCATGGTTACGGACGCATGTAAGGGCGAAGAGGGATGACGGACACGCTCAGGGCAAGCAGACGGCGAAGAATTCCTTCAGCAGACTAAATACGAGGGGGGGCATGGAATAGTTATTTGGCCCAGGAAAATCATAAAGGGCTAATGTGCCTCGGTCCTTAACTTTACACCACCTCCCACACTAGTCGAGACGGCATCGGAAGCCAATCGTGGCATGCCCGAGCGTCGCGGCCCGGGGAAATCGATAGACACCAAGGTCAAGGTCAGTCATCATCGCGGCCTACAGACATGGCCAATGTCTAGCTACTTGTTAGTGCTGATGGGTGGTCTTGGTTATTAGACATGCATGAGTCGCACACAATCGGCCTCGTCCAACGGCCCGGCAGTCGTTGCCGACTCTCGATGGTCCACCAGATGGTCCATCTCTCAGACCACCCTTCAGCCACTACAGCAATCCCTCTCTCTCCCCTCCAACCCAACCGGGGAACGGAACCGCGAAATCTTGCAGGGTTGCGGCTGGAGTTGAGGCTGGAGGGCCCAGGAAGCGGGTCAAGGGGTGTCGTGGTTGACTGTCTGCGGAGGCGGCAACGAGATCGGACGGTGGCTTGCACTAAGAACGACAGCGCGATGGATCTGTCACAAGCAGTTAGTTGGGTGAGCTTGGACCGCCATTGCCCACCACCAAGGCCACCAAGGCCACCAGGGACTAGCAGCAAAGCTTTGACATTGCCAGTTGCTTTCCTAGTGGACAATTCATAAGAAAACTAGCTTCGCCTGGATTCAACATGACTTGTTGCCCGTGGGTCCAGCCCCCCTGGGCCGGTCCAAGCTCTTGACGTGTCGAGTGCTGCTGTCCTGATTCTCCCATAGAGGAGGCCTTGCTGCTTCTGCCCCTTGGCTTCAGTAACCTAGCCTACTACCTAGCCTATTTACTACTCGATTCAATGGCTGCCCCTATGGCTGCCCCTATGGCTGCATCTGGGTGGCGTCTCGCACGCACAGCAGAACCGTATGTCCGGCAGGAGCCACAAGGCTCAGTTCACACAGGGGTGTGGCCGCGTGTCATCAACGTCGCAAAAGTTCGTGGGACAATGGCTAAACGCAGGCCAGGGCGTGCTTTTTTTGCAAAGGCCATGCGATGCGACTCCTTGCCCTTGCGTAGTAGCTAGCCTGCCCGCGTGCCTGGATCGGTTTGCCGGGCAAAGAGGCTTGGAATAGGATTATCATGATACTGTCGTCTCCAAAAGAAAAGGCAAAAGCGAAAGCAAAAGCTCTCCCCCCCCCCCCCCCCCCCCCACCACCCCCCACCCACCCCCCCCCCCACCCCCACCCACACATCACACCCACCCCCGCCGCAACACAGCCACAGCCACCACCCACGCACCACCCCAGACGCCAGAGCGAACACCGCAACGCCGCCTTCAGCCACGCCCGCAACAGCACCTGCCACAGACCACACACCGCGATCTCCTTCTGGCACCACTG